>OX387349.1:12732500-13332500 GCA_947563465.1 Archips xylosteana
TCTTTTATATTTTTTGTAAAGTGACGCTTTAAATGCTTGCATAATTAGCCAACAGATTCTAACTTAAAGACTATGTTAAAACTAATTGGACTATGCATGTAAGAATGATAATTGTTCATTCATTAGAATCGGCAAATAAATTAACCTAATAGATCTAAGTTCACACACAAAATATATTGTTAACTGAAACACTTACCCGTGAATAAAGAAACGACTTTTTAAGTTTATTTTCTGTATGCCAATTCTTTGTTAAATTATATCCAATTATACTTTCTATTTACTATTAAATGCAACTGACATCGCATTATTTTGAAGTCACGCCATATTAACATTCAAACGTAACTGCTCTATCTACCGTACACTCCAGCACTGCTTTGCCGACAGTGCGGATTGCTATTTTATCGACAGAGCAGGGAACTGCTTTGCCGACAGCGTTTTTAAAAAAAAAAACAAATTAAAAACACCTGAGCTAAAGGAAATCTTACTATACGTGCAAAATAAAATGAATTCATCTTTAATATTTTATAATTAAATAGATTAATATTCGTGATTATTCTATGTGTTTCACGAAATTATTATTTTTTAAATATTTTTTATACAGTTGTCATTTTGAGGTTATTTCCACGCCCTAAAGGCTTCCGCAGAAAATGGCGATAATCCTCCATTCACAAACACCGTGATTGGCAGTTTAGGGGTTTCCATAGTCAATTAAAAAAATTTTACTTTAATCCCTTGAGATCAAAAAAGAGCTTTAGTCCCGATATGCAGAGACTAAAGTAACATTTTAAGAGCATGAGAAGTGAAAACGGAATTTATTATATTCACTAAGTAATACCAATGATGATGAGACGATGGATTTTTGGATGTTGCCGTTGCCGGATTTTTGTTTTATTCAATGAAAGAAATGAAGAAGCTTTACTGCGCGGACGAAGTCGCGGGCACCAGCTAGTTGCATAATAATACATTTGCAGTAATATGAAACATCTGTAGTCTTATTGTTTTGCTTTCAAAGCCTCGGGCTATAATGTCAGCGCCATCTAGATTTAATAATCGAACTATTTTTCGCGGTCGGTCTGTACTATGGCGATTGCTAATCCAGTCTATATTATCCTTTGCTATGACTATTTAACGCTCTGTCAAATAAAACGGCTCTCACTCATACGCCATGACATCGGAATGTCAAACGCGAAGTTGAAAATACATGCAGGTAGATATCGCTCTGCACGCCGTGACTGATATTATTATATCTATATCAGTCGTTGGCGTAGAACCTGCGTGCGGCGCAAATATGATGTGTCGTTGGCGTCAAAAAGATTAATAATTCAATAATTCTTACCATTATATATAGTTTTAGCTATTTGAATTTATCATTGTTGATAAGTGTGGCAAAACCATTTATGAATTTCAAAACACACAAAAAGTCTCTTTGCCCATTTTTTTTGTTTACAATTTTCGCGGTTTTCACTTATAATTAACTAGCTGTTGCCCGCGACTCCGTCTGCGAAGAATAAGGGTAGGTATACAAAAAATAGCCTACGACCTATTCTCTGACGTACCGAATATGGAGAAAAAAATTTCATAAAAATCGGTAAAGCCGTTTCGGAGGAGTTCGATAACAAACACCGTGACATGAGATTTTTATATATTAGACTAGCTGTTGTCCGCGACTCCATCCGCGAAGAATAGGGGTATAATAAAAAATAGCCTACGACCTATTCTCAGACCTACCGAATACGGAGTAAAAAAGTTTCATAAAAATCGGTCAAGCCGTTTCGTAGGAGTTCGATAACAAACACCGTGATACGAGATTTTTATATAGGTACGCAAGACTTCTCACGACATCTATAAGTACCGCTAAAATTACCTCAAAGTTTCGACCACATTGCAGCCGTTGTGGTCAGAAGTAGACTGAACCACGGCCGCTCCAATGTGCTCGAATCGCCCAAGTAATTTTAGCAATGTACATAGTTTATTTATACGGTGAATAGTGTTGTTTAATGATGTAGAAATATTTTAATGATACAAAGAATTCAAAAGACTGAGGTTTAATACATTTGGCTCCCACATAATACAGTAGAAATGAATGAAAGAAAAATTAAACATTTCCATACGAACTTCTTGCCCTGCAAAAGAAGTTGCGCATTCATTATATTTCTATTCTTTTATTTAAGAATCTCTATAAGTACTTTCGCAAAAATCGCATTAGTCTTCTCTTGTCGAATTCAATTGGAGTGTAAATACTTTCTGGACGTTACATTGAATGCGATTTCATTGCAGACGGTCGGCAGCTCATCGAGTACCATTTATTCGAGCAAATAATAATTCCACAAAAGATATTGAAAGTTTCATGACTGAAATCTTTCTTCCAATATTATGATAATGTACCTACCTGAGTTACAAAGACACGGAATTTCAACAACAGCATGAGTTAAGAACCCGCCAGGAGACAAAGAAAATTTCTTCGGAACAACTCCTAAGTATATAAACATCTGAAATTATTCCCTTTATAATTCAAAAATAATTCATCTACTTAACTTTTTTTCTTTTATGCTAAAATTCTTTGAAGTCGAAGAAAGCTCCCAAAAAGTAATTTTATTAATTACGAGTCAGGAATTCAACAAAGTTCCAAGCCGGAGAGGTCCTTTTCTTTCGGAGCGATCCATTATCTTATGAAGATTTAGAAATTCCTGCGGTGCGGGAGATATACGTGCCCGGCGTCTGCCGCGGTGCGGTGCGGCTCGTCGCTGTGAAACCTTTTAACCTTGCGTATTCAATTGTACATTTAAGTGAGTATACGCACCCATAAAACGCTTTTAGCCACCCACGTGAAACAAATCTAATGTTTCAATTACTTCGGAACAGTTACGAGCCAATTTTTACTGGAATTTAATGAGAGACAGTTTATTTACGACAGTGACGAGAAAAGCTAGATATCAGTTCGCTAGAATATTGCGGCTTGTTTAAAGTTAAAATGGGTACAGGATTCTGTAATTTAACTAAAATAGCCCGGCAAAGTTACAACCTTTTCTTTATGTTATTAGAATTATGAATTTATGAAGGTTTAGTAAGTCTGTGCGTCGAGCCGCGCTACGGAGGGCTCGGTAAGAAAACAAAGGGTGGAGGGCCGGACTACTTGCTGCCCTAAGGGCATTTTCTCTGTAAATGTTGCTGTACCTCTCTTTGTCGTTTTGTTCGCCGGGAGTTCGCGAGAGGGCGCCATAGACAACCTCATTTACCCTCTTTAACTGAAACGCTAGCAGTTGACTCCGTGAAACCGCAGGTGTGGAGGTAACTTCAGCCCATTAACATTTCACTGTGTTTTGTTCCCAAACCCCAGTACTTATTGTAATTAATACGTTTTATGTTTTACGTAGGTGTATAAGTTGTTACTGAACTCGGGGCGTAATCACATTAATAATGAAGTAGAAAGTTTATGAGACCTCTATCTGCTCATCCAGCTTTGGATTAAAATTAAAATTAATTAAAATTGCAGAGTTGTTTTCACCCGTTTTCTTTAAGTAGTAATTTCCTTGTGTCTTAAGTATATATATCTATCTAATAAAAATCTCGTGTCACGGTGTTTGCTATCGAACTTTTTTTATTCAATTTTTCTCAGCGTTTGGTAGGTCTGAGAAGGCTATTTTTTATACCTCTATTCTTCGCGGACGGAGTCGCGGGCAACAGCTAGTCTTCTAATCTAATATATAAAAATCTTGTGTCACGGTGTTTGTTACCGAACTTCTCCGAAACGGCTTGACCGATTCTCATGAAACTTTTTCTCTGTATTCGGTAGGTCTGAGAATAAGTCGTACGTAGGCTATTTTTTATACCCCTAGGTGATATAAGGCAAAACAACGTTTGCAGGGTCAGCTAGTATAGTATAAAAATCTCGTGTCATGGTGTTTGTTATCGAACTCCTCCGAAACGGTTTGACCGTTTTTTATGATTTTTTTTCTCTATATTTGTTAGGTCTGAAAATAGGTCGTAGGCATGTCGTAGGCTATAATTTATAGGGAAATACAACGTTTGCTGGGTCAGCTAGTTATTGTATAAATAGCTTAGTTAATTATAATTACTAAAAAAAATTAAGAAAATGGTGTGTATACCAGAATTCAATTAATTGAACAAGAAGTTTTGTTTCTTTGTACGATTACGATTATCGATAGTGATGTTGGCTATAACTACTGCAAGTAATTTATTTAAAGGTATTCCAGCTCCCACGTAATGGGCACCTTATCAAATTTTATGCACAGAGGATGTAATTGGTTATTCTGTTTAGTTGCCCAACAAGGTTGATTGAATATTTCACAAGATTGCCTGCCGGACAGGCGCAAGGGATTTAACGAGGTACATATTTAATTATCACTTACATTATTATTGCACTGGTAGGTGCTTCACTACTGCCATTGACATGACTACATTAAATGGATGACTTTGTATTCCGTGGCAGCCTAGTGGTTGGACCTATGGCCGCTCAAGTAGGTTCGAGGGTTCGAACCCGGGTTCGAAACTTTCATTTTTAGAGTTCCGTAGGTACCCAAAGGGTAAAAACGGGACCGTCTTACTGAGACTTCACTGTCCGACCTTCTGTCCGTCTGTCCGTCTGTCCGTCCGTCCGTCCGTCCGTCCGTCCGTCCGTCCGTCCGTCCGGCCGTCCGTCTGTCACCAGGCTGTATCTCACGAACCGTGATAGCTCTAGACAGTTGAAATTTTCACAGATGATGTATTTTGGTTGCAATAACAAATACTAAAAAACAGAATAAAATAAATATTTAGGGGGGCTCCCATATAAGAAACGTGATTTTTTTTGCTCGTTTTTGCTCGATATTGATAACGGCAACAGGTAGACGCGTGACATATTCTCAGAATATTTAGTTATATATTTACTTTAAAAATAAATCATTAAATTAAAATAAAAGAAATATTTAAGGTGGGCTCCCATACAACAAACTTGATTTTTTGCCGTTTTTATAAAACGTGGTACGGAACCCTTCGTGCGCGAATCCGACTCGCACTTGGCCGGTTTTTCAGAATTCATGTGCAAAATTACATTTGAAATTTACCCCGAGCTTTACGGTAAAGGAATATATTCTGAGAAAACCTGTACACTTCTTCCTAGTAACAATGGAGTTATTGAACTCTGCAACCAAAGCCGTTTAATTTTGAGGGGAGGCCTATACCCAACAGAGGTGATGTACTCGTATTTATAGGAATTAGAGATTAAAATTTCAGTGTATTTCGAGCTCGAGCATCAAGTTTTACGAAGACAGCTACCTACTTCAAAGCCTTAGGTTTTTTTTAGAAACAAGCGTTCTTTGTAGAATTTCTTTATTAAGTAATTAAATTAATCTTGCTTAATAATAGCAGAGTAAAGGAATTTTCTAGGAACTCGCGATTTAATTAGGAAAAGAAAATATATTTCGATATAGGTACAACACAAAATTAAAATGTAATACTTAAGTACATAAGGTTAATCTTCCATTTTTATAAATATCGTGTAAAATGCTCTTCGTGATATGCACTAAGACCTTTTGCTTTTCTTTACGATGTACCTTATTTTTGAGAATTCCTATGGAAAATTAGTTGGTACATCTCGGAATTCTGATTAAACTGCATATAGGCTCAAAGTCGCTCAACGGGCTATAGAGAAGGCTATGCTCGAGGTTTCTTTACGGGACCGAATCATAAAGGGAAGGGAGATTCGTAGAAGAACAAGGGTCACCGACATAGCCAAACGTATTAGCCCGTACAAATGGCAAAGGGGAGCCCAAGGATATAGCTCACAGAACAGATAGCCGTTGGGGTCAAAAAGTTCTCGAATGAAGACCACGGACTTGTGAGCGCAGCATGGGTCGTCCGCCAACAAGATGAACGGATGATTTGGTAAAGGCCGCAGGTTCACGATGGATGTATTTAAGCTGCCAACAGTAATGATTGGGTATCAATGAGACAGGCCCATGTCCAGCACTGCAGTTGACGTCCCACGGCTGGAATGATGATGATGATCTAATGTTCCAGCCAAATGAAGCCGCGGATAGTACAGTCGACCAAGAAAGTGGTTTGCCATTTTTTATGACAGTTGCTACATCAGACGGAATACCATAAGGCTGACTGTCTGTCTGTGATGTTTTAAGTCGTACAACTCACATTGAACCCAACCCTAATATCAACATCATCATCCCAGCTTATAAGTCCCACTGCAGGGCACAGGCCTCCTCTCAGAATGAGAGGGCTTGGGCCGTAGTTCCCACGCGGGCCTATTTCGATTGGGAACTTCACACACACCATTGAATTTCTTCGCAGGTGTATGCAGGTTTCCTCACGATGTTTTCCTTCACCGTAAAGCTCATAAATTACAAATGTAATTTCGCACATATGTAGATTCCAAAAACTCAGAGGTGCGAGCCGGGATTTGAACCCACGACCCTCTGCTTGAGAGGCCACAGGTCAAACCACCACCACACCACCACGGCTACCACGGCTTCAACCTTAGGATGGTAAGGAATTTCTTAGTCGACTATATGTTTATACCTAGACCTATATGTTTATTATCAATTCCTGGGAAAGTGTTTGAGTCCTTGGTCAATTCTGTTTTGAATGCTCACGTTAAGTCGCTTTTAATTCCAGAACAACATGGTTTTCGCAGTAAAATGTCAACAGTTTCAAATTTAGCTTTGCATGTTTCCGAAGCAGCTGAGGCTTTAGATAAAGGCTTGCAGTTGGATGCCATTTACACCGACTTTAGTAAAGCTTTTGATCAGGTTGATCATTGCCTTTTGATAAGTAAGTTGAATGACAGTGGTGTTTATGGAAGGCTGTTGGACTGGTTCTCATGTTATCTCACATCGAGATCTCAAAAAGTTGTAGTTTGTGGTCATAAGTCGGAAATTTATGAGGCTACTTCCGGAGTGCCCCAGGGCTCGCATTTGGGACCAACACTATTTTTAATATTTATTAATGATATGGCTAACGTAATCCAAAATTGTGAATTTTCATTTTTCGCTGATGACTTAAAATTAACCAAGGTTATGGTTGGTCCCTTTGACACCCAACAGATGCAGGACGACTTGAATCGCATTTCGGATTGGTCTGTGAAAAATAAACTTCCCTTAAACATCGGTAAGTGTAAGCATATAAAATTCACTAAAAAGCGTTTGCCTTTGAACACATCGTACACTATCAATGGTGTTCTCTTGGAGGAGGTTTCGCACATACGAGACTTGGGTGTAACATTAGACAAAAAATTATCATTTAATTTGCACATTGATAATATTATAAAAACGTCAAATAAACTCTTGGGTTTTATCTGGCGAAACTGTAGCAAATTTAGATGCTTTTCAGCTTTAAGATCAGCTTATTTCGCCTTAATCCGCAGCTTGTTGGAGTACTGTTCTAATGTGTGGAACCCCGTGTACAGATGTCATGTTGAGAGAATTGAACGCGTTCAAAAAAGATTTCTATTTTTCACAACCCTCCACCAACGAAAGCTTCGTTCACTGCAATCGTATAAACAAAGATTGACCCACTTTAAAATGCAACCCCTTGAAGATCGACGTTGGGTCTCGGATCAAGTCTTGTTGCATAAAATAGTAAATGGGGCCATAGACTGTCCCCGTTTGTTACAAAAAATTAATATGACCGTTCCGAGACAGCACGCTCGTGTGGCAAATTTTCGACCATTTGCTACAAAAACTTACAGGACCAAAGTTGGATCTCATAGTATTATTCCAAGGATTTGCAGAAATCATAACGAGTTTTTTAAGGATACAAGAGTCGATGTTTTAAACGTTTCTATTAATACATATAAGACGCTTCTGTATAGATTTAAAATAAATAATTAGCATAGGATCGAGACCCAGTAGTTGTAATTGTCTTACGCTTTCAAAACTGTAGTAGGTTACTTGGGTAACGATTTAGTTCTTATTGTTTGCCGCTGCTTCTGGTTGAGGTAGGTATAGTTATAGTTGTAGGATCACTTTTGTTCTCACTTAGTTTTATTATATATTATATTGTTTCTTCATATTTCTATGGTTACTAGCTCATGTCGTAAGTGTTGTTTTGTAGTAATTTGTCTTTTGCGACATGCGTATGTTAATGTTTAATGCATGCTGTGTTTGCCTGTAATTGGGTGAATACTCTTCCATTTCTTAACTATTAATATGTTGTAGTGCAAGTTTTATAGTATTTTACCTGTTGGCAAACCATAATAAATAAATAAATAAATAAACAAGTATAAATCAAAACACGTAGCAACAACACCCGGAGCACGCCCAACGCAACGGACGAGACAGCATGTCCGCGATATATCTCTTCTGTTTAAGACTTGCATTTCAGTCAGTGGCAGTTCATGCTGCCACTGACTGAAATGATGATCACTGAAGGATGTGTTCATCCTTAGGCATACTCAATTAACACCACACAATAAACAGCCAGTCATAGTGTTTGCGTGTGTGCTCAGCGAAAACTCCAATTATCCCAATAGGTTTGTGAAACGGTACGCACGTGCCGTGGATTACCGGTAATTGATGGGGCCTGTGTCTAATCTCTGCACTTTGCTTTGTGAGCCCTACGCGCGGGACCATTCTATTGGAGCAAAAATTTGAATAGCTAAATAAACATCACAATTTTATGCGATCGCCGCTCAGTTGTAGATGATTTTTGTAGCGTTTGAATAATACTTATTTAATTTGCAACGAAATTAAAAGTTCTAAATCTCTACGAAATTAAGCAAAATGATTTTGTAGCTAATATATTTAGTTTAGTTCTAAGGCTTTTTAGAAAGTATATATTTTTATACCAAAGGTGATGAAATAGCACGTCATCCTCCTGATATTAAGTGTTCAGGTATAACTCCATATATGAAAAATAACAAAAACTAGAATTGTTTTGCTCTGAAAAAGAACGGTTAGTGGTATTCTAACTCCAGAACTTTTGAGCTCCAGAGGTAAGAATTGCAGTGGGAATATTTGAAGCGCATTAATTTGTTAAGAGCGTGATTTAGGTGCCATTGTAGCCGCGGCTGTGGCGTTTCGCGTGAGCTTCTTATCTCCAGATATTTAAATTCCAGCCTGAGCCTCAAAATAGTTCAAATTAAACGGAGCTTGTAGATTAAGTGCTGCTATCACGCAATCCCGGGAAATAGCTCTAAGTGGTTCGTTGTACGATCCACTATTTTATCCGGTCTGACTTAATGACAACGTTTTAGAAAATGTTTTACATTTCTGAGCGGATTCTTTAAGCGGCCATAAAGGTGGCTGAGCTGTTTGTTTGTTTACACTTTGTCTGAAACTTTACTGAGTTGTCCTGTAAATAAGTTCAACCAGTCAATATAGGGGCGCTAGTATATTGATATATTACACATTTTGAAAGAATTTAAAGTGTTCATTTATCAAGATTCAAAAGATATACCTAGTCAGTCAGTGACAGACAGGCGGAGAAATAGACAGGGGCAGCTAAATAGAGTACCTTTTGGCATCCTTTGGTAACTGAATCATAAAAAGGTATAAAAAGTTACTAAAACCATTAAAATTACCAATCAAACGCACGCCCCTACCAAAGTCAGATGTCCTTTTATTTAGAGGTGTTAAATGTATTTATTATTATAATTTTGTTGATAAAAACAGAAACGGAACACGGGCCGGCGCCGGCGGATAGCGATCGCTCTCGAGGGTAAACACCCGACGATTGAATGTTAAAACTTAATTCAGGTCATTTTCATCGCGGGAGCAAAGAATCTGTTATTCTCCCCAAAGGAAGCGATTACCTTTTCAATATATTTTATGAAGGCGTTACGATTCTTTCATGACTTTTTGCCTCAGGAATTATTCAAGTCTGATCCTTTGAATCAAAAGATAAAACATTAAAGTATTCCAGACTAGATTGTAATTGCTACTAAATAATGAATATACTCAGACGTTAAACTTTTAATATTCAATGATCTTTGAGACGGTGATATATTTTTAAACAAAACAAGTAGTTATTTAAAATTCACTTCATGACAGTAAAATTTAAATCAACGAGGTAAAATCTTATCAAGACTGTACGTAACAATGGATTAATTCGTTACAACACTAAGTATTCGTTACATAGGATCGTTAGGATGCTAATAAAACTTCATAAACGTAAAAAGTTTTGTTATAAACGTGACAATACACTGCGTACTTCGATCTACGTTCAAATTCTCGTTCATTTTCTACAATAAGCTTTGATCAAAGAAAATAAGGGCCCGATATCGAAGTCGTCTCGTGATCATGGCGCATGCAACTGTGCCGAAATATCGGGCTTCTCTGAAATCAAGGTACGTGGAACAAAACCCGATTTCAACTTATAATATTAGTAATGACCGCGATAGTCTAAAATATTCTACGAGCATTTAATAATTTGAAGCACTTAATTCACCATTAAACTCAAAGCACTAAACTGATGCTAATTATACCGGGTGTAGTCTATAAGTAAAACAATAAATTTAAACGATGATTCCTTAGCATATCCGAAGTTACCTTGACCTGGTCCTAATGCGCCGAAATGCTTAATCACAGAAAAATTGAAATTTAAAGTTACAATGCATAATCAATGAATTTCATCATTGCGTAATTGTCGTTATCGGTCGTTAGATGTCTTGGTACAGGGCATTTCCTGGGTACAGGGGCGATGTTATTTTTTTTTAAATTATTTACTCATAAACATGAAGATCTCTACAATCTGTGCCTCCAAAAAGTTCATTATTATTATCTCGGACCTCCACAGACCATAAACCATACATTGCAAATGCAACCTTGTCTTTTCTTTAGGAATGAGTTTGTTACTCTATTACTAATGTTACATTGACAAATACAAAAGTCAAGTTGATAAACAAATCAAAATAATTTAAAATGGCATCAACAAAATTAAATTACGATGCACGTGAATTATGACGAAACAAGAGCAAATGTAAGAGATTTGAGTTAAATAACGCATACGAGGATCCTCCGATTGATAATTTCGTGTAGTTGTCACGATCACCGATGAGGCAGGTGTGCAGCCAGCATACGGTCCATGGGCGTTTTCGTTGTAAAAGTACAAGTTATCTAGAGAAGAAGTCACCTGGTGAGATTGGCATAATTTTACTATAGTCAGTGATATTATCATAATACACTATTTTGTTGATAACGTTAAATAAACAGGATAAAGTTATTTTAGTGTTTTGATCATTTCGCCCACACTTAGGTACTTGATGAGGAAAACTATTACGTAATTTTGAAAGAACTGATCGTTTAATTAAGAACTGCGCATGTTTATTAAGCAAAATATTGGTGTATTTAGTACATTTTCAATTGAAAACGATAGTAAATGTCAACGTCAAGTACTTCGACTAGACATGACGGTCTGCAGTGCAGTACATTGCTGGCCCGATTAATTTTGTTAGAAAATAACAAATACTTTTTATTTAATTTTAAAAAATTTAAACCACTTGGACTTAATTACTGATTAGTTAAAGGATGTATAATTTAATTTATTGATCGTGTTAACGGATACACCTGTATTACCTACGTTATTACACCTTGTTATCAGTGTGATGTGACCACTCCGTCAAGACTTTGTTTTCCTTTTCAAATGATATCAAATGTCATTCTAACGTTTAATAACCTACCCGCAACATGAACTAAACACAGACCAGTCCTAATACCTTGATCACACGTACCGAGTAAACGGGCGAGACAGTGCTCTCGGCCGAGTACTCGGTGCATATCTGCCGTGCTCAAGCTAAAAGGCGGCTAAGTGACAAAACCAACTTTTGAGTAAACGACGAAAAACGTCACAAACTGTAAGTAACTAAGTAGGTAACTAATATTATTATTATTAACTGCAACAATCCTACAATTTAAGGATTAAAGTTAATGCTGTATAAAGTGTATTTTTTTTCTGAAATAAACAGTTTTAAAATTGAAATTTTTTTTTTTTTTTAAATTTCTAATCGATGCTGGTCAATTTCTTTAAATCTTTAGCTATGTTGTCATATACCAAACGGTAGATCTTTTTTTACACGCTTTATATTAGCTTCACCTGTATGTTTGTTTGTTTGTTTGTATGTATGTATGTTTGTATGTATGTTTGTAACCGACTCCTTAGAGCTGAAATTTTGCACGTATGTGTAAATTGGATGACAATGCAGTATTATGGTAACATGGAGCTGATCTGATGATGGAGCTGGATGGTGGCCATAGGAACTCTGTAATAAAACGGCACAACCCCGTCGAGTTTGGGCTCTTTTGATTCGTTTTGTCGAGTACTTTGATCTCAGATGGTAACCAGGGTCTGATGATGGAGCTGGAAGATGGCCAAAGGCACTCCACAATAAAACGACACAACCCCATCGAGTTTGGGCTCGTTTGATTCGTCTTGACGAGCACTTTGATCTCATATGGTAACCAGGGTCTGATGATGGAGCTGGAAGATGGCCAAAGGCACTCCACAATAAAACGAAACAACCCCATCGAGTTTGGGCTCGTTTGATTCGTTTTGACGAGTACTTTGGTCCTAGATGGTAACAAGGGTCTGATGATGGAGCTGGAAGGGGGGTAGGTAGCGGGGTGGGGGTAAGGGGGTCGGGGGTTTAGAGGGTTGGGGGTAAGGATGTGGCATTTGCCATCACTTGCCTCGTTGTTGCTGTTTCTTAAATTATTTCCGCTAGGGAAAAAGCAAAAGTTAAAACCGGGAGCCCCTTTTCTCCCATAATCTCTTTTATCCGAATTTTGAAAGTCAGAAATCGATGTCCATAATATTCTTGCTCATAAATATCGATGGTCATAATTTTTTTAAAGCATATCGCTTAATAGTTCTAACTACAATGATCCATAATCCTATTGATCATAACTTTAAAAAGTCATAATATTGATATCAATAAAATTTAACGAAATATCGTTGATTATTCTGAAACATTGTAAGGCATATATCTTAAAGTAATAATTGTTTTCTGTCATAATTTTGCATTACCTAAAATGCACTAAGCATATACATCGTAATCTATAACATCTAAAGGAATATCGATAATTATTCAGAAACATTGTAAGGCATATCGCTGGCAGCGAGCGAGCGAAGCGAGCGAGCAAGACCTTTCAGGGCAGAAGCGGCTCGGACAGGTTAGGTTCAGAAGGCTAAGGCGGGAGCGAAGCGTAGCGTAGCTCCCGCCTTAGCCTTCGATGTTAGGTATTTTTTTTATGACAGCACAGAAAAGGATTATTACCTTTTATATTATAAAATGTCATACAACCATGACACTGAATGTTATTACAAAGTAATATTATGCCTAAAAATAATTATGACCTGCGAAAAAAGACCATGCAATAATTATTATGAGTGACATTATTACCTTTAACATTATGAACAGTGATGCATTCATGACACTGAATGATATGACTTTACTTATTGTTCCTTACAATAATTATGACTGAAGAAAATAGTAACTCCAATTTATGTTGTTTAATATTATGACTTCCGATAATATGACGAAGAAAAATTATGACAGAAAACGTTATGGGCTTGAAAATTCGGAACAAAAATTTTATGGGAGTCATTATAGACCCGTTAAAACCACATATTAATAATAATAATAATTTTTATTTCGACCTTCAGGGATCATAGTTTGAATTGAACATTACATTATAGATTATTTTTTTTTTTTTACTAGCCTATGATTGTGTTCCACTGCTGGGCAAAGGCCTCCCCTCTGGTCCTCCACAGCTCCGTGTCCTGAGCGAAATCTGGCCAATCGTTTAATTCTGCGTCCAGGTCGTCTCGCCATCTGCGCCTGGGCCTGCCTCGCCGCCGGTAACCGTCGTGCGGCACCCACCACGTGGCTGAGTGCGCCCACCTTTGAGGGTGCATCCGGCACACATGCCCGGCCCAATCCCATTTGAGCTTGGCGGTCTTTTTTCCCACGTCGGATATTCGAGTTCGGCTAGATTAATTAATTAAATTAAAAACAAAAAGAAGAATAATAGCCTTGCCGTTTCGTAAAAGTAAGAAATAACAAATAAAGGTACATTTAGCAGACGTGATTATACGATAGTAAAATTGCATAGTTCCCGCGGGATAGCGATAAACGAACTCCTTGTAGACGGAGTCGCGGGCCGCAGTTAGTCTAAAAATATACGAGAACTGCTCATTTAAAAGTATTTTTGTGAAAGATACCTCGAAAACTTTGTAAACCAGGATAAACGCGGATGGATGATCAGATATCTTTTTTGTCAAGTGGTAACCTTAAAAGCAAACCACACTAAAAGGGACAACCATTTTGCGGATTATTTTCGGTGTAAAGGCAGGAAGATTAGTTAGAGTTAAGTATAGGCGTGCGCCAGAAGTGCAGTGGGGTTCAACTTTGAAACACAAAAGACTGAAAAATGCAAATTTCACCGAGGGCGGCCGCCATTGCGACTTCGCTCAGCATTTAAATGCAACCTAACTTGTCAAAGTTTGGCGCTTTGCAAATGAATGCTAGGTCTCAGCTCGATTCTTTCACTATTTTTGTAATGTTCTATTTTGTTCTTGGGGCTGAAGTTATTATACAAACTAGAAAGTTCTCGAAAGTAAGAAGTTAGGATCTTTGCACCTAGTTGGTTCGGTAAGATATTTTCGAGCATCGTTCCCGGCTTTATAATTTGAAACTTCAAAATGTCGTACCTACTTAAATTTTCGGCGCGGTAAGATCAGCTCTATTAAATTTCAATTAAATTAAACTTCTGAATAAAATTTTCTTTATAAAATGCAAAAACGAAGCTACATACTTCCTCCCCGAATTGAATCAACCTCCCCCCTCTCATTTAAAATCGTGGGTACCAATATCGTTTAATTTTATGATGGTTTTTTGATTTTTGATTTTATGTAACTATTACAATAAAATATTGTAACTACAAGTTAGGTGAATTGTAATTAGGAAAGTTTTTAAATAAAAATTAACATTTAACGTTTTTACCTATTTCAGAACTGTGAAAGTTTTTGCTAAGTCCTTTTACAAATACAATACAAGTATCTAGTATAATTAAATAAAAAACAAACAGCTTAACATTTCAATTGAAAATGTAAACAGCTTGTATTACTTAAATTGGCTAACAATACCAATCAAAGTTATATGAAACTAGCTTTTGCCCGCGACTTCGTCCGCGTAGAATTCCAATTTGTGGTAAAGCTTATTCATCTCTTTCATTGTATAAAACAAAAATCCGGCAACGGCAACATCCATCATTATTATCATTTCATCATCATCAGTATCAGTTAGTGAATATTATAAATCCCGTTTATTCTCTATCCCGTGGGAATTTCAACAAATTTGTCCTTATTCTATGCAAATTTTCGCTTATTTTTATCCCGCGGGAATTTTGCATTTTCCCCGAGAAAAAGTAGCCTATGTCCTTAAAGGTGTAGCTTTCTACCGGTAAAAGAAGTTTTCAAATCAGCCCCGTAGTTGAATTCACTTATTTTTTTCCCGTGGGAATTTTGCTTTTTCACGGAGAAAAGTAGTCTATGTAAATAATAGTTGGTGTAGCTTCCTACTGGTGAAAGAAATTTACAAATCAGCCCTCAAGTGATATTCACTTCTTTCTATCCCACGGGAATATTGCATTTTACCGAATAAATAGTAGGTACCCTAGCCTATACCAATAAAGGATAGTGTAGCTTTCTTTTGGTATTTTTTTTAAACTCAGCCCCGAAGTGAAATTTACTATTTTCTCGTGATTTTCTCTATACCGCGCGAATTTTGCATTTATCCGGAAAATAGCATCCTATGTTAATCAAGGACAGTGTATCTTTTCTATTGGTGAAAGACATTTTAAAATGAGCTCCTAAGTTGAATTTTTTTTTCTATCCGTTGGGAATTTTGTATTTTTCCGGAAAAAAGTAGCCTATGTCAATAAAGGATAGTGTAACTTTTTACTGGCAAAAGATTTTTTTTTAATCGGCTCGGAAGTTTCGTAGATTATCTATCCACAGGAATTTCCAAAAATCCCGCAATAAGTTTTTTTGCTGTTATGTATGACTATTTACGTTTATACTGAATTTGAAAAGTTTAGTAATTGTAGTTACGGACATAGGATCCAGTTGATTTGAGTAAATAAAATCTGATTTATCCTTATCCCGTGGGAATTTTCAAAATTATTGAAATTAGCTTTATACCTATTCTAATAGTCTACTTGCATGCCCAATTTGAACAGTTTAGTAATCTTCGTTATGGGGATAGGGTCACTCTCGACTGTTGAAATATATACATCCCGTATATTCCTTATCCCGTGGGAATTCCGGAAAATTCTTTCTTATCGGATGCCTACGTCATACAAAGACCACATCCTCCAAGTTTCAGGTCTCTACATACAGCGGTTTAGGCTGTGCGTTAATCCGGCAGTCAGTCATTTAGTACTTCAGGACAAAGCATTTTATATGTATTTGCATTGCACCAAGCTTTTATGCGAGTTCAACAATGATGTTTGAATACTCAATTCGATTTTATTCGAAAAAGGTTGAACTCACATAAAAGCATCATCATCATCATCATCATCATTTCAGCCGTAGGACGTCCACTGCTGGACAAAGGCCTCCCTCATTGACGCCCAATCTAATGATTGGGAGCAACCAAATTCTATGGAAACATGGAAGTGCGCGCGCGGAGACGCTGTCCATCTTTCCCTAGTAATTGAATTTTTTACGTAAACGCGATCGAGAAGTATTTTGGTGAAGTAAAAACTTATACTAAGCATACTGTACGCTTAGTATAAGTTTTACTTCACCAAAATACTTCTCGATCGCGTTTACGTAAAAATTTCAATTCTATGGAAACATGGACGCGCGGCCGCGGAGGCGCTGCACATGTTTCCCTAGTAATTGATTTTTTTACGTAAACGCGATCGAGAAGTATTTTGGTGAAGTAAAACTTATACTAAGCGTACTGTGCATTCGCTCGACATTATACGTGTTCGGTGGGTCTCCGATCTTTGTTTACGATTTTGTTATAAACAACTGTTCTCTTTCCTCATTGAATGAAAACGGACATTTTCTATTTTGAGCGAGCATCGGCAAAACCGCAATCATATTTGCTCTAAACAAATGTTTGTTTAGAACACTAAGTGAAAACGCGGCTTAACCAAGATGTCTAGTCCTTACCATTTCAAATTTCGAACTCTACGTTCCTATGAAGCCGTGTCTTCGGATCGAGTATTCAAACATGTGTCAAAATAAAATGTAATTTAAATCAAAAGCACTAAGGAGTATTGATATCAACTTCGAAGCAAATCACCCCCAAAATAACTTTCTACTCCTTTTTAACCCCGTCAAGGGATGAATTTCAATAAAATACGAAACACGTCTTCCATCAATTCTGTTAAAGAATGTTTATGCAAAATTTGATGTAGATTGGACCAAGGAATCACGTTGTCCCATACAAACTTTGCCCCCCTTTTTTACCCCCTTAGGAGTAGAACTACGAAAAATCCTTTCTTATCGGATGCCTACGTCATACAAAGGACACACCCTCCAAGTTTCAGGTCTCTACGATCAGCGGTTTAGGCTGTGCGTTGATCCGTCAGTCAGGACAAAGGATTTTATATGTATAGATTATCCTATTACATTGTAAATTCGATCGTACAACATCAATTTCGTGTACAATTGTATTCTCCGTATCATTTCTCATATTTAAGTGGCAGGAAGCGGGCGGCCGGGGCCTCGATAAACCAGGGGCAGCATATCTAACGAAACAGTTGGTTCATCTACCCGTATTTATTGTCCCCTACCAGTAAATGCTGCCTGTAAATCGCATTTCTTGATGTAAATTGCTCGCAACGGACAAACTAGGTAGATTTACTACGACCTATTGTTTTCAACGATTGTTTTGAGCTTGTAAGAATTAACTGTGGGGTAGTATGCAAATCGATCATTCAAGCTCGTTTTCTGTCTGACAAAGTTTGTTGAAAAATGTACGGGTAGTTTAGCTTTCTACCTTCACAGAGGTCTTGTTACTTTTTTAAAAGCTTCTCGAGTTCTTCTTATTTAATTGAGTTCTTGTTATTAGAAAACAGAAATGTATTGTTCTGTAAGTATCATTGAGTTTTCGTTTCCAGTTCTGTATTCGCATCGTTATGATTAATTAGACATTTACATTGTAAGCTGCTTACAATATTCGCAGCCTCGCAGGTAATTGTTTGCGTACTTGAATAGACTAAAATTAAATTAACGTTACGTTGGGCGCAAAAACCTTGTTTTGAGAGTGGGACCGGCCCACAGCCTCAAACTGGGCTCAGTGCGGATGTGTCTTTATAACAATTTTGAGAGTGGGACCGGCCCACAGCCTCAAACTGGGCTCAGTGCGGATGTGTCTTTATAACAATTTTGAGAGTGGGACCGGCCCACAGCCTCAAACTGGGCTCAGTGCGGATGTGTCTTTATAACAATTTTGAGAGTGGGACCGGCCCACAGCCTCAAACTGGGCTCAGTGCGGATGTGTCTTTATAACAATTTAATTAAATCCAATCAATTTAATTGCTGATGTTCAAAGCTGTTGCTGTAACATCTTTTTTCCTACCTGTAGCTCATTAAGTAGTTATTTATAATATTCTCAAAGGGGTTTCTGGTGGGATTTAATTTTATTCTAATATAAATAATAGATAAGCAATAAACTATTTAAATTAATTTTTAATATTTTACAATTCAAAAATTTCTAATGTGTTCCAATAATTGTTATACATTCATTTATACGCGAAAGCTTGCAAAAAATAACAAATAAGAGAAAAAAATTCTCACGTCTATAACAAAACGTTTGTATTTACCTATTAATGTAGTTACCGTGAGACACAAATGTAATTATTGAAATATGGTACATGGCTCGCTTAAGTATTCGTAGTCGAGGTAAGCTCTACTTGTTTCGAACTAATGCGAGGCTCTTTCTCAAGGTTAGTTCGAACGGAAAGCCTACCATGCAGTTTAATTTTGTAATAGGATTAGTTGAACATTCACTAAGCACTTTTATTTTCTACTAGCTGATGGCTGGTGCTTCGCCTTCTTTGAATTCTTTTGGCATAAAAACCTTGTCGGAACAATCACGATAACAGTAAAAAATAATTTATCAATTTAGCGCAGTTCTCGAGTTTTGCGCTTAGCAACAAATTTGGCGATTTATTTGTATTTACGCCATACCGAGAATAGATTATTTTGTCTACATATTGTTGTTCCTTGTGGCCAACAGTTCGGCGTGTACGGCGTGCGGTTATGCCGTTTCGCGTAAAGCACCTTTCTCCCGACTACCTTCGTAATGCTAATTGAGTTTGCAGAATCGTTGAGTAAACTAAAGCGGTTAGCTTAAACAGCCTCCGGCTACCGCCCGCTAACTTTGCTTTTGTTAATGTTACATTTCAACCCTAAAATATTATTTTAGATGTCTTGTTACAGTGATTTTAACAAGCTACAATTTTAAAGTGCAACTTGTTATTGTTTCATTTTGTTTCGCTCATTTAAAAAAATCTATTTTTTGAGTACCTGCATACATACAAAAAACTACTTACTGTGTAATTATAATTAAAAGTACTCCCGGAACTTAATTACACAAAAACACGTTATCAAAACCTACACTTAATTAAATGATGTTTAATTACACATTTGGTCTCATCTGCATTATTCATCAGGTGAGATAAGGTCACTCACGGGTCAGTTGTATGTAAAAAAAATACACAAAATAGTCAGTTACGAGCATACTGAAGTTTACAGTATCACAGTCAGTGGTTATCACGTCGTGTGGTATGGTGGTTATCAGTAGTCCTAGTCGTTAATTTTTTTTAAGTACTCATACGACCACCAATGAGATGGACGGACTATTTGGTGAAGGCCGCAGGTTCAGGGTGGATGCAAGTCGCTTCCAACCGTAATGATTGGGCGTCAATGAGGGAGGCCTATGTCCGGCAGTGGACGTCCTACGGCTGAAATGATGATGAGGATGACTTTACTAATTTTTGGGTACGGTCAGCTACAGAGAAAAGGTACCCCCTCGGTGTAATTACCGCCGTTACAGTACCTTTACCTTTCTCAACAGCTGACTGTACCAATTTTTTCCGTGATTATTAAGTTCCGGTAGTGGTAGTAATTATGAGAAAAGGGGGTGAAAATTTTAAACGCTATATCTAGTGCACTCCCGTCAATAGTGACGTAATTCCTTGACCAATATTAAATGCGATATTAATTTCCTTTACACATGTTTAGGACAATTGCATCGACTTTTCATACAACCAGTGCAACTCAGTATTCCAAATGTGTATTTCGCCATAAATATTCTATGACGTTTCATTGTAAACTTTCCTTTTTAAACACGGATACAATAAAACATGCGCACCGCTTCCCGGTGCGCCCTCCGCGTTCTGAATTTATTCATGTTTCTCCGAAACCATAATAACATTGCGAACAATTTGTAAAGTATCGCGAAACTTCTCAATCTGGACGAGGTTTTTCTAAATTCATATTCAACTCAGTCGTTACTTAAGAAGTTCCTAACGGTTTTATGCATACCCCGTTACCCTAAACGGAGCGTGATGTTTATTTTACTTACTACAATCTTTCATGATATCCCAATTCTTTCGGTACAAAGAGCATAATTGAAATCAATATTTATTTTGTCTTGGCATTCAATGAAATTGGTATTCGAACGTCTATCTAGAGAATTGAAATTATTTATTCGTTTATTTTGACAACCTTTTATCTAATCCCGTGGAGAGCTTGATGCTCGGAGAGCGATCATAGAACAAAATAGACAGAAAAAAGTTTTACATCATAGAGCACTCAACATGTTAAACCCATATTTATGACAGCCTCCGACTACTTACTCTCTTTTCCAAAAAATAAAAAAAAACATAAAAATAGAACACCCTAAGTTATTAAGGCGCCAACAAACATGAAAAAGTAAATACATTTTGGCTGCTTTAAACGATCCTAGAAAAACATTTAAGGACGTATTTGTAAACTTGGGTTTGGTGAGAATCGCTTTCGCTTGTTCATTTTGTTTGCGGGAGTAGTGAGGCGGTGGTGGCGCCCGCGGCATCGCAACAGTAACTCGCCCAACAATTCGCGTCTACATTCGTTTGTTATTGTTTACAATTACCCCAAACAAACCGCCTCATATATTCCTAACTTTCACTCGAAACTTTTGTACCTACCTATTACTGGCCTACTGTAGAATAATGAAAATTTTCCATCAGACATGTGGCCCTAATAAGTTACATTGTTTCGCTTTGTTGTGAGACCGCCCGAATGTGTACGTTGCTTTTCCGCCAACTGAAACTGAATTGTTGAGTAGGTATCAAAGAGTTGGAATGTATAAAATATGTTCTGTCAGAATAATCAGTTGTTTTAATTTGTTGTCATGAGGAAATACGGAAGCAACTGTGGAACTTCTGCTAACTAGTTATCATAAAATAAAACCTGTGTTGATGTTGTTTTACTAATTGACTTCCAAGAAAGGTTCTCGATTCGGTTGTTTTTTTTACGAGTTTTTTTGTAACAGATGAACAGCGGAGGATATACGGGTCGGAATGCGGGGAAGACCCACCTCGCTATGTCAGCAGTCCTCAAAGACAGGCGTCGCCATTCCCTCATGAAAGCACCGCCCGAAGATACTTCAGGAGAAACAGGAATTCCAAAGGTGAGAAATCAACATAACTTTCGGTTGGCATTAAAAATAATTACTTAGATACTAACATCGTGAGGAAACCTGCACACACCTGAGAAAAAATTCAATGGTGTGTATGAAGTTCCCAAACCGCACTGGACCCGCATAGGAACTATGGCCCAATCCTTTAATTCTGAGAGGAGACCTGTACCCTGCAGTGGGACGTAAGTATATAGGCTGGGATGATGACATACTAACCACCATATTGGTAAATGTTAGTATTGTTTATGTTAACTTACCACTTGTGTCTTTGGTGTCTTTGCCAGAGCACCAGTAACAGACAAAACATGATTTTTTCTATAACAAGCCTGTGTTTTCTTAGAAATAAGTAGATTACATTGTAGTACAATACAGTGACTCTTTGATTATTGAATACCAAATACCACATTTATATACATACACATCAAAAAAGTCTTGGAATACTCATTATCAAATTTGATCATCATCATCTTAATCGCTCCCTCACTACTGAAGAACGTGACTCTTAATTTTTTCCACTAGCTGTCGCCATCGGCTACGTTCAGTCGCTTGATGAAGTGCAGTGCTGTCAGTTAAGTCCAGTTGTTCCGAGATCTGGTCTGACTATCGTTTGGGACTTCAGCCTCGAGGTCTTTTACCCTCTATTTTTCCGGTCATCATTAACTTCTCCGAATTTTCCGCTCCCCTACGCGCCATATGGGCCATTAAATAGTCGGTGCGATGGATGCGGAAAACCGACACCGACGATATCCCACGACCATCACACGCGCCATACCATCCGACACCCTCCACACTCTGGTCCATCCATCATAGTGGACCATCGCGATGGCCCGTCGTGTATTGCCAGCATTAGACAATAAGGCGTCAGGCGTACTTACGAAGTTGTCTGGTTATTCAGGTGAAGAGCTATTTGCTGCGGAGGCCGGCGCAACGTTGTCGCGGCGCACGCGCCGGCCGGACGAGTTCGCACACGACAACAACGGACGTCGCCATGACAACGGTATGTTCTTTTATTATTGAGCCAGGAAAATGCTCCTTGCGGGTGCAGAAATAGGAGGCCAATGTTCCCAAAACCAAACGGGGACAGGCTGTCGCCCATCACGTCAAACTTCCGCGGTATCTGAGCCTCCCCTTTTTCAGCCATTCTTCGTCCTTGAGTCTTTGCTTCCGATCTACAGGGCGTTCCTAAACTCATCAATATCCTGGTACCAGGCGAGACGTCACGTTATACCAGTTCTGAAAATATAAGAAAATAAAATCATGTCACTTAGTTCACATAACGTATCTACTAGATATTTTCGATAAAATGTCTATTGATGAGTATCTACGCGAAACTAAAGGAGACAAAAAGTTACTATGACATTTTTATACAACAAAGTTTGTTTAGACAAAGCCATCTATTGATTAGAGACGAAGTTAACGCCTCATTCTGAAAGCTACCGTACCTACCCCAAAATTCTTGGACTGCGTCCTCTATGCTTGTTTAAAATATTATTCCAGGGGAACGCTTTACCGAGATATTAAGTATCCTATCCAGATTTTTGAATACTTTTACGGCACATCTCATCCAAATCCGTTCAGCCGTATTGACTAACAAACATCCAAATATACAGACATCCAAACATCTTCACAAACTTTCTCATTTATTATATTTTAGCTGGTTGCCCGCGATCCCGTCCACGAAGAATAATAGCCTACGACCTATTCTCAGACCTACCGACTACAGAGAAAAAGCTTCATAAAAATTGGTCAAGCCGTCTCGGAGGAGTTCGATAACAAACACCGTGACACGAGATTTTTATATATTAGACTAGCTGTTGCCCGCGAACTTCGCGAACTTCGTCCGCGAACAATATGGGTAGGTATAGAAAAATAGCCTACGACCTATTCTCAGACCTACCGAATATAGAGAAAAAAGTTTCATAAAAATCGATCAAGCCGTTTCGGAGAATTCCGATAACAAACACCGTGACACGAGATTTTTATATAGGTATTAGAAAGATTATTTTTTATATTATTATAGGATAGGATATTAAGTAGGTAAGTTACGAATTTTTAAAAAGCTCTCTTGTAATTTTTACTCCCACTCTGCTCTGATTCTGAACATTATTTCATATCGTAAATGACGCGTAGGTACAGTAATACTCGGCTGTTTCGAATTCCATTTTAGTTATTCCAGTTCAGACATTCTGTGTACCATAGCTATTATAAGCATAATGCGAAGGTGGGTGCATGCCTTTGATAAGGATGCTTCGCATAGTTTCGCTTAGGCTGGCGCACGTGACTTAAGTACGCAGACTGACGAATAACTGTTTGATGTATTTAATCGGTAAAGGTGAAAACTTTGTAGGAGACTCATTATTAATGTATGATAGTAGTCTAGCATTTTTGATATCTGGTGGTAGTATTAACGAGTAAATTTATCTCTAAGAACTGTTTGTATTATATCTAAAAGGAATGCTCTAGTTTACTGTTTCGTTAAGCCACTTGGTGTGCGTAAATTAACCTTGTGAATTTTTAATTATGATTTAATTAGTTTTTGATAAACTTTTGTTTTGAATAAAAGCTTATTTGTATTGTCATTGAAACTACATTTCAAGTCATTCCAACCACAAAAAGAAGAAATTGTCTTGCAAGATTTATCTCGAGCAAATAGTATATAATAAAATCTTTTAAAAGTACCTAGTCAAAAATAAGGCTAACGTTCAGTTTTAATTTTCAGTTCCTTTTGTTGAAAATATTTGCTGCTACCCTATTGCTACGCTCGTATCCGATAGCAGCGTTTTCCGTTTTGTACCGAAAATTGCCTACGAACAGAAAACTCCATTGTTGGGTTCTTGGCCTTGAAAATATAAAGCAGTATACCTACTATGTAGTAAGTCACTCAGCCAGAACCTTGTGACTTTGCAGGCACGACCACCGGCGGGCAGAGTAGCGAGCGCGAGTGTGACTCGCCGCCGGAGCCCGCGCCGCCCGAGGTACCTCCGCGCGGGCCCTCGCTGCATGTCACGCTGCGTCATCGGCCCGCGCCCTGCGAACAGCCTGTGGAGCCCGACCGACTGTATCTGTCTGAAGGTAGGTATAAACTAGGTTATAAGCGGAACAGGCGTAAAATGAACGCGTCGTGTTCCAACCAGAGCTTGAAATATCGATATTTTACGAAACCGGTATCAGGCCTTACACAAGCAACCAGTATTGTTCTTGGTACCTGTATCGGGGTAACAGCACCAAGGATAGGTCCGACGTGATACCTTTACCTTGAGAACTGGTAAATTGATGAATTTAACCGGATTTAAGAAGTTAAAATACCGGTACTCGAAAGTGCGCATGGAGTCAATTAGAGAGAAATACAACACAATGAAGTACCAGTATCACTCACATCGCGAGTTTCAGCTCACTCGCATCGCACCGCACTAAACGGTGACGTCGTATACACATGTAAGAACCATTACAGAGAACTGGTATTTTTCGGTGCTAATACCGGTATTTTGCCTTTACCGGTTCTCTGGAAACGAAATCAAAAAACCTATAAATATCGCGGTATGTTACAGATATGTTCGGTATCGTTCCAAGCCTTGAGCTGGTTCCACCGTCCATGCGCCCCGAAAATTAAACAGTTTTCCCCATATTATATTTAAAGAAGACGGAAGACGCTGTGTGTGTAGGCCTCCAACAATATAGAACGACGACATGGTTAAGCTTGCGAGAACGTGTTCGATGCGGATGGCGTAGGACCTAAATATCTGTTTGGCGAGCATTGGGGGAGGCCTATGTTCAGCAGTGGACGTCTTTCGGCTGAAATGATGATGAAGATGATGATCATGATTATATCTAAAAACCGGTCTTTTCTACCAAGTGCCACCAGTCAACTTAGCAAGAGTGTCTTGCCCACATAAAATATTATTTTTATTTGCCAATAATTCGATACCTCCTACGTATACTGGTATACTGGTATAGAGAGGTTGAGAGTTGAGACATTTTGAGACCAATCAATAAATACGCGCTGACAGCTAGACTAGAATAAATAAAGATTAATGTTTGCTAATGGCTAATAGCTTAGTTGAATCATAATGAACTTTTAAATTGTCACAAATAGTCTAATTATTAATTGGAACTTTAGAATGGAGTATAACTAGATCATGAGTTTATTTTAATTTGCCAACTCGATTTAAATTTATGCCACCACATTTTTTTAGTTGTAGTTTGTTAGTCAACAAAGTTGGCCAGCAAAGCAAAGTTTCCTTTAATCTAAGTTTGAAGATAAGGGTTCTACAAAAATGTGGTTACGGTTAATAGTGAAACGATTCCGTGTAGCGTTCGTGCTAAAGCGAACTTATTTGTGAAAGGAGCTCGCTTCTACATATCTATTAGTAAAGTTTGAGGTTTATGATTGAAGCGAATGTACTTCAGCGTAAATTGGCCAGTTATCAAGTTATACTTGCACCAGTTACTAAAAAGATAAGTAAGGTCAAGTAAGGTCAAATAAAATAAAAATGTGTTGTAGCTTTCACTATTTCTAACTTTTTAACTTACTTACTGTCGGTTCCTTGCTAAATGCTCCTTTCATCCACTCAAAGGTTGACTGGTAGAGATCCCTTTAAGGGATAAGGTCGCCTTTGTGCATATATCTCAATTATTGTCAATAGTGTTTTGTTTTTTTTTTTCTTATTTTTTGTACAATAAAGAGTTAACATAAGCTTTCCAATCTCCGGTTAAATTATTTTTATACATATGTAATGTTTTTAAGGACTTGATCACGAACTATTCATTGCAGAAATTAGCTCGACATTTCGATCACATTGCAGCGGCCGTAGTCACAATTCGTAGCCACGGGCGCTGCGATGTGGTCGAAATGTCGGGCTAATTTATAAATAGTTCTTGAAAAATAAAAATATTAGTTACGTTATGAGTGTGAAATGCTAAAGTATAACACATGAAATTATTTTTGACGTGACAACGTGACGTGACGTGAAATCGATGAACGCCGGCTGCATACACGAAAAGGATGACGCAATGTAACGTCCCGTACATGTCCCGTACATGCCTACCTACAGAGCAGCGAAGGCCAGTTGCAAAAGAGTGACGGGGGAGGGGAGAGGGCGCAGGTTTTTCAAAGGGGGGATGAAAATTTCATTGATTTTGCCGTAGGATGCACCGTTTTCAAGATATTTGACAAAACACCGGTTCTCGTCCGATCACCGAGGTTAAGCAACGTCGGGCGCGGTCAGTTTGAATGAGTGAGCAGGTTTCACTTTTGTTTTTTGAATGTTTTGTTATGACGTTGCATTGTCACGTTAAACTATCGTCCGTAAACCGACTTTACAGACAACCGGTTTTTTTAGCTGTGGAAATTTACCAACGGATGGCTGCTTTGGTTGTTGCTAAAATAAATCGGTACAATCCACTTTAAATAATATTTTCTTTACTTACTTGGTGAAATATTTGTTAGTGATTTTTTTTAGGTTTTTACCGTCGGTTGCGATCAACCGCAATAAAAATTGGTACATTAAGAAACAACCGTGCTAGTTTCTGATGCACGCACAGGCTACTAAACCACGAAGGCACTCCGCTGATGAGTTAGCTAATTAAATTTCCGCTATAGATGTACATCGGGGCTGCGTTAAATAGGCGTAGGCTCTCTCGTAGGTATCTACTTTGGAAGAAGTTTAATC
Source organism: Archips xylosteana (assembly GCA_947563465.1). Taxonomy (NCBI): domain Eukaryota; kingdom Metazoa; phylum Arthropoda; class Insecta; order Lepidoptera; family Tortricidae; genus Archips; species Archips xylosteana. The sequence continues at coordinate 12,759,822 of OX387349.1, forward strand.
GAATTGCACCGTCCGCTCAAGTCCGCGGCGGTTCCAAGTTTGTTCTCGCTGACAAATTAGCCACTTAATCTCGCTATGCCCGAGGCGCGTGTACGTAAAGAACTCGGACTTTAATTCCTTTTGCGTCTCGTTTTGACGTTTTCTTTCTTGTTTACACTTTGCTGCGATTTTTTTGTAACACTGTCCTCTCCAAACTAGCGGGGGGAGTTGTCCAGAACCGACTCGTGTTTTAATTTTGTTTGACTTCATTTAATTATATCATGGATACTAAAGCTATGACTCGACGAACACAGTTTACGTTTAATTTGTTCATTTTATCGTAGTTACTTGAGCTTTTAGTACTTACTACATATTTGTGGATAAAGAAAAAGTAGAAACAAGAAAATAAAAAATACAAAAACTGCCAAATTGTAATAATGTCTCGTGCACCGAGGGTACTATTACAAAACATTATGTATAAATTCCTGTTGCGTAGATATTTACCATTATCATACCTAAAATATAAGATAAAATATTATCATTTCTATAACTTCGAATATCTAAATTAGCATAGATTTAAAAGCAGGTTTTAACCATTTTGTAAATTGGCTGAATTTCGCACTGAACGTTTTGGAAGTATGTAGGTGTATTTGCAAATCAAAGCTAACCACACCAAAATTATCTGTCTACAAATTTAATTTTTCTAAATCTGGGAAAAAATATAATACTGTGGCATTCCAAGGCCGAAAAACAAGTTAGTATTTTCATAGGTATAAACCTTGTTATTAAAGACGTTTGATTCACAAAGACTGTCTGACGAGGTTGTTTTTAAGCGGCTTACCGACTTACCCATATAAAGATTACCTTGAAGGAGTAAACAAGCAAGGACATGACAGGTACTTATTGAAAATATTTCAGTAGTTTGAATGCTTTGATCCTTCGAAATTTTGTTGGTAAAACAAGGCTAGCAATGCCGGCTTTTCAAAAATGTATCTAACAAAATAAAGTTAACTCAACTATACCATTCCTTTTTCAGAAAAAAACAATAGATACTATGATGGTTCAATCTCATCACGTAACTTTTTAAGTCGTACAGTTTTATAAGGGAATCAAGGGGAATAGATATTTTTATTGTTAATGTTCTTTTATTATAATAACATTTATTTTATAAAGCCTAACTTAAGAATGACTAAGAAATGTTATCCAGTGTTACTACTACGTCTTGCTTTCGTCGTATTTCGTGTTTACATCTGAGAACTGTTACTAATATACTTATTATGACAGAATAAGAGCAGTAAGCTACTTTACTCATGAACATTTATATTCAGCTAGTTTATTATGAAGCATTTTCTTGGGAATATGTCTGGAGGTCAATCTAATTACGTTAACACTTTTTTTGATAAATGCTCCGAAGTTATAATATATAATGAACGATATTATTCTTTAAGTATTAAGCATTATTAATTAATGCGTAACTTTCGTGATTTTCTCTACTAACTAGTGTCACTCGAAAACGAAGACTTAATCACTAAAATCACATAGTGAAATATTGTTAAAATTAGAAAGAAAGAAGAAAGAAAAAAATTTATTTATAACAACAATAAGACGTACTTAGGCTAAAATTAAAAGTACAAACATTGATATAGGTAGTTACATGTTGATGTTGCCATAAAGGGTTCTGACTCAGCGTCTCGCTGGTTAAATTAAATAGGTTTGTATGTCGTCGTTTCGGCAAAATTGCAGCGGACGTGGTCAAAAATAGACTTACGAGGTGTACGGTATTACTTCAAGGCAATCTCAATAATTTTTCATTACATGATTAAGCTCCGTGAGTGGTAGTACTTAGTTATACGTGTGTAGCTGACTTACATGTGTTGTTGCGGAGTAGCTTATTGACCTCTGTAAAGTAGTTCCTGTATCAAACAATTAAGTTTTGTGTCATTTGACGACTGGATAGCCTAGTGGTTAGAGAACTACTTCGAAGCTTAACGCGTTCATTGTCCCCATACAAAATGATTTGGCAAAGTCACACGTCTAAGTGTGGATCCACTTTGAAGTTGTGTGCCATAGTGGAAGAACGGACTCCTGAAAAAAATCTTCATGACTCCACATTGGGAGCACCTGGACGGCAAGTCCGTAAGTGTTAAGGTAGGTTCCAAAGGGTCGAGATACTTTATAACGTATAAAAATACTGTTTGTTCTCGAGTCTTGGGAGTACCATACGTATTTAATCATGTAGTTATCCATATACCTATAGTTTTTTGCTGTATAATACCTATAGTAGCTTGCTTATTTCGGGACTAGATCAACTGCTGTCAATTGTCCCATGATATTTTTTTGAACAAGGTTTTAGGTGACAATTTAACTTTTTCCTAAAGGACAGGAACAGGGATGGGACTTCTAAGTGTAATGTTTTGATTAAAATCACATCCACTTTCCAGGTACCAAACGTAAAGAGGTCAAAAATAATTATTTGTGAGTTCCAAATACAAGTATACGTTTAAACAATTTAAGCGTATAATTAACGTCATATCAAAGAGTTTTCTCAGTGCACAACAAGTAGCGGTAACCGAACCGCGCGTCTCGTGTCACAGCGCAGCGAACCAGTGGGTTATGTACTCAGAGGCGTTTCAGGACCATGACGAAAGAAGAAAGCTGCTAAATTTGATTTAGAGGAGAGCCCGACGCGGGATGAGGCGCTTTGATGTGGCGTGCCCCCCGCCCCCGCGCGGACTCAGTAATGGTGCGCACTTTAACAGAAACTCTACCGTAATTTAATTTTTATGATAGCGCATTGTAAGTGTCCCGGGGAGAGTTTTATTTTGATTTGTCCTTTCACTTAGGTAAGGCACTTCAAAGTCCCTTAAATACGATTCATAAAACCGTTCCTAGTGTTTTTTGTAGACTATTTTAAATATAAATTATATTACAGAGATTATGATTTAGCGTGCCTATATCGGAGGCGTTTATTTGAGTAGAGTTTGATTCGATCAAGATGTTGGGGAACGCTTTGGAGTATGGAAATGAACTAGGCAAATCTCGATTCGAACAAGAAAATAGCTTCAAAAGGTCTTGAAAGTTTAATGGAATCGAACAAGGCCGGGCCGAAGTCGTCGGAAGTTTGCGCGGGTGACAAATTGGGCACTTGACCCGCCGAGCGAGCCTCCGAGTGCTTGTTTCTGGAGGACCGTAATAAGTTTAACTTAAAGTAAACTATGTTCCATTCCCTCTAATTTGCCCTCCTGTCCTGGGCCGCTGTTGGAGAACTCTTTGCAGTTTCAAATTAACATTTCCTTTTCTCCGGTAATTTGATATACCTGTTTAAAATCACCAATGCAAGTTTCTCAAGGTAGACAGAATTTGATTTAAAATAAATACTCTCTAAGCATTTTACTTTGAAGCAGACTTGAATTTATTGTTGTTTAAATTATGAAAATGGCCATTTGAAACCTTTGGGGTACGGAACTATCATAATACTTTGGTGCCGAAGTTTAATTTAATATATTATTTAGCTATGTAATAAATGTGTATTAAAATTTGCGTTAATTCTAATTAATGTTTACTGCTAAGATAGTACTCAAGAATTTCCAACCTCACACATTTTTCATAAATATCTACCACAGCAATAGCGTCGGTCGGATATTTTCTAGAACTCGGCCAGACACACTGCCTTACGTCTTGATCAAGTTTATAATAAAATCCATTTCGTATTGCATCAAATGAATCATGAATCTTCTCATGTAATCAAAATAATAATGTTATCGAGTATATAATTACGCTTTATACAAGCAATTACGCCGCTAACCGACACGGTGGGCTGCTTCTGTTTACCGTACTTGTGGATGCAATATTATTTTGCAAGACTCGGCGCCCGACTCTTCTCCTTGCTTGAAAATTGAAACCTCCCCGGAGATTCACCGTAATTTAATTTTTATGATGCCGTATTGTTAGAGCTTCCGGAAGCGTTGTTTGCAATTAAAACTCAAACGGAATCGTCTTTCTGTATTATTAGAATGTTCTTGTTTACAGCAAAGACAGGTAGAACTTGACGCAAAATGCTGACTTATTATTAGATAGGTACTCTTCTTACTCGTTATACTCCGCTATTTTCAAATGCGTCTCTACGTATTATTGTGCGGCGTAGTTGGAAGAAAAAAGTCCAAAGAAAATGGGATAGGTAGGTACATTTTATTTCGGATATTTTAGTTATTTGATCACAAGTAAATTAGCCTTTTTAAATTACTTTTATTTTCATTTCTGATTTTCAAATGCACTAAAATGGATAAAAAGTAAAATTGTTGCTTAATAATTTACGCATTAAAAACATTTTTTTTTTTCAATTTCGGTACCATAACATTATTTGAACACAGGAAATTCTTATCTAGAATATTATATGTTAAATTAAAAATTAGATGAAGTGTTTTAAGTATGAAGTTATTTTTTCTGAAAAATTGTGTTGTAAAGTCGCGGATTAAAATGGTTCGTAATTTTTCGATCTTAACTTGTTGACGTTGTTGAAAAGTGACGAACTTTTTCATTCCGCGACTGTACTGTAATGTCTTACAAATAAAAGCTTCCAATTAATTAATGGTTTTTATTCGCTCAATAACAACAAGTCAACACTTAATTTACGCCATCTTACGTCAGAGAGAGCGAGAGCGCTAAGAGCGAGCGAGACAACCAATTCAACCCACCATAGACTATCACACTCTCCTCCGCCTGTTCCCCGACATTGCCTTTCCTCCCCTTAATAACATGAATATAAGAAAGGAACTAAAATGACCAACTAGGTCAAAAATTTCAACCAACCAACAACCAATTCGACCCACCATAGACTATCACATGTACAATGGGATCCCTTGGTTTCCCATGGTTAGGTTTGTCCTAATTTAACTTGTCGTACCAACGTTTGTCATAAAATATTTAGAAGTGTACTATTTTTAGGATTTTTTGAAATGCCATCTTATAGAATACAGTAGTAAGGGTTGGTTATTTAATAACAATTCCGAAGAAAATACTATTTCAGAAATAAATCACTTTCTGGCTAATGAAAATTATGGAAAATTATTCATTATGTCTTATTAAATTATGGGAAACCCCTCTACAATAGGTATGTCATGCTGAATTATTTGGCAGGAAGCATAAGGCAACCAGTTAAAAATTAATTAAATAAACGGTATTAGACGGTGACAGAAAGATATGGTGAAAGCGAAGGCAAGCGTCCACGCGTTAGACAATACGGCCTCAGGTTATTCCAAAACGATAATAATTATAACATTTCTGGAAAAATAAGGACACGAAATCACGTCGCTTATGTAGTTAAGCTTAGACTTAGATAATAGACATGTTTTCAAAAATGTCTAATACTAAAAGTGATATGTTTTGCGACTCCATCATCCAAGCTTTATAAGTGACATGGATTTTTTTTCTTATTTCTTCCTGAAAGTTGCCTTTGGGACATCCTGTATTTGTGCGGAGCCCTCAAAGCGCGAGTCCGACTCACACTTGGCTGGTTTTTTTCACACGTCGAGACAGATACCAGATGTTAGGTGTTGGGTGGTAGCATAGTGAACGGTACTCTGAGCTCTGGTTGAGTTTGAAACGCGTCAGTGTAGTTTGGTGGTGGTGATAGTTGGGTTTGAGTGATTTTTGTGTGTTCGTACAGTATGGAGGTGGAGAAACTGCATGAACACACATTTCTTGCATAAGCGTAACTATCATAACGTCGCGGGTGAGCAAAGTAATTGTTTCAGTTCATTCATGTGGATTATAGCCCTGATTCAATCAATTAAATAAGTGTATGTTTTTTTCTTCTTTGCGTTCCTTGTTCGCTACTTGTTAGGTAACAAGCCCCGTGCACAAGAGTCATGTAAACTTTTAACCGCCCATCAAAGTTTGCTCGGTCGCGATCAAATCCGACATTGTCATGTTTTGAGTGGAGCCACTCGATTCCGCGCGATACTCGTCCCGGAAACCGCTCAAGTGCTCATAAAACACTCATACGAGTTAGTTGACTATTCGAGATCTGTCTTACTTCTTCACGTTATATGCATTTTGCGGATACTTTCGTCGAACGCTTGTTGAGGGAGTTTATTGCGTTTTTGTTTTCAAGTCGCTACGTACGTAAGGCACTTTCCTTTTTATCGAAATTTGAGTCTCATGCAAATAATTTTGCATTATCTCCTAAACTGGAAGTATAATATCCCAAATAAAAAATGATTTTCCAAATCGATTCATAAATGACGAAATTCTGAAGTAACAAACCAAATTGAGAGAGATTACTTCGTTTCCCATAATATCACTTGACAATATTCAACGTTTAAATAATTTTTGCATAAACCGTGCTGTTATCAGGATTTTTTAAATGTCATCGAATAGAATGCGGCTAAGGTTAGTTTATTAATAATTCTGAAAAAAATACTGTTTCAAAAGTAAATTACTTTATGACAAATGAAAATTATGGAAAATGATACATTATGGCATATGAAGTTCGGGCAAACGATAGAGAACCGAATTAAGAACCTCCTCCTTTTTTTGATGTGAATTACAAAACAACATGTACGGTTACTATTATAATACAGAGTTTACTATTATTAATTACTTACCACATCTTCTAATTTCGACCCACTTTTGGAATAAAATTGATGCTTTCCTTCGTACGGCATATAATTTACGTAATTAGGTTCCCAAGCACCATATTTGTAAAATTGTGGCATCGTATCAAGTAGGTCAAGCAAATGAGCGAGTGCGCGATACGTCACAGTAACACGGAGCACTTTAAAGTTTTTCCGCGTAGCAGAGAGGACGGATCCATCCGCGGAGAGGAATAAATGATTGATGGCGGCCCCTCCAAGTATAAACTCGATTATCCGTCGAGACGCGAACAACTTACAAGTTTTATGTAACGATGGATCAGGATTATTTGAAACTTCTTGGGAAAAAAATCGACTCATGACAATCATGTTTGAGTTGAATATCAATGACAGCGGACTTTTTTAGAAAGTAACTCGCTGGCTTATCATCTGTACATACCGATATTTTAGATATGATAACGGGGATGCTACTTACATATGGATGTTTGATTTACTAAAAGGTATAAGCGATTTATAGTTTGTAATCACAAGTCGAGGGTTGTGGGTATGGGTTTGAAAGATGGGCTCGTACGCTGAGGATTTTGAAACAAGTACTTACTTATTCATGTGTAATTATTTTGATATCTACCAAGCCCACAAGCTTTTAGGTCCGGAACAACTAGACTCATCTAAACTAGTGATTTATTTCATACTAGCTTTTGCCCGCGACTCCGTCCGCGTGGAATTAGTAATTTGGGCAGCTTATTTTTTTTATCCAATTTGCTTTTTCATCAATTATGGCTCTCCTTAGTTCCTCGATATAAAAAAAATTACCCCCCCGCACCCCCCGCAACCCTCCCCCCTCCTCACCAACCCCCCACTGAACACCCCCCCCCGCACACCCGCGTTCACATTCACCACCGTACCTACTCCCAAGTCACTACTTCTAAAAACTGTTCTATAAATTCTTAAAATAGACGTATCTTTCTTATTTGTGAACCGATCAAATGAAACAAACACTAAATGTGAATCCAAGAAAATACCAACATATCAGTGAAAACCGCATCCTTCTAGGTTAAGTCGTTTCTGAGATTAGCGCGCACAAACGCACAGACAAACAGACAATAATTCTAAGAAACATTGTTTTGGGTCCTATTGCGCTAGTAAATAGCCCTAGTGACAGTTTTTCTCAAATATCTTCAATGTACAGACACCGACTTGTTACAGATTTATTATATGTATAGATATAGAAGATGTAGATTTTATTAATCAGCACTTTTCATTTAAAATTTTAAACAATTTATTAATTCATGCGTTAGGTGGCGGCGATCCATGCCAATGAACTACAATCCTTACCTTGCTTCTCCGTAACCGCATGTCCAAGACAGCTACATCTGTGCGACGCATATAATATTTTTTCATGTCAAAGCCCGCCCTCCGCCATTTCAACATAAACCAACATAATGTACCTATGTTGCAAAGTCCCAATTATCACCAAGACCAGCTAGAAACAAGAAAAACCACTAGAAAAGCCGTGGTGGCCTAGCGGTTTGACCAATGGCCTCTCAAGCAGAGGGTCGTGGGTTCAAATCCCGGCTCGCACCTCTGAGTTTTTCGGAATTTATGTTATTACATATGAAATTTACCATGGGCTTTACGGTGAAGGAAAACATCGTGAAGAAACTAGCATACACCTGCGAAGAAATTCAATGGTGTGGTAGAGGAGGCCTGTGCCCTGCAGTGGGACGTAAATAGGCTGGGATGATGAACCACAAAAAAGCCGTAGTTCATTTACCGGGATACATCAAAGCCACGACACGAGATGTGTATGAACATGTACAAAATGTCAACAAAAACTAAAAAGATTTTATTCCCTAGCTTATTTGAAATATAAAAATAATATTTAATAAGGTGGTCTCGTAGCGTACTCAGCCGGAGTTTGCTACGTACGTACTAATTTAAAATTGTGAAAGTCCGACCCTCGCAGCTGTGCAAGGGTTAGGCTATTAGGGATGTCTGTAGAATTTAAATGGGATATGATTTTGTGTACAGGTTACAAACAGAATACTGCCTAATGACGTGCCAGGACGATAAGGAAAATATTCATTTCTCTCCGCTTCACTGTATTAAATTATTAAAATTAATTTACCGAAGATGCTGTATAAGAGGGTACCTTGTGCATTTCAGATTCGGTAATTTCAGATTGCCAGGTATTATTAAAGAATCGAGTTATAAGAAGCTTTTGAGACTTTTGCGCTAAGATAGAGGACTAGAATTACAAAAAAAAAACTTGAAATCTGAGTTAATAGTGTTCTTTACTTAGTGCAACGTGCAAGGAATAAACTATTGACTCCTAAGTTTTGGTTCATCTATACGAAGATTAATTTATGATATTTTAAAAAACTTATCGTTGATTAAAACAACTTTAATAACTTTGTTAAAGTTTTAATTTAGTTATTACTTACCTAGTTTCTCTTTTAGGAAATTACTTTTAGTTGCAATCTAGTTGAAGATTTTATGAGATCTCTTGTTATTTTATTTTTATATCTTATTTGAAATAAAATCTTTGCGGATAATATACTTAAAACATTGATTATAAGTGCTTGCGGTGCTCATGATTATGCCTATGTTACTGCATGTATCTGTTGCTTTAAATTGTTATGTGTTTTTATTATATCTTTGGCTTTCATTCTGCACCAATACTGGCATCCAGACGTCATCTGACACAAAATTTTACCGTTTTTTTATGTTTCAATGTCGCATCGCTCCAGAGACTAGCTCAGGGAAGAAAATTGTTTCGCCGTTTATTATGCCGAGTTTTAATCAAGGGAACTCAAGTCGGGAGGGCCGGCGTCTGGGAGAAGTCTGCGTGTCGTTACTGCCCTCTCTGCACTGTAATTGCGTGCGAAATACCCCGTAAGAACCCATCTTCCGTAATGACATTATTAAGCTATAACGAAATACGTATACGTGACGCGGTATATTTTGCATCAGAGTTGAGTCATGTTTCAATTAAATCCCAGTATCGACGCATTAAGAAACAAAAGTAAACTGACGTTGATTATGCAATATTAAATTTAGAGATTTGATTGGACAATAGAAAAGTAAATAATTAATCGCTGTAAAAAGGAACAATAAACTCGCTCTCATTTATAGCCTCATCCATATTCACAATACAAACGACATTTAAATTGAAATATCACATCAATAAATTAAATAAATGTTCGATGCAATTGGCTCTTAAAAATCAATTCCTCGCTATCTATTCGAGTCGTGTCGCACAACAAAGTATCTGGCGGTTGCGCTACTCTCATTTATACTTAATCCTGTTTGATATATTGGTCCATTAGGAGCGTTGTCCCAGCTTGCTTGGCGAGATTGTAAGAAAGTAGCAAGTAACAAGAGCGATATACCTCTCTTTAACCCTTACTTATGTACTACGAGTAAATATAAGTACACAGAAAAAGAAACAACGAAACGAAATATTTTAGAGGTAAACAACTCGGCGTATGTCTTTTAAATGGTAATAGTCTCTACATAAATTGAAACGAAAGTAATATTGATTGATAACCCAATTTTTGTAGGTAGCAAACTGGAAGGATCGTCGGACCGTGAGGCGAGGGGTAGTCGGGTAGTGCAAAGGTTTATCATACGATGTTCTTCCGTTGGGTGTCGTTTCGCGGAACTTGCACAAATTGGATCGCACTTACCGTTGAAGCAATACCCCTGCTGAGAACGAGGAGTCGCGTTGCGCTGCTAACAAACTGCGTACTGCTAACACCGGCCGTTTCTTTAGAGGCAATTTCTGTATTTCTGTAAGTCTCAAATCATGTAGCATTAAAATTTCAAAATTTATATTTATTAACAGTGGGTTAAAAACAAAAAAAAAATAGTTTTAAGTCGACAGTTCAGTTTGTATCAATGAGATTTTTGAGCTTGCAACATTTGTACTATCGTCTGTGGACCTTATGTCTGCTCTCGCAGAACTCTGGTAGTCCGCGACCACTGGTTGGAAACAACTGGGCTAGAAACACATCAATAGTTTACAGCTTAAGACTATCACACCCAAACGTAGCATTCACAAAAAAACCTGGCTTCCCTAAATATTACCATTTCAGTTCAATCTGCTCTACCTATTAAAATTTCATGTAACCACGAATGAAAATGCAGGAGAGCCTGAAAACTTTTTTAATAACAACAACAAATTTTATAAAGAGAACGCGCCCGTACCTTATTTTGATACAGATAAAATTTGTGAAAAAGAAACTCAATTTGCGCTTATCGAGATCCGGTATCAATCTATTTTGTTTGCACGCTTCGTAACAATAATAGCGGAGGAGGGGAGTTTTTAAAAGTCGGTTTTAAACGTAAGTAATACATTATCGGTGTGGCGTTGCTTTAGAGCTTTTCTCGGTATCGTCGGAAGCGAGTTGCGGATAAATGATTGATGGCACTGCGCTATCACGCGGGACTCACGAGGCGACAAATATTTCACGCGCCTCGCACTGCCATGCGGCTCTGCTTACATCTGCGATACACTTAAGTATGGCAAATAAGTTAAAATAAATGTCAAAACTATCTAACTTATACCTAGATGACTCTATGCCAGCTGCAAGTACAAACTGCGATTCCGTTACCATTTTTCTTAAGTCACTATAATAGTAATATCAGGGGTATACCAGTCCAATTTATTTTATATTTACCTATGCTATTTTGTTTAAATTTTACTGTAGCAAATATATTTGCTCTTACTTAATATCAAGTCTTAATTTTGGTTTTCACTAAGGTTACATTTTCCACCCCACACAACCAAGTATTGCGAAGTCATAAATAAGGTTTAAGAAAGAAGTCTTCTACGCAGACTTGTGTGCTGTGTTTGTTAAATATTACACACACTTGTGAGCCACGTGTATACCGAGACACGTAGAGGGTGGAAATCTTAGCACGCGAGTATCACACAGCTAGATTAGCTTTAAGCCAAACTTTAAAGAGCCGCAAAGGTTCATTTGAATGGAACTCCGTGTTGAATTTGCATACTTATTTACATTATCTCTGCAGCACACAAGTGGGGGTCTTTCATTATCAAATTCGCAATACAGAGGGGCGCCTGTGGAATACAAACTCGCAGTTGAAAGTGATTATCAGCAAATTCCAAGCAAAAAATAGTACCCGATTAACAAAGCAATAAAACTACGGTTGGCTCGAATAAGGAAACCCAAAGAGTGGGCCGCCGCAATATAATTCAACATTATTTTTTCATTCATTTTTGCTGTAGTACACCAAATATTGTTTCTTCGATATCCTTAATGTAAATTATCAAACGGTAAGCAATGCTCATTATTTCGTTTATATTCTATGAAAATTTCAAGTATCAAGTTAACGCCATTTTTAACATTATTTTTATTAAATTTGGACTAATGAATCACGCTTATTATTTCAATTAAACTAGACTAAACGTATTGTTATTATGAATTCTAAGTTGTTTGTACATCCAATTTAACAATCACAATTTATATTTGAGTGCCAAAAACTTTTAACTTCCATTGCTAAGGATGTTATTTCAAAATGACCTCAACAATTTGAAAGACGTTTATTTAGGCACGAGAGAGAATACTTTTCCTTTTACTTAACGGAATTTTAATCAAGCGAAGAATCCAAGCGAAACTTTCAGTAACCTAAAGAGATGTTTACTTTGGGTAAGAATTTTATTAGAAAACGAATTGCTCACACTTTTGTAATATCAAATAGCACTTAGCGGTAACGACTCGAATGGTCTGCGTGCTGGAGGAGTTAGGAGCACCGACTGTCTGCACCACGGTTTTATAAACCCTGAATAATGAGATCCTGAAGTATAACAAAGCTTTACTCAAATTGAGATGCAATTTAATCCATTTTTTGTGAGTTTTAGTTGAGGGTCGTCTACGTGAAGATAATTAAATTCAACCCTTCTACTCTCTCGAGCAAAGGAAAGTCCCGTAAATTGGAAAACTAAACTGTGCGGATCTCACCCCGGGATTCAATTAGGTGCTAATCATATCTGGAGGGTGTGAGTGAGCGGATCGATGGAGAGCTACCCCTTCGTGCATCTTAACTGATGCTACAAATCAAAATAGGACTCGATGACTGCGAAGCACGCTTTAACGAAGTTGGTTAAGTCTGTTAGCGCGGCCTGCTCACGCGTGCTGTTGGGTCCGATGTTCAACCGTGTAATGTATCCTATGCTAAAGGGACTACCTCAAACTGTGCATGAGAGACATTAAACTATTAGCATATCCATTTATACCGCTGCACTACAGTTGGAGGAAACGGCCTACATTAAAATCACTGGCTCTTTTACTATTTCCATTTTTATGCAAAGTTCAATTAAAAAAGATAATTTTATTACCATTTATTTAACGGTGATCGGATAATAGCTTGACTCGCATATTATTATGTATGCAATACAGGAATGTTCATAAAGTCTTCTGAATGCACATAAAGGCTAGATCCTATTGTTATTATAAATGCGAAAGTTTGTGAGGATGTATATGCGTGCGTGTGTGTGTTTGTCACGCCTACGCGATGAAACGACTGGATGGATTGGGATGAAATTTGTTATGTAAATATACCTGGACGTCTGGAATAAATAACACATAGGCTACTTTTTATCTCGATATAGTCACAGGATTACGATAAAATTCTGTAGTCTCAAACGTTAGGCGTGATGCATGATGAAATTTCTGGGAACCCCAAGGGATTTTTTGGAAAATCCCGGAATTTCAATTCGACTACCTGATGTGATGACTCCCTTGAGTGAAGTTGCGCGTTAAGGCTAGTCACTAATAAACTACTTAGGTATTTTACTATCTCGTATAGAATTTCACTTGTTTAAGTTTATTTGGTTGCTAAAATATCACTGCTACGAATATAAATAAGTTCTATACTATTTATCGTATAAAACGAACGTGTCGGTTACTCACGAACGCAACAAAGATTCGCTGCATTCGGAAACGATACCAATAGCAAAAGCACTTCGACAGACATGCTCCTCCGATCCCTTTTATATCTCGTCTCGCCTGCTGGCGTCTTTCAGGTAAGTATATCTATCGCTGCCTCACTGAAAATTTTTCCCAAGTCATTCGACTGTAAACTCGTCTAACGTTCACTGATATGCTATTGCACTGATATTATTCACTGATGCAGATGCGTTGAATTTTAATTATAACTACAGTGCCAAAGTTCAGTTGACTGTGACTAGTATTTACTATCATTCTATAGCAGGCAATATGGGGATAGAGCTTACAAATCATCGTTAATGTTTTTGATAGGTTTCGAAGCACCGAACTATGCTGTTACGGCGAATAGTTGAAAAGGAACGTACTGTTATCGCACGTCGTTGCCCAAGAATGTAGACGATAGAAAGTTCCTCCTCCATTATAACGCGCAAACATCCTCGGAACACCAAACTATTGACCCGAGCCTCCACATAGACAACTTTTAATATCACGAAATTGCCTCGACATCATTTAGTCGCTGCAAATATTACTTTAATCCCAGAGCAATAAAGTTTAAGTGTCTGTGCTTGCGGGGAATGCAATAAAACCTTTTGAAATTCAAGACGCACTGTCAAAGTCCTAGCTGTTTCTTTCCAACTAAGGTGATGCGCAGTAAAAGTAAGAGTCTGCTGTCTTTGTCTAGTGAATGTCACGGTTATATTGCAAAGACGGCTTGCAAGACGACGAGGACGATGAAAATTCTTGGTACACCAATGTTATCTTATGAGGCAGAGGAGCTTTAATATATTGTTGTAAATAAATATGACAATAAGTGGAGCACAGTATTGAAAAGTTCTTGGGTAATAAACTGCGAATAAATATTTTTGGCTTCATTGAAACGGAAATATGGGGCTAACACTAGCATTTTTGATACTCTCTAGTTTGAGAAGGAATATATGTTACAGTTATCATTGTGCGTTGTTTAAAAATATATTGACATTTGAGTAGTGATTTGATTACGCTAAGCGCTAAGCACTTCTTTTATGAGTTTAACATCTTTTACCATTAATAAAAAGTCTACTTAGAAATGCGGTAAAGTTCCAAATCTCAGGCTTTCTAAAATTGACCGTAACACATTACTTTTTTACTGCGATATGGGTAACTTCCCCTCCGTAGCCAGGGCGGGGTTGGTGTCCTTGTAAAAGCAGGTTTATGACGAACACGTGCCGACCCCAGAAGACGAAACATATCGAATGTACTACGGACCTAACGAAAGGGCAATGGACTTCAATAAAATTTACACAAGCTGTATTCTTTATGGAGCTTGTTCAAATAAACACTGGGTGCTGAGTCCGCGTAATGAGAACATAAATACAAAGTAAAACCAACGACATTTACTGTGTTATGAGAGGTGGGTGACTAATAGTGAAAATAAGGTATGTACTCAAGTTGTACGATTATTGCTGTTATACCTACAACAACAAGGTGTTTTGTAATTAATTCGGAATATTATTAGATTTGAATTCGTTTGACAGAACGCTACTCTATGTCTAACAAAGGTAAATGTCAAAATGACTTATACGAATGAGGAGGTAAAGTGGGTGGTAGGACCTTGTGCAAAGTCCGTCCAGATCGTTACCATC
The DNA here is from genome assembly GCA_947563465.1 of Archips xylosteana. Lineage (NCBI taxonomy): Eukaryota > Metazoa > Arthropoda > Insecta > Lepidoptera > Tortricidae > Archips > Archips xylosteana. The sequence goes on from OX387349.1 coordinate 12,774,990, forward strand.
TTACATACTAAGCCTGCCCCTAAACAACACTACTTGCGCTGCTGTGTTCCGGCGTAGAGAGTCACTCAACTGGTGAAATTACCGACACAAATGACATAATCTAACTTATATATTCCATTTTAACGCTTATATAAATAAGCCTTTAGTGCTTCGGAAGTCCATGGGTGGTGGTGCTCACTTAACATGAAGTGAGCCCGCTTGCTCGTTTGCTAATTTAGTAAAATGGTCACGAACGATACCTGAGTTAGCTAGAGTTTACTAAATAGTTTTTATGTTTATTTTTTCACGTGAGAATCTTTGGACAAAATTTTAATTTCAAGCTCGATATGCTTACGATATCTTCCACAAAATGGATCCGCAATAATGCAGAGATTAAGTACTTAAGGCGAGGTACCTCGTAGAAACGTAATTTTTAATTTCATTTTATTTAGAAACGGTAATGATTAAACACGTGAAAAAAATATATGTTGCTTTTGAGACCTTTCTGTAAGTACGTCGGGCACTCGTTACATAATTGGACAAATTTCGCTCGATAGAAAAAAAATCCAAACATACCCCTTTTTTGTACCTTTAAACTCATTTCATTTCAATACTATACTACTTGATGTATTGAAAGTCACATCAAAATAAACGTCTGTAACGATGTAATGTCCATCGGGTTTAATTTTGTTAATTTTGTAAAAAATATAATATTTAACTCAATATTAACGAAATTCACGGCACGATTTACTGGCGCCCCGCTGCCAGCCCTCCGCTCAGTCCCGAGCGGAACGTGTTGGAGGTCGGACGCTTGCCAATTTTTGAAGCGCTCCACATTACGACTAAATATCCTTGATGTGGGTAGTAGTATCATCATTTATTTCTGTTATTTATCACTATTCAATGTAACCGCCACACACAAAAAGAAACACCCATCCACGCAACTATACACAGTACACAGTGTACAAAGAAAAACAGTACGGGCACAGAGTAAAAATGTAACAAGTTATTCAACTTCATACTAGAGCGCCCGAATCGACGCACGCACACAGCCAAACGTATTACACGGCCGCTAAGTAATCTTCGGAATATAAAACAATGCTGCAGCCCCCGCAGCGCGCCGTCTATGACGCTTAGCTGTGTGCGTGCGTCGATTCGGGCTCTCTAGAATGAAGTTGAATAACTGGTTACATTTTTACTCTGTGGTACGGGTCTATCAAATTTTTTACAAGTGCCTGTAATATAAATTCGCATTTATTGACAAAATTGCCACATTACAAAGTTTACTAATGGTACCGCTGCAATCGCCGAAATGATAATTCTTATTATTTCAGCATGAAGGTGACAAAGATGACTGTTTCACACATCTAAATATACACGATGATTTTTAATCGGTGATCAGGAATTGAAAAATCTTGATCCCTAGACAAAATGGAATTTAATAGATGAGATCTTAAAGCAATGAGGTCTCTGGTTAATTAATAAATAAAAAAAAGTTAAAACATCTTCCATCCACCGAATGCATGGTCATCCTACATTTGTTTTAGTTAAGTAGTTCCGTCAAGTGTCATCGCTTTGGCGGGAAATTTGACAGGTCTCACGTCAAAGTTTGTTAAAGAAACTGACTTGTTCAAAGAGGTTTCAGGCTCATAGACTAAACCATGCGTAGGGTGACAATAAATTTAGTTAAAAAATGATTTTCCAAATAATTATTGTTTAAAAAAATAGATGGATTTTGTCGTGTAACTGCGACTTAAACGTGGTCGCCATCGAATACTGATCTAGAAAAATTGGTTCCTGATCACCGATTAAAAATCATCGTGTATAAAAGAAGAAACTGACTGACTGACTGACTGAAATATCAACGCACAGCCCAAACGGCTGGGTCTAGAGATTCCAAATTGCCAAAAGGTTCCTTATAAGGTCTAGAGGTGCACTAAGAAAGGATTTTTCAAAATTCACAACTTAAGGGGGCGAGACGGGGGTCCGAAGTTTGTATGGGGAAACAAGATTACTAGTTAGACTATTTTATTCCAAATTTTTCAGGAGTACTAACGATAAATGAGTAAACACGTGTTTTAGGTTTTTTGGGAAATCAACCCCTAAAAGAGGGCAATGGGGTGACAAGGTCTGGAAATCAACATGGGTATTGTTTCTATGGTTTAGGGACCTTATCGGGTCGCGCTGGCTACGAAAACAACAACAATTTTAAAATCCAACGTGGCGGACGTGAAATACCATCTCCCCCGGTGGGGTGCGATGGGGTTGAAATATCTAAATATCAATATGGGTGTCGTTTTTATGTTTTTTTTGGGACGTTAATTACAAAAATGACATCGATTTTGTAATTTAATATTGTGGACTCCTGACACCTATCATTTTCCTAAAGTTTATAATCTCAGTGACTTTTAGGTTATAAACTATATGGAAATGACAGGTGTCAGGATTTACTTCTTCACTGCCGACCACTATGTATACGCTCATTTTTTTTATAAATCTCAAATTCGGTTTTTACAATATTGACTTAGACCGCTGACTACCGACACAGTGCCACTTTTAGCAATTGTTGTAGTGTGTGATAGCGTGAGAAGTATGATGTCATATGGCTTACGAGGCTCCTGCGAGTGTATACATATTTTTGACCACTTGATCCGTGAAGAATGACCGACACCTAACGTTATTTGTATTTTAGCGCCATATATAGTTTAGTTTTGTATCTAACTGAAATTCTGGAACTGTACAAGCTGCGGACAAAGAAGTATCCACTTCGAAAACGTTTAATATTTTACATTTATAACACAAAAGTAATCTAAGTAATTGCACCTAAACATTTAAATTACAGCGTGATCTTGGTCTCGGTCGCAACTTACAATACTGTAAATTATATTACACTGTGGCTGGCAAGCTTGACCTCCGTCGGCGAGTTCACGGCGCGCGCGGCGATCGTAGCTTTTGCGCGGGCGGGGTGCGGGGTGTAAATTAACGTGGCGCGCTTCAAGAACCTCGCCTTAATCTCGAAAAACATTGCGGCTAAGATTTTTCGCAGTAAATCTTCATTCAAAATAATGCTATGTCTTAGATGTCTTTGAACGTCATTTCTTTGAACCAAATGTACTGAACGTTTGTACCTACTAAAAACTTTTACCAGCATTTTCAGTTGAAATCCAACCGCTGGCTGAAATTATACCGGTTTCTTTCGTAATACCTTGTACCTAATCTTTGATTTAAAACTAACGTGAGACACATAATTATTACAATAAGGGACAAGGGTCACTCACCTTATCAACGGACGGGCTATTTTTAGCATTTTAGGGTACCAAAGGGTACCAACGGGACCTTATTACTGACACTCCGTTGTCTGTCTCCCTGTCTGTCTATCCATCTTTCACAGGGCTCTATCTCTTGACCCGTAATAGCTAGACACTTGAAATTTTCACCGATTCTGTATCACTGCGCCCGCTATACCAACAAATACTAAAAATTAAATAAAGTTAAAAATTAAAGGGCTTGTCATTATAAGATTAAAAACGTGTCTTTTTCAGCGTTTTTAACTGCGGCGCTGATTGCTAGGCGACCGCTGACAGTTGCTTGCAGTTGCGCATATGACCATAACATAACCCTATGCTGTTTGGATGTTTTTCGAAAGGCTTGCGATTTTAGTGCTTACATTCGGCGATTTTTTACTGAACTGTTTTTAAAACATGTCACGGAGGTACGGAACCCTCGATGTACGAGTCCTACTCGCACTTGACCGGTTTTTAGTTTAAAGTTAGATAAAAGTGGTAAAATAGTGACAGAATGCTAGGCTACAGCCCACAGTATACCTTAACCTATTTCCTTAGTCGCTTCATACGATATCCACCGAAGAAATGTAGAGGTATTTTTCTTATCCCGACACCGCACGGATAATTTCGGGCATACCTCACCTTCTCATACATGAGAGTGAGCCGTGTACCTTATTTTAACAATTGTAATACTTAATATTTTTAATCCGTTGAAATAATTTATTGAATCAGGCGTTACTTTGCGGAGGTCCATATTAATGAACTAAAACAATTACTTTGCTCACCCGCGACCTTACAATAGTTACGTTTATGCAAGAAATGTGTGTGTGTGTGTGTGAAAAGTTAATTTTTGTGGGGTAGTTTGAGAATAAGAAAAATAAAGTGGGTACTTGTGAAGTTACAGTGACAAGTTAAAACATTTGTTTTGGTTTGTTAGTTTAACATTTAGTAGCATAGCATACGGTTGTGGTTACTCTGAAGATGAGCTCTGGTTGAGTTCGAAACGCGTCAGTGTAGCTTGGTGGTGGTGATGGTTGTGTTTATGTGATTTGTGTGTGTTCGTACAGTGTGGAGGTGGAGGAACTGCATGAACACACATTTCTTGCATAAACGTAACTATTGTAAGGTCGCGGGTGAGCAAAGTAATTGTTTTAGTTCCGTTGAAATGAAAATGTTTCAACACTCACAAATATAAACAGGAATAGATTTTTCCGAGAATTGTAAAAATAGAGCCGGCCATTTTTTCCAGCTACAGCCAGTTTACGTGGCGTTGGCGCGGCGCGTCCCTGCCTGCGCCTGTCCATTCCATGGGGACTAGCATTGCTATTTTTATAGCAAACAACGACCTAATTGACACTTCTGCACACTTCATTAAATGCACCTCCGACTGTGAGGGGCGACTCTTGTTTGTTCTGTGGTCTGTCCAATAAATACAAATCAAAGCCTTAGTAGGTACTTTACTATTATTGTCCTAACAATATAAAGTAAAATGATTAACAATACCAATTCATGGTTGCAGCTTTACTATCTATATTAATATGAGAGTAACTTGAGTCACTGAAAGACAACATACAGTCTCGTTGTCTCAGCTTGTATTGTATACGTCCCACTGTATAATCAAACCGCGTTTAGAAAGGACTTGAGCTCATATGTCATTTTTGCATGATATGACATTGTCAGTGGTAGAGTGTGCAGATAAATTAAATTGTTATTTTAGTACAATGAAGTTCTAACTAAAGCATAGAAAAAACATCAAATTATATGACTGAAATAAAATACAAATGTTGTAAATAATTACTTTTAGAAAGACCATAAATATTTTATACATATGTATTTTTAACAGCTACAGCAATTTGATAACGCAAAAATGATGAGAATTAGTGACAGATTTGTCAGATATGATATTAATATTTTTTATAAAACAAAATGACAACATTTATCGAGAATAGAGTCCAAATATGCAAAGCATACTCTGTAAATCTATTAATTCTATTATCAATAAGTGTCTGCACTTATGAAGATATCAAAGATTGGCATATGATTATATTTAATCATTTAAAAGTACTGTTGTACTAACGGTACTCTTGAATCCCTTTCTAAACGCGGTTTGATAATGCGACACAGACTTCATCTCAGAATGAGAGGGCTTGGGCCTTAGTTTTTACGTGGGTCCAGTGCGGATTGGGAACTTCACTTACACCATACATACTAGAAAAACTCAGAAGTGTATGCCGGGACTCAAACCAGCAACCCTCTGCTTGAGAGGCCATAAGTCAAACTGCTAGACTTTTACATACATATAGTCTAAACCACTTGAATAGGGTCTTGAAATATTTAGCATATATAATCCTTGAGAATCACAGAGGTGCACTAAGAAAGTATTTCTCGAACTACTCCCTAATAATAGAGACCTTGCTATTTTTTTTTCTTCGATACATGCGAAGCCATGTGCTATGGTTAGTTTCTATATATACGTGTATCTATCTTACATATGGGTGGTGTAATCTTAAATACCGAATTTGTTTTTAGTCGGAAAAATCAAAATAGAAAATCCGGCAAAGGAATCATTTTCGGTAACGATATTGAGCGCGAGTGCCGTACATTTTGTCAGTGGCGGGTAGTGATGGATCGTTTATAATTTATTTACCTATACCACCTACTCGCCCGCACCCACTTTATAAGCGGCGTCAGCAAAATTGGCTCCTTGGGGACTTTTTCTCCAATTATCGGTGAACGGTGGGGACGGCATTGTTGATCGGTATAAAATACGATACGAGAACCTGTCTCTGTATTGCACCGTAGCGAGGTGAATAACGGGGATAAGGGTAAACAAATTGCAATACTTGGAGCCTTATTACCCGTCGCATCAATCATGGTACCCCTAAAGCGTACTGCGCGCTCGAGGCCTCTCAATCGCGAGCTGACCTATTGCGTTATGATGACGTGATTTATTCTTTGCGAATATTTTTTGATAAATTGATTGTAGAAAAAAACTGATTTGAAGTTTTAGAGCCCCATTCCAAAATCAAAGCTACCTGAATTACTATTTTTAGGGTTCCGTACCCAAATCTGTGCCCAGCGGAACTTACTATTAAACCTCCGTTGTCTTTCTGTGTCCGTTTGAAGCTAAACGCTATCTTTGGAACTGCAATAATATAGGTGTGTTACTATGGCCCCTATATAAGACATAGTTTTTTTTTATACAATATATGCTTGCGTTTGACCACAATAATCACGCCTGATGAAAATGGAATTCTTATTATTCGTGTCTAATAAGAAGGTCGTAAAATATCATTATTATTGATGCTCACTTAATAAATTACTTACTGCTATAAAGGTGATATAAACAGAGGCCGGTTTTTGTTCGATTTTGTGAAACTATGCCATCTTAAAGCCGCCGACCGACGTAGACACGTTCAAAGACTTCCTCTGATGGGCTTAACCACGAACGCTAATAAAAAAATAATAAGGAGACTTTATTACCGGCTGTTTACGATAGAAGATAAAAAAAGTAATCGACGGTGTGACGTCACAGCCCAGTGAGCCGGCGCGGCGGGCGGCGAGGCGGCGGCGCCCACACCGCTCCGCAAATACGAGAGATAGCCTCGTCCGGAAATTCAATCAAGCTCGCACGGAGATTCGATCAAGATTGGGGTAATTAAAATTCCTAAATTTTTACCTATACATACCCCGCATTCGGTAGCTGTTTTGTCGTTACTTGCTGATTTTCTCCAGGCTTGATTTCTTCCTGCAATACGAATTATTGATGAAATTTTTAACACAATTCATGCTGAGGTGAAGATTTGAAGGTGGAAGTGATTAGGTACATAAGAATCGATCAGTTAACTTTGCATTCGACCCAAGGTATGTACCAAGCTACAATCGCTTATTGTCCACTATATAGAAATTCAATATGGAATCGAGCCGACGACGCGGTCGAAGGTAATTAAAAATACGTCACGAGCAGCCGACCTTTCAATTCGACCATATGTCGAAATTCGGAATGAATCATTTCCCGTTTATATTTGTACGTTACCGTACACGAACCTGTTTGTTGTTATTTCGAGATTAAATTATTTTGCTGATTTAATATAAAACATTCGTTCGTCCGTCCCTATCTCGTTGTTTGAAGATATTTTGGTAACGTGTATTATTTGAAGAAACAATAAAGTTTTAGAACGTAATTGGGAATAATTTATTTTAATTACACGAAACGTGAATTTAATGACAGTTTATTTCTAAGTTAAAACAGTAGCTGTTACATGAATAATGATTGAATAACGACCATCAATCAAGGCACCGACTGTAAGCGCCGCTCTGTAGTATAATATTAGTAATTAGATTGGTAGGTAAATAAACAATTTAATAGAGTTAAGCCAAATTCCATTTGATACAACACAATGCAGCATTGTCTGAACTATCAAGATCTTTCGGAGCAGACGTCGTGAATCTACTGTAATATCTGTCATATTAATATAACATTGTTTTAGTGGAGCCGGTGGGGCGTTATCCAGGGGCACGTGATTTCGTCACTAGGGAGATGTCTTATTATTCACCGAGTGGGAACGTCTCTGTTTTCGTTTACTAAATTAACTTTAGGGTACACCCTAAAGGGGTATTTCCTTACCCCGCAACAGGGTCTGGGTGACATGCAGATTAATGGTATTAATAAAACACATTCGCTAATTGCACTCAGAAATTTTAAACCCTTTATTGAATTACAATTAAAAGTTAACACGTTAAACGTCGTACTACTGTATTTGGAGTAAGTAATGAAAAATAAATAGCTAAAAATATCCAACATACGAGTATTACCTATGTAGGTGCGGAAACAAAATGGCTATCTGAAATTCTATATCATTAATATCGGCTAGCGACTCATTTTTATTATTTATTCAGTAGTACAAAATCCGAGCAACATTTAAGATTATTTTTTCAACAACTTCCTAAACTCGGCTGCAATTAGCTCTGTTTCGAGTGAAGCAATAAGTTGAAAGAACCAAATGACCCCCAACAATAGATTACTCGGGGGAGGGCGCATCTGGTCAGCCTGGTCGAGTGCCGCGCGCTGATTTATCTTCAGTATCCATCACGCGTCCACACTCAGCTGAGACGTCTTGTCTACCCTCTTTGTCTAATCGTTCTGCACTCGCAGACGTGCAATTAAACGTTCACACCGATGCTTGAACATTTTTTAAAGAGCGTTAACAGCTAGATATTAATAACCTGCACTGGATATTGGACACGATTTATCAGAAGTCCACGAGCTGTAGCACTAACCCTATATAACGACTTCATTATACTTTGCATAATATTTTGACGGCGTCGGATTTATACGTCGATTGTAGAGGGGTGCCAAATCGCACCTTGCATGAATGCACTTGCGCACTGCCTTAGAATGTGCCCACACTCTGCAGTGTATTTGAAAACATCAATGAATCATTCACGCTAGATTAAATAGTAGTTGACCTCTCCCTCCGTGGAGTAAACACCATTAGGGTACTAGCGGTCTAGGGGCGTTCACGTGAAAAAATTTCACACTTCCCATCACTGATAATTTTTATTGATGAATCGCTGCCAACCGTGAATAGCTATGTAATTGCATTTTTGGGATGGTCCAAGTCTATTACAGCTGTTCATGTGAGTGGAGACATGTATAAGTAGGAGTGATATTCAACTAAAAACGTTGGTGTACCTTCTGTTGTTTATATCTACATTGAAAAGCATGAATAACTTCTATAAATATCACCGTTCGGTATATATTTTAACATAACTTCCCTACTACGCTAGAAACTTGCCAACGTCCATAGGCACCACAAAGCCGTCAGCCACTTTGCATTATAATCGAGTTGCCACAAAGTAAAACAAAATCTCTACGTTACATTAATATTCAGTGATAGGGCTCAACGCATCGCCGTCACATTGACGTTTAACATGCAAATTGCAATCTGAAAATCTAGCAAAATTGTGTGCCACTAAACATTTCCGACATTATTAATTCAGGACACAGTTGTTTGAATCGGTTTTTGGAATATGATTTAAATGCTAAACGAATTTGTGCCACTAACGCCAAATAAGAGTCTGAGCGCTGGCCGGTGGGAATTTAATTGGACACTGGACAGCCGTCGTACGTTTATTAATTCATGGGCCCTTTTTGCACTTCCAACAATAATTACGGCTATGTTGCGTAATGTTGGAGTAGATTTAATAGCCATGCACATTGTTTGAAAATACAATGGGTGGTTGTACTTATTTTACTTCTAGGCCAAGTAATTAACTATATCACTACTTAACCTTCGGGATACATGATTAAAATCACTTAAGTGATTAGGATTACTTAAAGGCCTTGAGAGACCGAGGGTAGGCTATCCTCACATGAACTAGTACTGAACATACATAGTTTTTTATTATTATGAGAGGGAGGCAAACGAGCAAGCGGATCATCTGATGGAAATGATCACCACCGCCCATAAAAATCAACAACTCAAAGAGAGTCACTGATCTGTTGCCGGCCTTTAAAAAGGAGAGGGAATAGGGGAGAGGGAGGGGGAGAGGTATTGGGCCCCCGGCGCTCTCACTAACCGTACGAAACGCAGCAGGAGTACTGCTGCTTCACGCCGGTGTTCTGTGAAAGGGTGGTACTGCCCCGGATGAGCCAGCCCATTCGTGATGCAGCGGCTAGCTACAACCCATGTTATAGCTAATATATAGTAGTGGTAGAGCCATTCTACCACTACTATATATTAGCTATAGCTAGCTGATATTCAGCAGAATCGTCCCAAAGGTGGCAGCAATACTCCTACAGGATCGGACTTGGGCTCGGTAAAGACCAATGAGCTGGTCCGTAGTGAAGTATCGCCTAACCTCGGATAGGATACCAAAAAATATTAATTTTGTTTGAAAATAAAGTAAATGTTCATTATGCGTCTAAGATCCCTTCCGCAGCCAACAAAAGAGCTTTGAAACGGCTCAAACAATTTTGATGAAACATGTCTAAAACAATCGCCAAAAAACTTGCTTTCAAATATAAAAAAAACCATTCACCCGGACGACAGACACACACACACACACACATAGCGGTCAAACTTATAACAACTCTGTATGTGTCGGGGGTTAAAAAAACTTTTTAACAAAAAAATTAAACCGCCGAACAAACTGAAAAGCGAAAAATAATGCCTTTTTTGTTTGACCTTAATCTAGGTACCAGTTTGAAGTAGGTCCACTAGGAGGAGTGCCTCCTGGCTAGTGCTGAGGCACTGACTTCAAACTGGTACCTAGATTAAGGTCAAACAAAAAAGGCATTATTTTTCGCTTTTCGGTTTTTTCGGCGGTTTAATTTTTTTGTTATAAAGTTTTTATTTTATACTTTTTTCCCACCCTCGGAGTAAATTTTTTTCCAAATTTATACAATACCAACTTCAAGGTGTATACCCTATCCAATAAAAAAATAATTATGAAAATCAAACTACTCTGTAAAAAGTTATGCGTGGTCATAACAAAAAAAAATATACGCGTCGACTTAAGAACCTCCTCCGTTTTTTATAAATATGCGTGCTCTGGATGCGTATTTACTCTGGATTTTCCTCGAACGGCTACCATAGCTTAGTATTAGTGGAAACGATCACAGTTTGGTAGCGCAGCTTTCGCAAACTCAAAGCATAGCACATCTGTGGTTGAAAGGCACGGTTGGAGTGTTTGCACTGTAAATATGTACACAAGATTTTGGTATTAGATTGAGTATCCTGAAGAGCCAAAGATTCGTAGGAGTGTACTGCGCTTTCTCATTCTAAGAATAGATATTGGGTGAAAAACCGGTCAAATACTTGTCTGCCCATGCGCAGTGTGATTACGCAATATGATTTGCTAAATATTATATATTTCAGATTTTTCAAGCTAACAGTTTATCTTGTAGGGGGGGGGGGACTAGCACTTTAAAGCTTGATATTTTGCAAACAAATCCCTAAAATGAAAATTGTTTTTTGAAAACCTGTAATATTTTTGGACGATCTATATAAAGATAAACAATAAGTTTAGAAGAGAAAAAAAAAAACATCGCCACTTTACGAGCGAGGGAGCAACCCTAGAAAAACTTTTTTTTTAAGATTTTATTTTACCACGTCGCTTGGTTAATATTGAATATACCCTGCAAAATGACAGCTTCCTAGAAGTAATAGTGTCTAAGCTAATAATGTATAAGCCGTAGATGGACGTACGGACAACGCAATCCTAAAAATGATATGAATGAGTTACTATCAAAGTTTTGGTAATTTTACAACCAAGAAAGCAACCTATGAAGTGAAGGCGAGGTTGAAGAAAAATTATCATCACTTTACGCGCAAAAAACCTCAGACTGTTCCCTTTTAGTACCTATTTAAATTAACAAATAACTATTTAACATTACATTTTGTATGAAACAGGATTTCCATTTACCCTATACTATGTTTTTTTGCTTATTAATTTTATTATTAGATAAGAATCCGAATTTAATGCTACTTTGTATTTCTGCAATAAACTTCATCCATTACCTTGGCAACGTAAGATAAGCTTTAAGCCGAAGCTGTACAGAACTGTTTCCCTAAATCAAATTAGCAAAATTGAAATGAATCGTAAAATTAATCACAGAAAAAGATGGTCTGGCGCATAAAAAAAGGGAATTCCTGGGTGTTGATCAAAATATACGCCTCTCTTAATGAAATTAGCTAAAAGTTTAATCACCTGTTTCGGGGGATGAATGCGGGGGACAGGTGCGCCGGGACACGCTAGCTCTTGCCGAAATTTACCTACTTGCTTTAATTAGGCTTGTGTAGGCTTACGGGCGGTCATTTTTCTTGTTTAGACGTAATTGATAAAGGGCGCGCGCCAACCCGAGCCGCCACATCAAACGCTGCACCCAGCGCTCTGTTGTTTACTCGCCGCCCTACGCAGACAAATTTGCCAGTCGGAAATTATTGCCACATATTTCCCGTTGTTGAATTTGTTTGTCACAACAGTTTCGGAATTATGGAGTTGTCGCCCACACTTAAATCAGGCTGCGCCGGTTGTGTGTTTTTTAGGTTATAACAATTTTATTATTACCAGATAAAATTGTAGTTATTTAATAAGTCATCAACTAAGTATGTATAATATTTACAACTGTCATTTTACCTAATAAAGTAGTCAAATAGAAATACACTTTAATTCGACGACCTATTTGTATCGCAACAAACAGTGCATCTGACGTCGATTTCCATACTAACCCGCTATTTGAGTGGATTGAATGAAAATATTAACAAATTGGCCTGCAGCTGGATTATACAGTAAATTCTCATATCCTCATATTAGCGTTTCCCCTTCAGTCGAGGGTGACTGGCCCTGCGGCCCACAAAGGGGATGCAACCTCAGCAATTGCGTTAAATCAGCAGCTCTATTGGATTAAAAGTGTATCATATCCGAACATAGTTTTCAATCTATATACTCACCGTGATTACGCGGAGGGTTTTATTGAACTAGCAGCGAATATAGTGAACTACTACCAGCAGAACGGTACGCAAACAAATTTACTTGCAAGTTTTCTTCAGAGATCGATAAGGTCGAGTGATTTGATTTGGTCGTCGAAGGCCCGAGTCGAGGAGTTTCTTTTCGAGGGAGGCGGCCGTGCCTACGGAACTGTCGCGAGACCAATATTGCCAAGGAAATTAGTTTATGTAAAATGTAGAACAGGTACAAGAAAATCTAAGGGAAAATAAAAATGTAGAGGGAATATTTGAAATCAACTCAATTTGCCTGTTACTCTTACGTTATAAGAAGCCGTCTGTGCCAAATACAATTACAGATAGGGATATTGAAGCGGCGTTTGACTAAACAGGTACAATCAATGACGATGAATTGGATAAGTGACATAAATTCTACTTAAAAGTCATCCGACGTTTTCAAACTGTCAAGTTTGCATTGATAAACAGCCTACTCGTCGAAATGATTATCACAAGGGCCGCCAGAACGGAGGTGGAGCGCGTGAATATTTGCATGGCTTGCGAAACTACTCAATCACAGAGCGTCAAATTTAATAGTTTACCTCAAATTAGCGCAGCTAACTGGCATAAAGTGAATTACCATTTAGATACGAGTTCTAAATAACCGCGAAGTAACGTCATTTACATAATCAATTAAAATATCAATTACTCTCCAGGTAAGCCCTCTCCTAACAACAGACGTGGAAGATGTGCTTCCCTCGGCGTCTATCTATAAATAATAAATATCTCCATTATTATTATCGAATCGGATTTCTCGAAAACGTACATCCTTAATTGGAGTATTTATTTTATTGTTGCAGGTAAGCATCGTAACAGCGGGAAAATGTTTTCTAAGAGAGCCGCCGTAACAAGGTATTACAAAAAGAGATTTATATATATCTTTAGTTGGACACGAATTTATGCAAAGCGATGGCTTGGTGCCAGCAGGCGAGACTGCATCCAGATGCAGTCGCGGTGCGTCCAATTACATCTCAACCCTAAAATATAACGATATGACCGGAATACAAATTAACTAAATAAATCAATAGCCGACAAAGGAGGCATTCTTTTATTAAATGCAAGTTATGCTAAGTTTATTCCATAATTTGAATTGTGACGTGAATTGCAAAGTGTCGTTGAAAGGTTTTACATTCTAAATTGCTCCGCTCTTGAGATGCAACAAAATCGTATGCTTTTAAAACTACGGTAATCTGGGCGCTAACGTCGTCAAAGGACAAGCTTCGTTGTGAATTCTTCGTAGAAATATGACACGAAAAACAAGGATTCACTCCCAGGTTTCTAAACTAAACTAAAAGTAACAGTCTAAATTAGGTTGCTACTGGCTTTAATGAATCTGCGGGAGCCTAGGACGTATAATGTCAGAATCACTTTTAACTTGAGTATTAGCTGCCGGTCGCGTTAACTTCGATGAGGAAACTTTAGAGACCATTACGCGACTTGCTACCATATACGTATACATGGTATTTACCTCGCCGCCCTTGTGCCTTAGTGCTCGCCATAATAATATTATGTCACCCTATTAAAAATAATAACGTTAGAAGCCTGTATATACAGAGAGAAGCATGTAATAAAGCGTACCACATGGGAAAATTATAGAGTTTTTAAATTTTAGATTTTGTTATATTTTCAGTACAGTTAATATAGGAGAAGACTATTACTACGCTTGGTGCATTGTTTTGGTCCTGTGTTTTTAAGGTGTCCCATCCTACCTTATTTAACAGTAATATCAAAAAAATAAAAACAAATTGTGTATAAATATTATGTAGTTTCAACGAAAATTGGTTTGAACAATGAACATTAGTTTCAAAAATGTCGCCAAAAATTAATCGTCTTGGTCAAAATACGTGGTGATTTTTTTGTAAATACGCTCTTTTGTGTTGGTGACTTAGCGGTTGTTGTAGTAACAACTCACACTCACACACAATTCATGTCATTTCGGCAACTGCACTAATACATTAAGAATTATGAATTCATAATTCCACAATCAGTTTTCATGTCCCAGCCAATATTGAACACGAAGCGGTAAAGCTAATATTTATTAGTTAATCATCAGTAGCTTGATGTTGGCGCGGCAACTCATAAATAAAATGATTGCGCCCGTTGTCATTCGACCTATTTAATCAAAAAGCGTGACTGCATTAATCACTTAATTATAAATCCCTACCGTTCCCGTGTATGTATATTTCAATCGATCGTTATCATTTCTGTACTATTGTAGTGCTTTATTCGCACCACTAGGTTTTGCGTGGGTTTAGGCTCTTTACACACTAGCGTTTTTGGCGGCCGTTTCTCGGCGGAGCGGATATGTTGCGCGCACGTTATAGTGGGCATGTCTCCATAATTATTTTGAATGCACGCGTCGGCACCATGGCGATGAATAGTCATGGAGACATGTCATGTCCGCTACGTGCACGTTGCATACCCGCCCCGGCAAGATACCGCCGCTAAAAACGCCAGTGTGTAAAGGCTCTTATAATTAGGTACACGTGTACCGGTAGGGAGGCGGGCGATTTGAGTGCATAGTTTGGTCCACTGTACCAAATCCCCGTCATTGATTATGTATGTGTGCTGAGCCCGAGACGGAAGCCCGGCGACCCTATCAACTTGAATGCCAGCTAGTAATGCTGCGTGGTTACACAATAAACGAGTTTCGATTTAACCCTTAATTGAAAGAGCAGGTAAGCAGTAATGTAGTTTTTTATGTTAGAAAGGCCAGACAAACGAACTAGTGGGTCACCTGATGTTAAATGATCACCACTGTCCATAGACACCTGCAGCGCTTTACGCGATGCCAGTGCGTTGTCGGCCCTTAAGGAGAGGGAATAGGGGAAGGGGGAGAGGGAAGGGGTGAGGTATTGGGCCCCCGGCACTCTCACTGACCGTACGAAACGCAGGCAGGAGTACTGCTGCTTCACGCCGGTTTTCTGTGAGAGGGTGGTACTGCCCTGGACGAGCCGGCCCATTCGTGATGCAGCGGCTAGCTACAACATGGCTCTACCACTACTAAAAGTAGTAGTAGTTTTTTAATAAAGTTTCAAATAAAAAAATCTTAGTAAGCCTGCTGCTGCTCAAGCAGAGGAATAATGAGTCTGAACTAGGTTTAACATTTTTAAAATTTTTGCCAAAATACGTCCACTGCTGAACATAGGTCTCCCCCATGGTTCACCAAACAGGTCCTGCGCCATCCGCATCCAACGCGTTCCCGCAATCTGCAACTTGACCAGGTCATCCCTTCATCTTATTGGATGCCTACATACACTGCGACTTCCGATTTGTGGACGCCACTCGAGAACGTTTCGGCCCCTTTGGACATCAGCCTTACGAGCAATATGCCCTGCCCACTGGTACTTGAGTCGGGAGATTCTTCGAGCTATGAGCTATGTCGGAGACTTTAGTTGTTGCGCGGATTTCATCACTTCTTATAATGATTCCACTGAGAAACTACGAGCACAGCCCTCTCTGATTCTCCATTGCCCTTTGACCTGAACTTCCTAATTATTTGAATTGAACGTAAGCCATTGGATAAAGGGCAATACCGTGAGAAAACCAGCATACATTTACAGAGTAACTAAATAGTGTGTGTAATTTTTCAAACCCGGGGCCGCGTAGGACGGAAAACTAAAGATCATTTTGGAAGATGGTTGTGTCCAACAGGAAAATGAACATAGGCCGAAAAAAAGTTCAAAATTCAAAACTTGTTAAAATTATTTTTTGCAACTAAAACACGAAAATAATGTTACCGCAATCTTTTTAGTTGATCCAATAGGCTATCCAATAGACTTTTCTAAGTGTTATGGTTCACATCAGGAACATAAAGAGTTGTTTGACAGCTATGTTTATAAAAGACTAGTGGAGTTATAGGCGGGCGCTTGTCTAATGGAGCCCGGGTCTTCCGGCGGGGAGCCAACGGGCATTTAATCCTGCTCTGAATTATGTGTTGATGCCACAGACCCGGAAAACACACCCTGTCCGCGCCCCAGTAATTTCACTTTTTATTATACGCCTCTTTCGGCTAGTTTCTGTTTGTACCGCTTTCCCTCGCATATAATAAGTTATTCAAGGTCCTATTTTATTACCTGGAAATAATTTGAACAAACACGGCGATTAGGAAGGACGAATCTTTATAGTAACAAGGGCATTGACACCCTGCGCCAATGTACATAATTGCAGACGAATTTTTTAGTGGGAAATAAAAATACCGCTTTAATTTTTACTTTTAGTTAAATACGTTAAAAAAAACTAACGAGATTTGCTTCCTATTTTCTTATGTAAATAGTACCTACTTAAGATGTGATATTGCGACATGGGGTTCGACGCGACAGCGGATTGTTAAGGTTTTTTTATGTAATACTTTGTCGCAGTAAACAAAAATAACGGTACAGTTCAAATTAGTGACAGTGACCATGTTCCACGGGGTTAAGGTAATTTCGAACTTGATTATATCAAACGAAAGACGTTAAATGGGGTTAACATCGTGCATGACGATGCAATATCCGTTGAAGTAGATTTATAATAAATCTGTCATAATACTAGTGTAGCTTACGACAACTTTCAATATGAAGTTATCAACATGAAAGCTCGAGAGCTTTAGTAGTAAAACTGACCGATCTATTTCCATCAAACTGCATCGTAAAGATCGATCGCCAACTCGCCTGGTCAGTAATAGCGCAGGTTAACCTAATCTCGTTGGAGCATGTTTGGAGCCCGGTAAGGTTAGGGCAAAAACAGCGTACCTCGTATTCCCCGTATTCCCGGTATTCCCTGATGTAATTACCCAGGCCTCGCCTCGCCGGCCCGCCTAATACATTGACCGATGTTCGATGAACGCAGTACGGCGTTTTCTGGCTGTTTATAACGTACCCGTTAGCTCAGGAACTATAAACAGAGCCTGTCGACACTGATTTAGTCCCAGCAGTATATTTCCTAGTAATTAAACGTTTCATTGACATTTAGATCGAATATTTGGTGAAATATGGTTTAATTAGGTACCTATTGATAATGATTAATAACTTTTTGTTAATGTGCAAAAAGAGACTCTCGGAAAAGTTACAGGTTATGAAAACAATCATTAGGTCTGTCTGTCTTTGGCTTTCCGTCCCAAACGGGGTTGAAAAGTACACACACTATACAGTTTCCTTGTATAATGTGACTACGAAGTTTGAGATCCTGGGTTCGATTTCCGCGTCGGGGCAGATATTTTGTATGAAAAATAATGAATGTATGTTCTTAAGTTGTGGGTGTTTAATACGTATTTAAGTGTGTATCTATCTATACAAGTATGTCTATCCGTTGCCTAGTACCCATAACACAAGTTGTGCTTACTTTGGGACTCTTCGTTCTCGTGGTCCGACACGCACTTAGCAGGTTATATAACACGCGCACCCTCGGTCAGATATTGTTCCTTTACTTTCGAAAAAAAGATAGTTACTGGCCTTAAACTACGAAATTCGATTTTCGAACTTCGTTTTGTGCCGTTCTGTTTACGCTAATAGTATTAAACAGTATAGTGAAAGGGACGGCATGATACGAACTTCGAATTTCTTAGCAGCCAGCCCCCCAGAACGGCACGGCTTATTTTACTTCGTTTAGTTTTTCGTCAGTCAATTCCTTTCACGCAACAAGTCGTCGAAAAAACAACGTTTCGTTGTTCAGTCTGTATACCGCGATAAGGCCGACATGGACGATGATAGAGCGTTTTTGTGCCTCCAAGGCTACACGGCGCAGGTATACGCAAATTGAATAATGCTTGCAGGCAAACGTAGTTATGGCGAATTAAAAGTAGGTTTGCTACTCTCACTAGAACCGGTAAATCGAGTTACCGCTGCAGAAGTCAACTTTGAGCTCAGCCCCTACCAACAAATACATATTCCGAGATGTAAAGTGCTTCTATAAACTACTTTAATTACTAAAGATGACATGATGATGTAGTAAAAATACACTTCATAAAGGACTTTAGAATAGCAAATTGTTTGAAGTAGGTAGTATTGATAAAAAATAATTTAAATAGTTAAATTAAATCGATATTATAGTGCCACACTGAGAATTGTGATAGTCGAAGCATTGGACAGAATAATACTATGTAGTAGAATTATTGACGAACATTGTATAACTTTAAGAATTGGCAAGAGATAGAAGAATCTTGATTAGATTGTTTAAGGATGACATCTCTTGGTCTGGGTGAGCGGTTAGTTCCGAAGAAGTGTTGACGTCTCTCGTTGAGAGCATAACATAGATGTCGCTAGTATCGCTGCAAAAAGTGATTAATCAAGCTGAGTTGTGCGATGTATAGGAAATATTTGAGTCTAAACTCCTGACCTAGGGGTTTAGCACGCAGCACGGAATGCTGAGGACCTGGGTTCGATTCTCAGCGCTGGTCTTTTTTCTGGGTTTTTCTGTGCATCGATGTTTCAGTTTGTATTTAGTATGATTTATATGGATTTCACGGGATGACCGTAAAAGTAAAAAATTTGGAGTTAAAAAAAACAAAATGACACCAAAAAAACCATCTTCAAAACGACGTAGCTTTGGAGATTGAAAATGTAAATGACAGACTCACGAGGTTTACAGCAACCGGAGCCACTAGTAATAACTAGGTGCAACTCACTCTTGAATGGATGTCCAATCAATGGACCCCCATCTGAGACGTAGCCGCTAACGATGGGCCTCACAAGAAAGCTCATGGTCACTCAGAGAGCGATAGGAAGGTTATACTCAAAGTTTCTCTGCGGGATCAATCACATTTGAAATGATAAAATCTGCACAAGAACTACAGTCACCGACATGACTCGAAGAATCATCAGACTCAAGCGGCAGTAGTCAGGGCACATCGATCGTAGAACTGATGGCCGATGGGGCCAAAATCTCCTTGAATGGCGTCCACAGACCAGAAGACGCTCCCAACAAAATGGAACTAAGACCTGGTTTAGGTTGCGGGAACCGTTGCATGCAGACGGCAAAGAATCGATCTGCTTGGCGAAATTTGAGGGACACCTATATTCAGCAGTGGGCGTCTTTCATCTGAAATGATGTTGATAAACCCACCATCTGTTGAACTATTTTAGAGTTGTTGTTAAATACTTTGTACATTTGTCCAATCAGTAATGGCCTCTCGTTTTAGGGCTAAAACACGGTGGTCACAGCGCGGCGACAGCAGACAAGATTTCTTCTCCGCGTCTGAATGAGACAGTGTCATTAAATTAAAGTTTCATTTGTCTTCATTTGCTAAACAATAGCAATTATACAAAGCCCCACAGCGGGCGAGTAATCAAGCGTCCCTTTAATTAAGTACAGAAACAGTGCCAAGTAATTGGATCTGAACAACTGAGTAAACAAATCGAAATGGAAGGTAATAAATCTAACAAACACCTTTTTAAGCGTCACTGCGCTGAATCTGTTACGTCAAGAATAACGCTGAACAATAAAGTGTGACGCCATTTTGTTTGCGCGCCCGAACCCATGTTACTTTAACTCATTCTGGAATTACTCGTATATCTTACGCTGAGCATCGATTTGATGGCATCGTAACGGCTTAAGCAGATTTTTAATTGGTTTTAAAAAATACCACTCAGGCACACATTTTAACTAAATGTTGTTTGAGCATTAGAATGGCCGCGCTCGCGTGTCCCAACAAATGTAGAAGTTAATATGAATATCAGGATTTTACTAAAATTCTATAGTATACATCCAGGATTTCATTACGTTGTATCAAGAACACCCATGCAAATTTTTGTGTCTTTAAACGTAGAGGTTGATGTTTCGGGTTGTTAAATGCGTACTTAAGTACATCCCAATCCCGTGGTAATATCGGAATAAGAAGTAGCTTATTTGTTATACCAAATTGCATATACAAACCTGTCTAGCCATTTTAACTTGAATGAGTAACAAGTACAGAATTTCAACATACACATAATATTAGTGACATGTACGGCAATGAATATTCATCATCATCATCATCATTTCAGCCGAAAGACGTCCACTGCTGAACATAGGCCTCCCCCAAGGCTTGCCAAACAGATCGGTCCCGCGCCATCCACATCCAACGCGATCCCGTAACCTTAACCAGGTCGACGCTGCATCTTGTTGGAAGCCTACCAACACTGCGTCTTCCGGTCCGTGGACGCCGCTCAAGTTCTACGAGTGATCTGCCACTTGAGTCTGGCGATATGAACATTAACTTGGTCATTAACTTGATACAAATAAGAACAATCTGTTTAATCACATAATTAATTAATTTAGATCGATCAATAATGAACAAGGTCTTTTTTTAAACTTCATCTGTTCTTGCCATGAAATGAGCTTGTATTCAATTGCATTCCTTTTTTAAATTCAAAATAATCATTCACTTGCATTTTGATTTCAGGTTTTGAAATCAGTTTTGGCAGAAGAAACAAACTGACTCTTCATTATATTGGTGAGAAAGAAACATGAAATCTTTGAAAGGTATCATCTAAATTCCATACCTCGCTGAGCACACACAATAACACCTCTGAAAAGGCTGTACAAGTATATGTAGGTTTAGAAATTCTAGGTACTACGAACTCGTATCACTACGAGCGTGTATTGTGCTAGGGCGTATTCATTTCCGGCTTCTTGCATTTTTATGATCTTTCAACTGTTACTGTTGCCCCTTGTAGTAGGGCTGTGTTGTGGTGGAAAGGGTGAAAACTTATTTAGCGATGTCATAAATTAATACAAATAAAGTCAACAGTTATATTGCTTCGTTTTTAAAGTGCTACAGGTTCGTAGCTCACGCGAGTTTTAGTGCTACACTGTTTCTACGCCGTAGAGGTTCTACATCATAAATCGAGCCACGCGGTACCAATGCGATATACCCGTTAATCTAATTATTTTTAAGATTCCGTATCCCAAAAAGAACCCCGGAAAAAAGGAACCCTTGTAGGATTTCGTTGTCTGTCTGTCTTTCTGTCAGTTTGTTCTGCCTGTCAAATATTTAGGTTTGCTATCCCTTTGAGCTGTGAAAAAATTAAGTTCTTAAGTTATGTTGAGGTTTTTGCCGGATTCTTCTCAAAAGGCGTTTTCCGAATCGGCGGTACATTCTTCTGCTCATGAATAGGAGTACTTTAATTGAAGTCTAAATTTATTAAATATATTTTGGCTTTAATTAACAAACAGAACCCTATAAAAGTGGTATTTTCACAAAAAAAATCTGTTTCAGTTAACATAGAATTATAAAACTTAAACAGGTAAAAGACAGCTTCATAAAAATAATTGCGTAATTCGACACGATCTTGGCCGGTTTTTTGTTAGCTGAGGACGGGAATTTCCCTGTCTGCCAATGTGTTCTCATTTGTACGTTTTTGTCTAGACGTCTTCAAATCAAGGGAGAATAGGCATTTACTAGACCAGCAAAGTTGTGGTCTAAGATGGAAGGTGGGATTGTGTTCAACATGATAATGTACACACTAACCTTTACCCGCGGTTTCGCCCGCGTTATCCATTAGATCTGAGAGTTAAATTTAAATTTCGGGATTTCACAAAATTTCCATGAGGATTCCTAAAAAATACGCCGTGGTCTTGATAAAAGTTGCATAAAAACATCCGTGCACCCATTTCATGTCTTTAAACCCAGCGATTAAGACTGAGTTTTTATCCAGATCCTGTATGAATATTGGGATAAAAATTTATTAAAGTGATATTCTAGATGTTCAGCTACGTATACACCAAATTTAATTTAAATCCGTCCAGCCGTTTTGCATGAAGGAGTAATAAACACACACGCACACTCATAGGTAGGTCCTGACAAACTTTCGTATGTATTTATAATATAAGTAGGATAATAAATAAATATTCTAGTTTGTGGGTCTTCTATCATCGGAATAAGCGGACGAGCAATAGTCGTATTCATTTGTTTAAACAGAAAAAAAAACTAAACTTTAGACCCAGCCAATAGAGTTGCAACCCTACCAGAATGGTTATACGACACAGGGTGTACCAATACCCATACCTACATTATATTTATATTCATGGTCTCAGAACCTTTTATCCCGCCGTGAAATAGTTCTCCGTTCTATTTTCATGTGTTCCCTGAAATAGCAACAAACAACCTTACTTTTTTCGCCGTTCCCGATTTGATTGCCGGGATTTACTTTTACGGTCACTGTTTCACATTTATAGACAGTTCCAGCGGGATTATGCTGCTCGCTTCAATTTTATATGTTCCCCTGTATATCTTTAACTGCTGTCGTTTATGCAAATACAACTTTTGTAACCTTTTAATCTCGGAAAAAAGTTAGTTGTTGGAATTATGTTTCACGAAATGGGTTTTCAAAGGGTCTCGTAACTGTTCTACTGGCTCTCCTGACATGGTTTAGTGTATTTTAATGTGGCCAGGTCACGTAATGTTTATTTGTGAAAACATATAGGTATACTTTTTATATGCCTATTATAATGTCCCATTTCTGGGCATAGGCCTCCCCTCTTGATCTCTATAAAACCGGTAAGCTAATTGTCTAACTCCCTCGCAATCGCCATCGCGTTCATTTTGACAGTTCTTGTATGGGCTGACAATTGGTATCGGAAACAGCCAGCTGTCACAGTCATACAAAAATTGTCATTTCAATTCGACGCTGAGTGTCAAAAATGTTACACAATTGGGATTAATCATTTTTTCTAACCCCCCCTTTTTATTTATTTTTTTCGAAATTATAGAGCATTTTGAGAAACTAATTTGAATATTTCAGCAATTCATCACTCCAATATTTTTTATAATTTATTGAAAATTTGAGATACGACTTCTCGTAAATTACATGCCGCGGCAGAATCTGTGTATAAAACACAGACATAATGACAAAAAAATGTGTCACAATCGATGGTTTGTTGTCATCTGACAATGTCACTTTACATTACAATAACAATAACACTAAAGTTGCCGATTCTTCCAAGAGAATAGGTAAAAAAAACGATTTACGGCTATAGTATTTTTGTACGTATAAAATAAAATGGTCAGAAGTGTTCGCATGAAAGATCTTTGGCGGATTTAATCCATACTTACATTAAAATGATCCTCGCAACAATAAGTACATCTTGTAAACTTTGAATTAACTTTGCGGCACCACTTCTCTTGTAAATCTTCTCTAATGCGAACAATTAATTTGTTTGGGCTATTGACAGAATCATTTCCACAAGGTAGGAATGAAACACTTGCTGTATAAATCCATTATTAAAATATAAAAAAAGCGAAGAACGTTTTTCAAAATAGTATCCTTAAACTGACAGATGATAACTACGTCGAAGTGACAGAATAGTATAGAGAAACTAGACGGACGGCTTTTTTTTTCTTGTTGCAAAGAATTTCAAAGTTAATGCCCACAGAAAGGTCAAACAAAGGTCAAACATTATTTTGCAAAAATACACACGATCTTTTAATATTTTTTTACTACAATGTTATAATAGTATTTTATGCAACGGTATCATAATAAGGGCCATTGAGACACGAGTGCGAGTTTATGACATAAGGCGAAGCCGAATGTCATAATAGATACGCATGAGTGTCTCAATGGCTGATTATGAACAGTTGTATACATTACTTTTTCTACGAGTTCAAAATAAACAATTATTAAATTATGAATACTTACATAACGGACAATAAATGAATTTTTCGATTTTAAAAGTAGCAAATTATTGCTCACTTTCATTGCCGCCTGTTTTATTTCTGGCGGCGTCAACATTTCTGCATCACTTAATTCACCAAACTCACAAATTCTCACTATTATTTCTTTCAACTTGAAAGAACTCCGTGCAAAAGCAAAACAAATTCCCGCTATTTTGAAACGTTTTATTTTTCACTAATCACAACCTTAGAATGGACCCGGGAACTTTGTCATACAGCCAAATTGAATGATGTTAAAATATTCATATTTATTAATAACTTTAAAATTCATTTATTGTCCGTTATTTAAGTATTCATTATTTAATAATTGTTTATGTAAACATATTTTAATTAATGTATAAAGTCGATTTAACAATAATTATGTACTTAAATAAATAAAATAGAATGGCTGTCGGCCATTAGACAATAAACCGGCGAACTTTTTTTTTTTTTTTTAATTTTAATTTCCGCCATTTGCAGTGCGAAAAAGAACATTGTGAAACGTTTCATAATGAAGTATCAAAGTTGCGATCACACAATGCACCTCATTGGATTACCGATAGCGATATCGATAGTAGCACATTGTAGTACCCGAGTAGAAAAAATGATTTAATAAACCTATTTCTCGAAATAGTTTTGGAATTAGAGCACATTGTAAAAAAGTGATCAATGCCAATTACCCTGCCGGTCTGGGGCAATGTCAGGCCAGTATTTTGCGCCCAAATCATACTATACCCCACCTCACTTCACTATCACCTCCTTCTTAATCTGCCTCGTCGTTGCTACGTAGGTACTTTAAAATACATGTGCCCTTTGATCAATTATAACTGTAGATCCACAGTCGCGCGCCCGAAAATGTCCGAGCCAAATGTGTGCCACTTTGATAAAAGTGGCCTTCTTTTTTCTCAGAACGTTGCGTGAAATTGTCAAGTTTAGCTGTCAAGTGGAGTTTTGCCGCTACCGAAATTCGACTGTAATGAAGTAAAGACTAGGTTCAAATTTCTGTGTAGGTGATGATTTTATTTGTTACGCAACCAAATAAAAAAGTTCGGACATTCTTAGAAGGGGATTTTGTTCGGCAATGTGTATCTACAGTTATAATTGATCAAAGCACGTGCCTCCCTTCTTCTATTACTTTTTTTGTTGATAAATTAATTTATCAATGTTTCTAAAATTATCGTCAGTCTCGGTCTCTATTTGATTTGTGGAGACTTATGATTGTATAAGTTATTAAACGAAATTCCATTAGCTCAAATTACCTTCACGCCTATTAATTATTCTTCTTTGTTCTTGTATTATGCTGACATAGTGAGAAAAAATATAAGTTTAATTACTTCGACCAAGAATATTTGATTAATTAAGTTTTTTTGTCAGTAAGTTTTTAGATATTCTTTGATGAACTTGGTATCTCAAAAAGACTTTTTGCACTGATTGGGTTCCATAACATCATCGGTTTTTTCAATCAACCCTGAGACGTGATTAGTTAGGTACCTATAAGTATTTTAATCTCTGCTAACATCATCATGATACCGTACAAAATACAAGTTTAATATATCTATATTTTAATTTATGGTTCAAAATTTTTAAATATGCAAACTGTTTTACGGGCTTAATACGAAAGTGTAATCGTTTATTGAGGAATGAGAGATTTAAAATTTAAAACTAAACCAACTTGGCGAGCTCAATTTGCCTGCGCTGGCTTTGCTTCACGCCTCCACTAGTTATTTAATGTCTTCCTAACAACTTAAATTACAACTTGGCTTTTCGTGCCCGCGTTTTGTATAAAATCTTACACAAAGAACGGTAATTACAACTAGTAATAGCGCTGAACGGTCGTAAGCCAGTAGTCTTAAGGCCGTTACACGACTAAAACTGGTTTAATGCAACCCTAATGCGTTTTTAGTTTTATTTTAAATAGCAAGATACAGTGGTGGATTTACCAGCAGGCTAAGTAGGCTGGAGCCTAGGGCGGCAAATCTTAGGGGGCGGCAAATTTGGCTCATTTAGTTACGCAAAAATTAACTTTTAAATGTGAGATATAAAAAATACGACAACTGCCTAATTTTGTTTCTTGATCCCATATAAGATTCATCTAAGACACATTGAGTCCATATATGCAGTATTTTTTTTTAAAGTACGATAATTAATAAACGTTTTAATAAATTTACATTCTATGGCAATACAAATGTCATGTTATGATTGCCATAGAATCGTACTTTAAAAAAAAACTACTAAGTGTTACTAAGTGTTTTGTAAAGTATATGTACATTTGTAAACATGATTTTTTTTAAATATTCTTAGGTTTAGAACTTTATTTCTCATTAAGAATTATAAACAAATTCACTTACATGAGAACATAAAATATAGAAAAATTATAAGAAACGAGCGCACAGTAACAGATTGACTTATTTAAATAAAAGTGGGTACATTCAACTTAAGCTAGGTAAGCACAAGTTGACATCATAGATGCGTAAACAAATCTTCGTTGATGCGGCAACTCAGGAATACAAAGCTAGTTAGTTTATAGTTCAATATTTGCTATGTTAGTAAACCAAAATTAAATATTATTAATGATTAAATTATAATAATAATTAACACAATTAAAATAACAAGTAACAAATAATGATAATTGACATAATTATAGCCATATTCAGGAAATAATAATTAGGCAATGGGCATGCGAATATAGGTCTGGCGCGTGTGTGTCTGTGTGTGTGTGTGGAGTGCGCGCGTGTGTGCGTGTGTGTGGTGTTTATTTTTTTTTCGATATATTGATTAATTATTCATAGAGATTTAGAGAGAGCTACATGGTCTCGTCTTGGCAACATTTAACATGAAACGTTTTTGTGGGATTTCATTTCTTTTTGGTAGGGGATGATTCACTAAAAATCCTGATGTCTTATTATTTATAACAAGGATAACAAAGACCCTCTATATCAATTTTCAGAGCATCTAAATCTAGATCTAAATCTGATCTAGAGGTAGCATCAAAATTTGCGGAAGTCTCATACAAGCTTTCACCCCCTAGTTTCAAGTTTTAAGATTTTTTCGTTGTTTGTATACTATTACTAGCTTACATACCAAATTTCAGCTTTCTAGGACTTCAGGAAGAACCTTAAGAATTTTGATGATCAGTGAGTGAGTGAATCAGTGACGAAATCGGGGGTTTTTAGACATTGATAAAATCTAAAGTATAATAGCTGCGACATTCAAACTTTGTATGTTTCATGTTTGTACTAGTGTCATTATATCTTGAAATTTTCATTTATTTAACACCATCCAAAGCAAAGTTATAAGAGTTCAAAAAAACGACGAAACGTTTCGAGAAAAGGTAGGTAGTGCCCTTGCGCTCCGCTTGGCTCGTCTTGGCGGGAGCACTCCCGTGCCCCCAGATAGCGTTCAATACTATAATATAAATTTAGGGTATCAAATTACAGAGCTTAGTAGAGTCAGACCAAGATAAGTCTTCAACAATTTTGATAGCACACGCAGTGTAAGTATTATATTATATGTCAAACTTGTATCAAATTATGACGTAAGTATAAATATCACATAGACTTCGTATGGTATCAAAATCGTTGCAGACTTATCTTGGTCTCACACTAGGGGCGGCAAAAATTGAATAGCCTACTGGCGGCAAAAGTGTAAATCCGCCACTGGCAAGATAGTAGTTTTGAAGATAATGTTGTTTATAGTGAAAATACACGGATCACTTCATCTTAAAACGGGTTTAACTCGACTTGTTTCGGGCTAATCCGCAGCCCTTCTTCCTGGAGTCACCGCGTCACAGTGCGCGTTTGGAAGCCGGCTTGACGGGTGACTCCAGGAAGAAGGGCTACGGATTAGCCCGAAACATGTCAAGTTAAACTCGTTTTAAGACGTGAGTGATCCGTTTATTTTTACTATGAGTGAGTCTTACGGTGGTTTCACGTTTAAAATAATGTTGTTTATAAAGAAACTAACAGTTTCCCGCTACTCCGTCTGCAAAAATTTGTTTATTGCTATCCCGCTGGAACTGTGCAATTTTTGGGGATAAAACTATCCTATGTCCTTTCCCGTTAAAATCTAACCTAGATATTTTAATACACAACTTTAAAATGTATGTTAATTTAATACCAGGTTTCCCAAAAGACTACCTAGTGCTACAGAAAATTTCAACAAAATTATGCAAAAGCAACTGTTATTGTATGGCTGTAAACACTTTTAATAGAATTCCAAACGATATAATATTTACCATACATATAATAGATTTGTAAAATGCTCTCTATTAATTTTTACTTACAAAAAGATGTTATAGCACCAAAGATTTTTTAGAGCGCTGAACACTTATTATGATATCTGTATATAGAATAACAACCATTGGAACCGCTTCTCAAGTACCTATAATATTATATAATTATATAATTGTACTAGCTTTTGCCCGCGGCTTCGCTCGCGTGTACCATGAGTATTCCAAAGAACTAAGATATCAAGCAAGCAAGCATGCACGCAAGCAAGCAAGCGTGCAAGCAAGCCCGACTAAACTTCAGGTAGATACGGTCCTTTACAGTATTTCTTTATATACAATGTTTTTCACTAATTCGGAAGCGGGCACTAAAATAACCAGGCTTGTTAATAATATAAAACCTATTATTACTTTCCCCTGTCCTGCATTGGGTATAATTCAATGTTTTCTTACCTTCTACGGAAACTTGAGTAACTGGAAGCGTTGTGTACCTACTTAGCATTGATATTATACATATTATAGTATTTAGTAAAGGTGTTGTGTAACCTAACCGCTAAGGAGTTATACCTTCCATCATCAGCTCATCTGAATAACCAGAAAGAATACAACTAAAGATCTATACGTGCATATGATATTTAAAGAAACTTCCTATAACTCCTAACCGTTAAGGAGATTTACCTTCCATCATCAGCTCATCAACATGAGATGATGTCTACCAGACGCAAACACTTAAATAGCTTGAGAAAATATATGAAAAACGTAATACGTGCCTACAAAATTTGAGGGTTGCCCTCGATTTCCTTGAGATCCCGTCATCAGATCCTGATTTGGTGACAATGGGATCAGGAGTATATTGTGTTCTTTCGAATAAAAAAATAATTTTTATAATCGGTCCACAATTGACCGAGAAATCGGTGAACATACCTACATAAAAAAAAACATAAAGTGGAATGCTGACTTCCTTTTTTTAAGTCGGCTAAAGAGCCCTTTGCGGCCTACTTACAGTATAAACTTATGAATTTTGAAATTTAAGCTTTCCCTGTTCCCGTAAGAATTTCGAGAAATGCTTTCTTAATGCTCCCCTACACTCCCCTAGGAACCCACTTGCCAAATTTCAGCTTTCTATGACCAGTAAAACGAAAAATCCCGTTTTTCCCGTTCCCGTGGGAATTTTGGAAAGTTCTCTCTCAATGCTCCTCTACACTCCCCAAGCAACCAACATGCCGAATTTCAGCTTTCTACGACCAGTAAAACGAAAAATCCCGTTTTTTCCCGTTCCCATGGGAATTTTGGAAAGTCCTCTCTTATTCCTCCTCTACACTCTTCATGCAACCTAGATGCCGAATTTCAGCTTTCTACGACCAGTAAAACGAAAAATCCCGTTTTTTCCCGTTCCCGTGGGAATTTTGGAAAGTCCTCTCTCAATCCTCTACATTCTCCAAGCAACCTAGATGCCGAATTTCAGCTTTCTACGACCAGTAAAACGAAAAATCCCGTTTTTTCCTTATCCCGTGGGAATTTCCAAAAATCCTTAAAACTGTTTTTTTACAATTATAATTACCTACTTCTGTGCCAAATTTCAAGAGTCTTGTAATTATAGTTCATAGGATCCCGTTGAACTGGATATATAAATTCCGTTTTTTCCACATCCCGTGGGAATTTTGAAAAATCCTGAAGTTAATGTTTTAACTAATGTAATACCTACTTGTGTATCAAGTTTGAAGAGTCTAGTTATTATAGTTACTGAGATAGGGTCACTCGGAATCGAATATATAAATCCCGTTTTTTCCCGTTCCCGTGGGAATTCCCAAAAATCCTTCCTTAGTGGATGCCTACATTGTATAAGGTATCTATGTGCAAAATTTCAAGTCTCTAGGTCCAGTGGTTTGGGCTGTGCGTTGATATATCAACAGTCATTTAGTTTAATTAGACATTTCAACCCCATCGCACCCCATTCAGGGAGATGGTATTTTACGTCCGCCACGTCGGATTTTAAAACCGTTGTTGTTTTCATAACCAGCGACCCGATAAACCATACAAACAACACCCATGTTGATTTTCAGACTTTGGTACCCCTTTTCCCCCTTTTAGGGGTTGAATTCTCAAAAAACCTGAAACACGTGTTTACTCATTTATCATTAGGAGTATTTCTGTGAAGTTTCGAACAAAATAGTCGAACGAATCTTGTTTCCCCATACAAACTTTGGACCCCCGTTTCACCCCCTTAGGGAGTGAATTTTGAAAAATCCTTTCTTAGTGCACCCCTAGACCTTATAATGAACCTACATGCCAAATTTGGAATCTCTAGGCCCAGTGGTTTGGGCTGTGCGTTGATATGTCAGTCAGTCAGTCAGTCAGTCAGTCAGTCAGTTTCTTCTTTTATATATATAGATAATAATATAATTGTGCCTAATATAATTGTAAAATTAAATAAGTACTCAATTGACCCTCTAATTATTGCTGTGTCCTTACAGGGCGTCACATGTATACCTGCTTACCTATAACATCTATGTTTGTAATGTGATATCTGATATGCAATAAATAAATTGAATTGAATTAAATCAATTTTGATGGATTGATTAATAGAGAGACAGATATCAGTATGGAATTAGTCTATTAATAAAAGTTATATTCAAAAGCATATTACTTATTGACTTGCCTGATATCAGTGTTGAAGCGAACCGAACTCTTAAAAATCTCTAAAAATAAATTTTATTTTGAAGAACAGTGACTTCAGGCATCTTGCTCCCTTCGCAGAATATCTAAATATTATAGACTGAACATTCTCAAAATATTGATTATCATTATCACCCAGAAATCGAATGCATCTCAATTCGTTTTCGCCCCTCTTCTACAAAATTATAGTAATTTCCATCCGGAAATGCATCGAAATCGCAAAATGGCCTGCTAAGCGGCGCCCATTTGGAGAAATTGCTCGTCGTGGTCGGATTCCATTCCAATATTAAAAAGGTTTCCGATAAAGTAGCTTTAAACATCCAATATTAGTAAGTTTTTAATTCATATTTGACCTCTTGAAAGACGATTTCCACTAAACTCAGTTTGAAAAGATTTTTAGCGTTATATAGTTTGCAACGTAGCACGGATGTAAAGAGATATTTAATCTAATACCTTTAAACGAGCAATTCTTGTATATATGTATATATATATATAATCAGGATCTCGGAAACGGCTCCAACGATTTCGATGAAATTTGGTATGTGGGGGTTTTCGGGGATGAAAAACTGATCTAGCTATGTTTCATTTTCAGAAAATCGCTTTTACTCGTGTTTTCCGGCTATTTTTGTTTGCATTAGAATATAAAGCTAAATTTCGCCGACTTCGAGCAGATCATAATGGCACATTAGAAATCGGGTGGTCGCGGATCCAGCCGACCTCGGTTCGATACCACGTTTTTTTTCAAGATTTTTAGTTTTTTTTTTAAGTTTATTTTTTATGAGAAAACGTCAAGTTTCTTCTTTTGTGAGAAAAAGTTACTTTTTTGTGAGAAAAAGTTATTTTTTTGCAAGAAAAAGTTACTTTTTTGTTAGAAAAAGTATTATAGGGAACGTGCAGTAACTATAGGCGGCAGCACTAATGCGACAGAAGAGACACTATGCGGACAGTAAAACAAACTTATCAAGGTAAAACATTCAAATTGATGGCACCCTTATGGCACCAGTTGGCAGCACCGTCTATGTGCACGTTCCCTATTGGGAGCACACAGAACAGGAAAAGCCGGTTGTCTGTAAAGTCGGTTTACGGACGATAGTTTAACGTGACTCACCGCTCCACCCCCTCCGGTGTTTTTGTCAAATATCTTGAAAACGGTGCATCCTACGGCAAAATCAATGAAATTTTCATCCCCCCTTTAATGTCCCCGCGCTCCCTCTCCCGCATCCCCCCCCCCTCTCAACCCCCCCCCACCCCCCACCCCTCCGGTGTATATAATCAGGATCTCGGAAACGGTTCCAACGATTTCGATGAAATTTGGTATTTGGGGGTTTTCGGGGATGAAAAATTGATCTAGCTTGGTCTTATCTCTGGGAAAACGCTTGGTACCGAGTTTCTGCCCGAGCAGAGCTCGGTCGCCCAGGTACTTAAGTTTAATGAGTATATCTTTAAATTAATGTTACAATCGTACATTTGAAGAGGCATACTTCAATTTGTTGCAATCAAGTCACGAACGTTCACGGTTGGCGGAGGCTGTGCGAATGCGGGCAATTTACGGAGTTCAATATAAATAGAGGCACTAACTCCAGACTTGAGCATTAATTGAATAGATACGTCCGCTGCCCGTTTCAATCCTACCTTAATCACACTTGAAAAGGCCTCATGGAATCGTGCCGCCCGCTTCCTCAACAAGCAGTCTTAATAACTACAGCGTATCGCACTTTGAGTTTGATCAATTTAGCTGCAACTCAGACCTGACGTCAGTCTTTATAAGCGTGCGTCCTACATTTGCAGCCGCGCGAGGAGAAGATCATTCCGACGGCACATAAAAGCCGATATTCAGGATACTGGGAATAATATTTTTAATATTTCACCTGCGTCATCAGAACCGGTATCATTTTATTACATCCCGTGTGCAAAATCAAACGGCAAACAGTGTGTCTCGTATCAGTAAAAGCAATTACATTTGCCATAAGTGTTCGTTCACATTTGCAATTAGCGAGTGGTCCAAAAACGTGCAAATCGTTAACTGCCGCCACCGAGCGGCGTGTCTTTGCATATTCATAGCCTACTTAAAATATTTTAATACGGATCGTCCTTACACCCACATCTACTAATGTTGGATTCGGTTTGTAACGATTAAAATATGGGACGGTGAAAGTTGCTTGCAGTTTTTAAATTAAATTAATTAAAATCTCGTGGGTAACTTTTGTAGTTATACAATCTTTAAACATGTTACTGTTATCATTTTTATATGACTCGCTTGTAGAGAACCGTAGATTGAAGCTCGGGCTCGCACTTCTGAGTTTTGCGAAATTTATATTCGACATATCTTTTGAAATGTACGGTGGGCTGCAAAAGTGCATGAATACCTCGGGGCGATAATCGCATGAGCGCACGCGCGCGCGGGTATGTTAATAACATCAAACGATCAAACACTGCTCACGCGATTATCGCCCCGAGATGTCCATGCACTTTTGCAACCCATCGTACCACAAGCTTGACGGTAAAGGGAAACACCGTAAGAGGCTGCACAGACTGACACCTGTAAAGCAATTCAATTCTGTGTGTAAAGATCCCAATCTGTATTGGGCCCATTAGGGAACTACAACCCAAGCCCTCTCATTCTGAGAAGAGACCTGTGGGACGTACATAGGCTGGAGATGAAGTCATTTTTACTTAACTTTACCTACTCAATAGTAGTCAATATGCACAACATTTTACTGCAGTTTCCAGAATGATTTCAAAACTTTTTTAAATTGATTAAACAAAGCAAAATGATACATCATTTGAACGATGTCGTTTTGAAATTGAGCGATTATAAATATAACCACTTAAGGCGATGTTCAAGCACTAGAGTTTTATAATTTTCCACTCTTTACTCCCTGATATCGAGGATTTCTTCCGCTCGCACCCTCTTCCTTCCTCAAGTCTACAGTAAGGGGCACGTATTTAGGTATAAAGGATCCTTAATTGGTTGGTAGTAAGAATTTATTTGCCTATGAATTTCCTACGAAATTTGTATTTTAATAAAAGTTTCCGTCCACTTTGCCCGATATTTAGTTTGCTTACAGAAAAACGGAGCAATCGGAAATATGATAATGTTAGTATTTTGAGACATAATTAAACTATACGAAGTTTTAGATTTGAGTTTAGATGAGGGTGTTGAACCTGAGCATTGGCCACATTGAAAGTGAACGTGCTAATGACATACGCAAACAATAGGCTGGCATTGTAGAACACAATTTGCCTTAAAACATACCTAAGTACTTAAGTTAGTGGTGAGTTCCCCGCTGCTCTATTTGTGTCCCGATTTGTGACGAAGGTGAAAGACAATTAAATTGTAGTCTGGTTTAATTTTGAGTGACAGTGCCCCTTCTATTGTCAATCGAGATTTAAATGAAGCTGACGAGAATTTTCAATTAGCGAAGACACTGAGCGATCGGTGACGATTGTCTTCGGTGGAGCTACGAACGACCTCATCCATCTACATTTGTGTAACCAAGTGAAAAAGCAATGAGCCGCCCTACTAACTTCTCTACGCATAAATTCGGAAACATCTTTTAGGGAGGATGTACGCGCAAAAAATTGCAGGCAGTTCCACCGAAGGCTTAAATATCAAGACATAATGCGTAATATTGTTAAGCAGTTCTTTATTTACCAACAAACATGTCGTTTTCCCTGTTTGCAGGCTTAATTCCATCCCCTCTGACACGTTACAACGCTCCATTATGTCATATTCGGACAATAATGATGTGCTACCATCAGAAAATTGCCTCTATCCCAAACGAAATGGCTCATAGGAATATAATGCTGTGGGGGTTGATGTGCTCACATAGGTATGTGCAGGTTTTATGTATGCATATACGAGGAGGAATTTCCATATTCGAGACTGATAAAGTGGTGTACCCACTGAGTATTTAATCGATAGAGTGGAAATGTCATCGTGTAAAAAAACTACTAAAACAATGCCGCGGTTGCTGCACTCTGATTGGTTAGTTACAGATCTAGTATGGATACAAGAGTTAGTAGACTAGTTGAGACTGGAGCAAGCAGATACTACAACAAGATAGATTAGTACTGGCAGATTAATGTAGACAATTTTTAGGTTGTTGTTCTTGCACAGGCTCAGTGCGAGAATTTTAATCATTAAACTAGCTTTTGCCCGCGACATCGTACGCGAAGACAATAACATTAGTTGTTTGCATGAAATTTGGCACACAAGTAGTTTATTACGTGGATTAACACATAGGATAATGCCAGGAAAATGCAAAGTTCCCGCGGAATTTGAATAAGTGAATTCTAAAGCCGGTAAGCCGCAGTGGCCTAGTGGTTTGACCTATGGTTTCTTAAGCAGAGGGTCATGGGTTTGAGCCCGGGCTTGGACCTCTTGAGTTATTCCGAATTTGTGTGCTAAATTGTGCGTTTGAAGTTTACCATGAGCTTTACAGTGAAGGAAAACATTGCGAGAAAAGCTGCACACACCTGAGAAGAAATTCAATGGTACACACCCGCACTGTACAAATTGCACTGGGCCCAAGTGGGAACTACGACCCAAGTGTTCTCGTTCTGGGAGAAGGCCTGATTGAAACAACACCATTTTATCCCGGGAAAGTGCAAAGTACAGCATACCGCGGGATAAAAATAACTGTCAAAACATTTTGAAAATCAGAGACAGTGTAGCTTTTTATTAGTGAAATAATTTTAAAAATCAGCCCCCACGTTCAATTCACATATTTCTGAAATCCAGTGGGAATTTTGCATTTTCCCTTAGAAAAGTAGCCTATGTCAATCAGGGATATAGTAGCTTTCAAATTTGTAAAATATTTTTTAAAATCAGCCCCAAAAGTTGAATCTACTTATTTGTATTTCGATCCCGCGGGAAATTTGCATTTTCCCGTAGAAAAGTAGCCTATTTCAATCAGCGATATTGTAGCTTTCAAATTGTAAAATATTTTTTAAAAATCAGCATCTAAGTTGAATTTACTTATTTCAACCCCGCAGAAATTTTGCATTTTCCCGGAAAAAGAACTTTATGTCAATCAGGGATACTGTAGCTTACTATAGGTGAAAGAATTTTCAAAATCAGCCCCGAAGTTGGTTTCATTTTTTTCTATCCCGTGGAAATTGTGCATTTATCCAAAAAAAGAGTAGCCTGTATCAATTAGGGGATAGACATACCATATCCTATGAAAGAAATTATAAAATCAGTGCCGAAATTGAATTTATTTATTTCTATCCCGTGGGAATTTAGCATTTTCCCCGAAATAAGTACCCTATGTCAATCATGGATACTGTAGCTTACTATTGGCGAAAGAATTTTTAAAATCAGTCCCGAAGTTTAATTCACTTATTTCTATCCCGCGGGAATTTTGCATTTTCCCGAAGAAAAAGTAACCTATGTCAATCAAAGATACTGTAGCTTACTATTGGTGAAAGAATTTTTATAATCAGCCCCAAAGTTGATTTAAAATTTTTCTATCCAGTGGGAATTTTAAATTTTTCCGAATAAAAAGTAACTTTTATCAATCGGGGATAGTCAAGTGTAAGAATTTTTAAAATCAGCCACGGCATTGGCAATGTCTAAAAAAAATTACCAGTGGTTTTTATATTTTTTTTTGTATAGAAAAGTCAATTATAAGGAACTAATTTCAATATTTTGTCATTTAGTTCTCTACTTTTTTCAAAATTAATTATTGAAACTATTTTAGTTGATGACGTCAGATTATAATTGAGGGCTCCCACAATGCCAAATTTCTAAATCTATCTAAATGCGTACGATAAGGCAACCCCTTTAATTATTTTTTGCGTAGTGGTACACTATACACTGTGTCACTTTACTGGCACTGTCAAAGTGCTAGATGTCAGACAGCGGGTCCAAATCAAACTCCGTAGTATAATCCACGCGTAAATTGTGAAGAATTCTAACCACATAGAATAAAGTACGACTTGAACCGGTCACGCAATTTACACCAATGTCAAATGAAGGTCATTGCTTATTTGTTATATAATAAATTCATTACATAATATTAAAATTATATAACTACAGAAAACGAGTTAAAATGCATTTATCTCGAAATGGTTTTCGATTTACTATACATTGCAAAAAAATAGACATCCCCAATTGAATTAATTTATTTCTATCCCGCGGGAATTTTGCATTTTCCCGGATAAAAAGTAACTTATGTTAATTAAAGATAGTGTAGCTCTCTAATTTTGAAAGAATTTTGAAAATCGGCTCAATAGTTTCAGTGATTCCGCTACAAACAAATAATCAAAGAAAGTTTAGTTTAGATATTTCCCTATCCCGTGGGAATTTCGAAAAATCCTTCCTTAGTACACCTCTATAATACTCAAGGTACATGTGTGCCAAATTTCAAGTCTCTAGCCCTAGTAGTTTAGGCTGTGCGTTGTCTGTCAGTCAGTCACGGTACTGTTTGTAGGTGTAGATGAGCCCTTGAGCCACTGACAGGCAACATCCAGTCTCGTCGTCCCAGCTTGTATACGTCCCACAGTTTCACTATAGGGCACAGAGATCCTCTCAGAATGAGAGGGCTTGATCCGTATTTGCCACGCGGACCCAGTGCGGATTGGTAATTTTACACACCATTAAATTTCTTCGTATTTTTGTGCAGGTTTCCTCACGATGTTATCCTTCACCGTAGCGCATGATGAATTTTAAATGTAATGTCTCACATAACTTCTGAAAAACTCAAGGTGCAAGCCCGGACTAGAACCCTCGACCCGCTGATTGAGAGGGCATATGTTGGTCAAACTACTAAGCTACGGTGACTTTTTTAAAGACCATAATTTAACAAAATTCTAATAAGTTTTCGAAACCCAAGGGCCAGTATTACCTACTACTCTATTGGCTATATGCTCCATAGGTGTACTACTCCCCAAGCGGAACAGTTACTCCGCTTTGAAAAAGCGCAAGTTCTTTAGCTGCACGTGCGTGTGATGATAAGTAGCTTTAAGGACTCTTAACTTGACTCATTAAGGTTTGCCGCTTGCAAAACTGCAGAGACGTGCAAAAATTAATTAATATGTTTGCTCATTTGGTTTCCTCTTTTAATATGAAAGTAACTCTGTCTCTCTGCCTGTGTCTCTTACCTCTTCACGGCAAAACCCTAAACAATTTTGTTTTAGCTGGCAATCAGCTCCTAGACTTTTATCAGCTGTGTTGAGTTAATTGATGGACTTGGCAAAAATAAGTTTGGAAATTGAGGAATAATAGGCTACATTCTTAACGGGAAAATAGCACATTTCCTACAGGATAACGATAACCGAATTCTGTGCAGATAAAATAACGACGAACAGGTGATGCGAGTATGAAATTGATACAGCGAATACTTCAATATTATCTACCCGCTTGTGTGATAAGTGGCACCATAATTGATCAAGTCCCAAATCATGTGATACACAGCGTAAGAAACAAAAGTTGTCTCT
This sequence comes from Archips xylosteana, assembly GCA_947563465.1. NCBI lineage: Eukaryota > Metazoa > Arthropoda > Insecta > Lepidoptera > Tortricidae > Archips > Archips xylosteana. Next base: position 12,813,714 of record OX387349.1, read on the forward strand.
CCTGTGGACATAAAATTAGCGACCCCGAATTAGCAAGTTTAAGATTTATTTATATGGGTCGAAAGTTGGCCAGGCGTCCCACAAGCCGATGTAGATTTGACTAAAAAATATTGGCTATTGAACCTTAACACATTCAGTGCCTAAAACCCGCTAGGCGTGTTCTCTGTTCGTGTCACTGTACTGCTTTTGGTGATCAATAATAGTAGATTGTTCAACAAGGGACTAAAACAAGCCATAATGACACGAGATATTTAGCCACCCGAGCGATAGCGAGGGAGGCTATAATTCGAGTTGTCATTATGGCAGTTTAGTCTCGCGTTAAACACTCTACTTTTCACTTTGAATGCGAGGAAAAAAACGACGTAAAAAATTACTTTTTTACAACGTATGCTCAATACGAGCAATGGACATCTGTTCAAAATTCAAATAGCAAAAAAAATTCCGCTGTCTTTTCTTTTCTTTTATATTTTTTTGTAAAGTGACTCTTTAAATGCTTGCATAATTAGCCAACAGATTCTAACTTAAAGACTATGTTAAAACTAATTGGACTATGCATGTAAGAATGATAATTGTTCATTCATTAGAATCGGCAAATAAATTAACCTAATTGATCTAACTAAGTTCACACACAAAATATATTGTTAACTGAAACACTTACCCGTGAATAAAGAAACGACATTTTAAGTTTATTTTCTATATGCCAATTCTTTGTTAAATTATATCTAATTATACTTTCTATTTACTATTAAATGCAACTGACATCGCATTATTTTGAAGTCACGCCAAGTCACGCCATATTAACTTTCAAACGTAACTGCTCTATCTACCGTACACTCCATCCAGCACTGCTTTGCCGACAGTGCGGATTGCTATTTTATCGACAGAGCAGGGAACTGCTTTGCCGACAGCGCTTTTAAAAAAAAACAAATTAAAAAACACCTAAGCTAAAGGAAATCTTTCTTTACATGCAGAATAAAATGAATTCATCTTTAATATTTTATAATTAAATAGATTAATATTCATAATTATTCATCGTGTTTCACGAAATTATTATTTTTTAAATATTTTTTATACAGTTGTCATTTTGAGGTTATTTCCACGCCCTAAAGGCTTCCACAGACCGAAGCTCAGGGCGCTACGGAGCGTCCGCAGCGCGCTTCGGTCTGTGGAAATCTTTAAAATTGTCTATACCCAGTCACTGAAGATGGCGATAATTCTTCATTCACAAACACCGTGATTGGCAGTTTAGGGGTTTCCATAGTCAATTAAAAAATTTTTACTTTAATCCCTAGAGATCAAAAAAGAGCTTTAGTCCCGATATGCAGAGACTAAAGTAACATTTTAAGAGCATGAGAAGTGAAAAGAATATTATTTGTATTGTATTGTTTTCGCTACAAAGCTGCTACTGGTGACGAGCGTAGCGCGTAGCAATGCGTGTCGGTGAATGTTTCTTGTCATGTTCACAGGAGAGACGCAAACCAAAAAATCCAGCACTTGAGGCGAAACATCAGTAGGTATTCTTCATGCAAAACATCCACCCTGGCCGGAGATCAAATCCGGAACTCTAGCTTGGGGTCAGGATCTCTATCCACTAGCCTTTCCGGCCGTCATAATATGTACCTACATTGTACAAGCCTGTTAATTACTGTATCTGTACTTATTTATTTGCCTTTGAATACCTTTTTGATGTTGCTTTTGTAATTACGAAATAGAGGCCTTATTGTCTAATGCACTCGGAATTACAATCGTTTTCACTATTTCTTTCTGTCACATGGTGTAGGATGAGTTAGAAGCGTGTTCGCCGCGAATGTGCAACGTTTTCGCCGCGTCTATAGAACTGGGACGCCATGATGTACAAAAACTGAAGTGGGTAAAATACTTTGATCAATTATAACTGAAGATACACATTGCCGAACAAAATCCCCTTCAGAAAGTGTCCGAACTTTTTTATTTGTTTGCATAACAATTAAAATCATCACCTACACAGAAATTTGAACCTAGTCTTTACTTCATTACAGTCGAATTTCGGTTGACACTTGACAGCTAAACTTGACAATTTCACGCAACGTACTGAGAAAAAAGAAGGCCACTTTTATCAAAGTGGCGCTCATTTGGCTCGGACATTTTCGGGCGCGCGACTGTGGGTCTACAGTTATAATTGATCAAAAATAAAATAGGAGTTAGCTGACGTAGGTACGTTATTTGATTGTACATCATGGCGTCCCAGCCCTTGGCTTTGTGCGAAGCGGGTGGTGGGGTACAGAAAACGATCGCAGCGCACAACATGGCAAAAACTGGAAGTAAATGAGGAGGAAATGTTGTCAACGCTACGCGGCGCCACCGTCGTGCACGTAGCCAGAAGCGGGTGGTGGGGGTACAGAAAACGATCGCAGCGCACAACATGGCAAAAATTGGAAGTAAATGAGGAGAAAATGTTGTCAACGCTACGCGGCGCCACCGTCGTGCACGGTCCCATACGCGGCGAATATGTTGCGCATTTGCGGCAAATACGTTGCGCGTTTGCTCCGCTTCTAATACGTTTGCAAATCGCCAGTGTGATATGGCTTTTAGACAATACGGTCTCAGGTGTCTGTTTTGTCCTGTAACGTGTTAATTCCATATGTTTTTATACTACTAGTGTTAACCCGTGGCATCGCTATCGTGGATGTATAAAAATTGGCAAGTTCTCCATGCATTGGGAATTTCGAAAATCCCTTCTTAATAATTTCAAGTCTCTAGATCCAGCTGTTTAGACTATGTCAGTCAGTCACGTAACTCTTTTCTAAGCATGAAATAAAGGTTTATACATATACAGTAGGTTTATACGGATGGCCTAGTGGTTAGACAACCTGACTACGATCTTGAAGTCCCGGGTTCGATTCCCGCGTCGGGGCAGATATTTGTATGAATAATACGAATGTTTGTTCTCGAGTCTTGGGTGTGTCTTAAGTATGTTTATCCGTTGTCTAGTACCTATAACACAATCTTAATTAGTTTCAGCAACATTTTAACTACGTGCCTCTGCGAATAGGCCTTAGCTTAACAGAATCTGGCTAACGCTGGGCGTTATTGGCGCCCGCGTGCAAACAGTCGCCCTCCATGTCCGGACTTAATTTTCGGGGCCGACACATGTCAAGTCACATCGCATACCTACCGTGTCCACGCCATTACCATACGCCGCGCAAAGTGAACCGTCGGAAGGGCCTTTACAACTCGTGAATAGGCACATGACACTCGGGCGTGGTCAACGTTTGATTAAAAATGTAACTTTGAATCGCAACCAGCGCCCTCTCGTACAAAGAAGGCTTTATACTGCTAGTACCCAGTGACGTTGACGTCGTTTTAATTACTTTTGCTCGGTCATGCACGTGTGAGTTTATTAAATAACGCCGCAGTCGGCTCATAAGGGATTGTGTCGACGCGAACTTCCATTAAAGATTAGCACATTCATGTCTTTTCTCGAACGGAAAATACAGTATTCCGTCTAAGCTTATTAGAAAATGGTGGGTACCTTCGTTGTTTATTATTTGTCAATAATTTATGTCTTATGGGTCATGGTAGCCTAATGGTTTGATCTGTGGGCTCTCAAGCAGAGAGTCGTGGGTTTGAACACGGGCACGCGTCTCTGAGTTTTTCGGAATTTACGTGCAATTCGAATTACCTTTTTTCCATCCTAAAAAGACTAAAGATTAAAAAAAGCTATGTATAGAAAAATAAAATATGGCACTGGCACTGCTCAGCTCTGCACCAGAATTATGGTAGAAATAAATTTCTGTAGAAAGAATTCCTATCGAATACAAAACTTCGGTCGAACAGGTAATTTGCCCTAATAAAAAGCATGTATTTTTTTTGTATATAACAGAGATAAACTGACATCGGAATCTTTTCAGTCGGTATCAAAGAAGTGTTTTACAATTCTTTCACTCTTAAAAACCCACCTAAAAGCGATTTGTTCCTTTGAAGCTTAGTAACACGTCTTACTTCTTTCTAACCGCGCGAAGTCGTTATAATGTAAGAAATCATATCGTATAAAAAGCTTTGCTATAAAGCAGGCTACCTGTTGCTAGAGCGACGGCCTATGACGACTTCGGGAAAATTGCCAACATATTTGCAGGGGTATTATATCTTCAGTGCGAGTATTATTAACCATGGCAACCGAACCCTCGCCCTCAGAAACTTTTTCAAAACATCACCCTGTTCACGACGTCTGATCACCTATACAGTCTATAATCTTCTGTTCCTGCCATTTTTAGTTGCGTACTTCTAAACGAACAAAACTCCCCACATTTGCAAGTCGCGTTGCAGGGGTGCGGCATGCCAAATAGATGACGGGATTATTTTTGTGTTTGACATAATCATAGTGACAAATTTATCTTTAGGGCTGTCACATGTGACGTGTTCATTTTCTTTGAAGTAATGGAAACATCAATAGCGTGTAAATTTATTCAACAAAATCCACACACCTTGGCTTACTTACAAATTATTGACATCTTTTTAAGATAGCACACATGATTTCAGGATAACGACTACATTTTAAACTTGGTTTTAATAACATGAATGCTTATATTGTGAGTGTGGTCTGATACTATACACATTTCCTTTCCAACTTGTTGTACAAGATAGAGACGGCATGCTACTCTCGCCTAGATTTAACGGGAACCATTAAGTAGTGTGGGAGCTTACAGTGCTAAAAGGTAAACAATTTTGTTAATATTGAACGACGGCGACAGATGTTACATACGGCTATTGTGCTGATGCTCCAAAATAATATCAAGAGTGGGATGATTGTGGCCCAGCTCATTGAAAGCGCGGCGGGTGCGCGTGACCACCCGAGTGGGGGCGAGGGATTAGGCCAAAGCTTCGCATTCACCGCTCATGGCATTCGATTGTTGAGGTCTATCAAAGAAAAGATCACATATTTTCCCCAGACATGGATCATTTTTTTTTTAGATTACTGTCTAGTTATCTAATAGTTTTTCTTTTTAAATTTGAGTAAACTACCTAAGTATAGGTGCTTTGCACAGTTTATAGATAGACTATAGATATTAATGTTTGTCGATATAATTGCTAAATAAACTTAACTTTACGTAACTTTTTTCAAACTTTCGTACATACCTATTCGTCAATTGAAGAAATACATTTGCATATTTATAATACGAGACCCTTAAAACTTCCGACGCAATAATAATTGACTCTGAGCAATTTTTCCAATTCAGTTGCAATTGAGCACAACAGCTTGTTATGTTCAGTATAATTAATAAATTCTGCATAAAAGAGAGATTCAATCATTTGAATGGAGTTTAACATCAAGATCACAACGAAAAAACTGTTGAAGCTTTTTTGAAATCAAACATGGCTTCTTTAATTTCTCCTTAATAGGGACGAAACCTTAAGCACCTCAAAAGATAAAGTAAATAATTTAATCAATGTTGAAAGTTCAAACAAATTGGAAATTAGCTGTATCCTCCGTCAATAAAGTTAGAGGGAATTTTCGTCACCACAAACATAAAGGTTGGTTTCATCAAAAGTTAATTTGAGGAACATGACAGGCAGGTACATACCTATTGCTAGCCTCTCGCCACGAAAATTGCAAAATTATCTCGCGTCTTTATCTTCAAAGAGATGTCATCCCCATCCTCACGATGGGCCGGGCCACTTTCAAAGTTGTTTGCGGCGCTGCGGCGCAGAGATCGTTCTTATTAAACATGCTGATGTTTATCCCGATTCACCTGCCTCAGAATAATGGAATGAGAAATATGAGTTTTAATTGGATAGATACAGACATCCCTCGTTTCGGACAGCCTCTCTCTGGGCTTGTCAGCTGGGATTTCTGTATGGAGTCTGGCATTTATGCGATAAACTTTAAATAATGCGGGCTCATGTTTATAATGCCGAGGTTTGTTTGACAGGTGGGTAAACTATTTTAGCCAGTTCCACAAAGAGATTTTCGAATGTAAATAGACCTTTTCAGGCATATGGGTGAGCTAAACAAACTGAATGATGTACAGTTTTCGTGGTGCTTTTATGTGACATTTTGTTTCTATCTAACAACTATTAGTAACTGAGAGTCTTGAGAGAGATTGTCTGTAATCGTAAGGAGTTGCAATCGATTGAACAAAACTTGTTCATTATATCGTAGGCTTTCGATACCCTCTCATATCTGAAATAGCAGATATAAATTTTAACAACATTTTATTTTCACCTACCCCTGATATCGAATTCCTGGCGACTAGACCACGTGTCGCAAAAAACGAGCATCAAATATATTCACGCTCAGGGACTCGTCGAAACTAACATGAATTTGATTTTTAGTCTAGTATTCTTTTGCAAGCCGAGGCCGATTTTACAGTGTGAAATTTTTAGTAGCACACATTTTCATTTGTACCGGGAGCTTCCGAGGATTTTGCTTGTGGTAAAAAAAATACGTCATATTTATATACATACCCCCAAAAAAAATACATCATCGTCTTAGACTGGCTTAATACGAGTAAACTCGATAGGTGTAGGTACAATAAATATAAATAGAAAATCTTCTTGTTTCTTTAACCGCGTCCTTATAGAGCATTCTGCAACAGCCATGACCTTCAAGTCTGGAGTTATAAAATCGCTGACAAATGCAAAAAAATCAGCTGTGTCCAATAAGCCCCGGTTAAATTTGAAGGGAAAGAGACTGCTGGGATCAAAAACTATGTTGTTCCAGACAGGTCAGAGTTTTGTAAATTAATTCGGCGGTTCTGAGCTATTACGCAAACTGTCAGCGCAGGTGCTGCGCTCCTACTCGCTCTGCACAGGATTTGCATTTGGAAATACTAATTTAACTTCTCTGTAAGTGGTCGGTATTAATGCAAGCGGTGAGCGGGGCATCAAGGTCTCTGAAAACCTAGTTAAAACTACTCTTAGTATACACCAATGTATGGTATAGTAATAGACCCCATTTTCATTCCTGTTGACTTATTTTTTTTTATTTTATAAAATTACATGAACTACACGTTACAATTTTTGTTCGTTGTTTATAAATATTAGACTGTTGAGTAGTGTACTAACTATCGCTTTTAATTCGTAAAAGGTCAAGCAAATCTTTTCACAAAAATATCTTGTACTTATTAATTGTACTAGACAACGCATAAACATACTTATATAGATAAATAGATACTTAAATAAATACATATTAAACATCCAAGTTCCCAATCCGCACTGGGCCCGCGTGGGAACTACGGCCCAAGCCCTCTCATTCAGAGAGGCGGCCTGTGCCCTGCAGTGGGACGTATATAGGCTGGGATGGTGATGATGATGAAACATCCAAGACTCGAGCACAAACATTCGTATTATATATATTATATATAAAATATCTGCCCCGATAAAATATCTGCCCCGACCGGGAATCGAATCCGGGTCCTCAAGTTTCATAATCAGGTTCTCTAACAACTAAGCTATCAGGTCGTCAATAATATCCATACTAAGTTTGAAGTTGCCTTTAACCGTTGAAGAGTTCTGTTCACTACCATAGTACTGATAGTAGTAGATATTGTTACCGGATTTGCATAAGTATGCCAAATTTCAGCTCAATTGGATACCAAAAAGTGGTCGAAGAGTGGTTTTCAAATTTTGAACTTTATAAGATAAATAAAAGCTTCTAAGAATCAGCCTCATGACCACAAGTTTCTTTTTGCTTCCTTACTTTAGCATGATGAAAACGTTACCACCACGCATACCTACTATGAGCGCTTACAATACCAAACGCCACGATCGCTAGTCGCCCGCTCTTGAACCACGCCTAACCTAAGTCAAACTAAACAACGCCGCGTTGCTTCTGGCTCATGCGAGTAAAACTAACATTACTGCGACCGACCTTAGCTATCGTATACAACGAAGACAACATTTTGTATTTATGTTAACATAACAAGCGCTAAATGTTGAATTAGATTTTAACTATTAATGCTAGTAAGGCAAAGGAAAAGAGGAGGTAGGGGAAAGGGGTAGACACGAAAACAATGTTACATTATGACAGGAAATTTTAGAACCGAATATTTCCCAACAATAGCTAATCGCGGTTACACCTGCACATGACACACCTTTTTGCACCAATTTCAGGTTTCATTTGCGTACATACATTCGCGGGACGAATTAATGGCATTGTGTTAGATGGATTATGGTGGACGTCCATTTATATGTAAATAGTGATCGAGCCATCCAGCCGTTCACGGGCACGGCGCGACGCTCTGCCGCCTACCGGCAACCAATGGTAATTGTATTGTATTCTTTACGTAGGTTGGACCAAATACTTGCCTTCTCTATAGCGTCATCACATAAATAAAAATGCTAATTACTTGGACGTTAACACTCAACCTACCAAAACCTACCCTAGAAATACCTACGAAGCTGTAGCAAGGGCAGTTTTTGGTAGTGGTAGAGCCATGTTGTAGCTAGCCGCTGCATCACGAATGGGCCGGCTCGTCCGGGGCAGTACCACCCTCTCACAGAACACCGGCGTGAAGCAGCAATACTCCTGCTGCGTTTCGTACGGTCAGTGAGAGCGCCGGGGGCCCAATACCTCTCCCACTCCTCTATTCCCTTTCCTTTTGGACGACCAGATGGCCTAGTGGTTAGAGAACCTGACTACGAAGCTTGAGGTCCCGGGTTCGATTCCCGTGTCGGGGCCTTTGATCAATTATAACTGAAGATACACATTGCCGAACAAAATCCCCTTCAAAGAATGTCCGAACTTTTTTATTTGGTTGCGTAACAAATAAAATCATCACCTACACAGAAATTTGAACCTAGTCTTTACTTCATTACAGTCGAATTTCGGTAGCGGCAAAACTCCACTTGACAGCTAAACTTGACAATTTCACGCAACGTTCTGAGAAAAAAGAAGGCCACTTTTATCAAAGTGGCGCTCATTTGGCTCGGACATTTTCGGGCGCGCGACTGTGGATCTACAGTAATAATTTATCAAAGGTCGGGGCAGATATTTATATGATAAATACGAATGTTTGTTCTCGGGTCTTGGGTGTTTAATATATATATATAAGTATGTATTTATCTATATAAGTATGTTTATCCGTTGTCTAGTACCCATAGTACAAGCTTTGCTTAGTTTGAGACTATGTCAATTGGTGTGAATTGTCCCATGATATTTATTTATTTATTTGATATTTATTACTTTTTCCTCTCCCTTTTAGTGCCGACAACGCACTGGCATCGCGTAAAGCGCTGCGGGTGTCTATGGACAGTGGTGATCAATTAACATCAGGTGACCCACAAGTTAGTTTGTCTGGCCTCTCTAACATAAAAAAAGTGCGATTTAGGTGGGAGCACCTGAAGGCTTCGTGATGGTAGTGATGTAAACAAATGATTAGAATCAAATACTGCTTTTGTGTTTAGAATCAATTACTGGAAAAACGCATTGAAGTAACGTCAAAGGTATGATATAAATAGAATTGCCATCGATGCCGTCAATATTATTTAAAACGGATTTTAACTTTGAATAATTATGACGTCTTCATAAATAGTAACAAAGGTCTTGCAATCAGATTGTTTTTTTGAACTTTCTACATAAGAAAGTCTTAACCTATGCTAATTTTGTTTCATCGTGTCACCGTCTTGTTAAATGACGGTCTACCACTGTACGTACGTTTTCTTCGGCACTTCTTGCCACGTACAGTGAAATTGTGGAATCAACTTCGAGCAGTAGTGTTTACAGACGATTATGGTAGCGGGGCTTTCAAGAAAAGGGTTTATACTTCCTTTAAAAGGCGGCAACAGATCAGGGACTCTCCTTGAGTTGTTGATATTCATGGGCGGTGGTGATCATATCCCACCAGATGACCCGTTTGCTCGTTTGCTTTCGTGTCATAGTAAAAAAATGGGGGTAAGTAATAGAAGATATAACAACTTATTATCTAATATTCATAGTATATACGCTCACTTTATATAAACTCGTTTAGTATAACGTTCACTGGATATAATGAACGAAAAGTATAATTATAAAATATCTAATTTTGTAATGTATAACGTTGTTAATATATAATATCAATTGATATAACGATCAAAGCGTATAATGTTCATAACACCTAAGATTTAAATCGTATAAATCCATTAAAAACTTTGATGCAAGGAATCCATTCATTTTTTCCGCTCGGTTACAAAAAAAAAAACCTAACATCGAAGGCTAAGGCGGGAGCTACGCTACGCTTCGCTCCCGCCTTAGCCTTCTGAACCTAACCTATCTAAGTCGCTTCTGCCCCGAAAAGTCTTGCTCGCTCGCTTTGCTCGCTCGCCGCCACATAATTTAACATTTACCCATATTATTATATATCATGACTAGTATACCTAATGTTTGTTATGTTAAAAGAAATTAGTCCATATAAATCTTATAACGCGTTATACGTTAAAAAATTAGACTTTTGTTGTAATAGCTTACGTTCATTATATCCTGTGAACGTTATTAAGATGAAATTAGATATTTTGTAGTTATATCTTGTGGGACGCACCCAAAAAATGGTTCTATAAACGTTAAACCAAATATTAAGGAGAATTTAGTGATGGACACTACTATTTCAGGTGCCGCAAACATGACTGCATGAGTTAATTGTTGGGCACAAGCTTTAGGGGGGAGTGATTGTTCTGGCTAGTTATCAAGGTACTGAGGGGGGAGATAGTTGGACGCGTCCTCGCCCTAGAATGTAGCTGCGGGACGTACTGTTATAGCATTTATAGCGTAACTTGTATACATTGCAACGCATATAAGTTGGTTGTCATAAGTCGCGCTCATAACTCGAGAGGTTTCAGATGATTGAATTGGAGAAGGGTAATTTTACTTGGTTTTGTAATCTGCCAGTATGATTAAGATACTTTCGAAGAATTACGAGCTCATATTGTGTTCTACTCCTTGACATTTATATTTCCCAGCTCCAGCTGTTCATCTACCCGCTCGAGTCTCAAAGGGCTAACAACTTCAGCTCATTTAGGCTCCAAGTGCCTGCCAAGCACCAGCAGGTGTTCCTGCGTTCTGACTTTTGGCCAGAGGGTGTGGTGTTCCGTCGTTTTAGGGAAGCGACGAAGACGTTTTTCAAAAATCCCTAAATAGTTATTTAAGTTTTGTTTGTATTTTTTGAATTTTACAGCGCATTGGTGTATACTGTAATGCTGTAATTTTTATTGATGAATAAATAAATAAATAAATAAATAAATAAATTTGAAACTCGTTTAAAATAAAATTCTTCGTACCTATAGGTTTTTACATGCTTTAGTGCACAATGGTGACTGTTTACGTCAAGGGTTTAGTTCGATTAGTACTACCTATTTAATGACATGAACAACAGTTGATTACTTTTATGACTTTTGTATACAGTCGGCTAGAAATACATGTATCCTCTTTTTCACATTGCATTAGAATAAGGTGAAAAAGAAACTTTTACCCTACGTTTATATGTATAGCGTCTACTGTAAAAAATAGGGTAGATGAACGTGTAGGTATTTATAAATAAGCAACATCTCTAAGAGCGACAAGTTTCAGCTGACGTGTTGTCACCGACGACAACTTATATTTAACATTTTCCTTAAAGTTAAAGAACAAATTTATTCGCGACTACATTACGAAGCGAGCGTCGGGCAGGCGTCAGGTGTTTGTGTTGGTTGCTGATTGCCAGTTGAGTTTTGTGGGTGCAATTCGTACGGTGGTCTGAGTTGACAGACAGGGTGTTGTTGACGTGAATAAAGTTTTCACAAACAGGCTCTCGCGCTGAAATATCGCCACTTGCAGGCGTCGCGGCAGCGCAGCGCCAACGCCGGCACCGAGCTACGAACTGAGCATTTTGATACCCATTGATATATCATGTTCAAAAACATTGCAGCAGAAAAATAATAAAAATCTGTTTTTATATTTTAACTGATTCAAGGTTTTGAGTTAGTAATGAAATATAAGCCAGCCACATGGGAATTCCACCGCGGAATGAGAGATAATACCTAAGCTGGCAACTCGTAAACCTTTATTTTTTTCTCAAATTTTTATTCAAATTTTGTCCGCGTCTTAAGATATTCAAGATCAAAGGTCAGAAAATTTCCCGCACAATTGTAGAGCATAACTCAGATCACTGATGCGGGTCGAACGGCGTCTAAGGTGAAGTGGGACTGGGCTGGCTATATCTGCCGCATGCCAGACTAGTTGTGGGCCAAGATAACCATCGAGTGGAAGCCCAACAACTCGAATAGGCGACCTGGCAGACCCAGACGGCGATGACGGGATGAACTGGATTTCTTCTTGGAGGACTGGCCCTCGTATGCAGCGGACATAGAGCAGTGGAAATATTGGGGGAGGCCTTTGTCCAGTAGTGGGACAGAATAGGCTAATAATAATAAAATTGTAGAGCATAAAATTATCTTGAAATGTCTGAAATATTTTTTATACACTCAACTGTTTTTAAGATAGACCATGAAGAGTGCGTAGCTTAGGTCAACTGTGCTTCCCGGTAAAACGCAATGCACAGCCTAAACCACTTGAGCTAATATGGATATTTGTGAAAACCGATTTTTGTGAAATTTGATCTTGAATATCTTAGGGGCCATTATAGACGGTCCCATTCCCTCTACGGGCAGTGGGCAGTCGGCAGTTATGTTGCTTTTGGAATGCAGTCCGTCTGTAATGGCCCTAAGACGCGGACACAAGATTTGATGAAACTTGTGAGGTAATTTTTCGAATGCCAAAATAAAGGTACTATCGCCCCAAGCGCCAGATATCCACCTTAAAGGCCCAGTTTGCGTGCAGTGGCTAGACATCTGTCCATAACAATCCATAGCAATAAACATCAACGGCTGCAAGCAAATTTGTTTTGAAAATGGTTATCTGACGTCTGGGGCGATGGTACATACGAGTACGAGTTTCTAACTTATTATCTCTCGTTCCGTGGTTGATAACTCTTGTAGTGCTTGTGCGACTGTATGTATTAAAAATATTGATATGATAAAATATTGTTTTGATTTATAGATTTTTGTCATAATTAAAGAGCACACATATATTTAATGGAACAATAATATTATTTAATATGTATAGGTAGTAGGCGGGCTTGAATGAAACTGATTTGCTGGTTCTGCTAAAATCTTTACATACAAATCTTTATTATGACTCTGCTATGGTATTATAATAATGGATTTTTTAACAAGATGTAAGTCTGTATTTTCATATAAAAAATGCCATATAAAAATTTCAGCCCCCTTATTACACATACAATACAATGACTCTTTATTGTATACCGCACAAAAACAATACCAGAAAACGTGTACATGGAAAAAATTTATAGGGTAAGCAATACGCGGTCTTATCTCTCTGAAGCGATCTCTTCCAAGCACCCTTTAATTTATTTTTTAATTTCAAGCGATTGATTCCGATTGAACCCGTCCATATTTAAACACCAACGCGTATACTCGCTTAAAAAATTATAAATTGTTTTATTCAAACTGGTTGTTATGGGAAGTCACAATCCATCATTCTTAGCTCCCGGGCGTCGCGAGTGCGAGACAAATCGCGCCGCCGCCTGCCTCGCGTTCGTTAGCCGTTCCACCTTCCATACATATTTGCATTTTGACGCCGACGACGCACCGATAGGAATTTCTAGGAAGAATTGATTTTATTTTCATACTATAAAACAATATTTAGACCTATAGCCACTGAGATGCGATCCTGGGCTCGAACCCACTACTCTCTGCTTAAGAGGCAAAAGGCCAATCATTAGGCTGCCACGGCTTTTACTTGCAATAACAAAACAATAATTTAATTTGCAGCTTAAACACCTTAACGAGGAAGATACCTACAAATTAGTATTAATCAAATCGCAACCCGATATCCTATCGATAATTAAGTTAAAGTGAAAACCTACAACTAATTTTCCAACCATAAAATAATAGATAATTTGCGTCGCTAAACAGGCACGTGGAAGTTTATTTCTATTATCCGCCGGATACGCTATCGGATCTGCATTATACAGGGTGCTATCAATTTGCTTATCCAGACGGTTTGCAACAAATTACCGCCATCGTATGCGATGGATTATGTAAAACGACACCCATTTGTATGTAAACTAATGGTGAGTGTCGGTGTATGGGACGAGGCGACATAGTGGCCGGTCCCGTGCCGTTATAGTTTCACGATTTTTATTTTTCTTTTTTTAACAACTGACAGTAGGAGAATGGGATGCTATTTGCTTAATCGAGTCTTACTTTCATGTTCATTTCATTATATTAGCAGATAGTCTTTTTGGTAGGTGCATGACATCCTGTTAGAGTATAGAATGTCAATCTACTTATCATAGTATGTACTTATAATTATTCATATCACTGTGCCGTTGTTACACCAACGATATAACGATAGCTAATATCAAACCAGCCGTCAAGTAAATTTCTGCAACCGTTTACTTAACCGGAAGCTTACATAAAAAAACACAACAAAATTGGTTCGAAATGATATCGTAATTCTATTAATCCCGCACCAATAATGGACCCTTTGTTTACTTTTCCGTTATTCAATTACTGGCATGATAAAAATAAATTGTTATTCTGCTGAAGACCTCTAGAAAAACTTCTAACAGTCTCCGGGGCCTCGGCGGCTGACGTAGGACGTTAATTGGCACATTTCCCGTTCCGTTGACGACTTTCACGGCCCATCGCGGCCGGCTATGCATTATGTATGAATTATTATTGAGCAATGTAATTATTATGTGTTATCCGGCTATGTAGATATGTTATGCTTGTATTTCAATCAGTTGATATTAATAAGCTTTGAATCTAATCAAACACGTAAGTTATGTGCATAGTTACTTAGTAGACTTTATTCACGCATAAGGGAATGGAACGAAACGTTTGATACCCGAATGAGGTAATCCTACTACCTACTACTTAGAATTTTGTTACTTCTTTATCAAAAACGGCTCATGAGTGCGCATTTGGTGCACAAATTTCATGCGTACTCATAACTTTAGTTTATAACATAACCTGAGTTAACACGTAGGATACTTTTTCCTTTTATCCTGACAAATTGCATAATCCGGTGGGATAACGATAAACTTCAAAGGCGAAGTCGCGGGGAATACTCAAACTCTCTATTAACACATAAAAAAGCCACTAGCTTAATTACTTAAAAATGTAAGTAGGAACTGAGATTTTTCTTGTCTGTCTAAATTTTTACATATCGAACAAGAACGAGAGCGAGAGTAAGAAAGAGACTGGCTAAAATAAAACCTAATTATATCTCGCATGCAATTCCATAACAAATTCGAAAACTTTTACTGAAGTAAATTTTAACTTGATGAAATTTAAGGGAGTATTTAAGAAATATGCGCACAATTTTCATAACTAAGATATTTGCTATGTTACACAACTTCGAACGCTGCAGCCAAACTCATGCTAAAAATAACTTTCCATTTCACATTTTATGCAGCCCCAAAAATATCACAATACACCGAACAATATGAGCTCCTAGTTTAACAGAAAATAGATCAAAATTAAAAATTTCTGTGATAACCCAGCACTAACCTATATAAAGATAAGTAAAGCTATTAGAAAATTAAACTAACCAACCTAAAATGACGCTACGCTTGATACGAAATAAGTGCATCAAACATTAAGTTTTCGATGAAGCAAATCGGGATCCAAACAGAACTTATTTCTTCGTTTCAAATATGTAAATGTCGAGTGTTGAGTTTAAAGCTTTGTTCGAACGTTGGAATCAAGAGGCTTTCCTCAATGGACGTGGTTATCTGCCGATACGAGGTCTCGCTCGTTTTAGTCCGCTTGCACATGACTGAAAACTTTTATATTTCAGTTCCAAGACGTTTTCATTCGGATATAAGTTCTTGGTTCTAAGTTGATGGTCTCAAAGGAAGATCAGCGCCGGTAGCAAGATTGTGTAGCAATTGATATGCTACAAATTTATTAGTGTAACCTTTTTCATTGGTATTGTGTCTCGTTGTTGGTCTGGCTGATTTCGCTGTCAGCTTGAATTTGAAGAGAGACATGTAAAAAAGAATGTGAGCTTGGCACAGAGATTTTTGGACGATACGTGGATGACGGTGAAAAATAGGATATCTCTCGAGAAAAATAATCTTGGTTCCTGGTATTCATGAAATCATAAATTACTACGTGGTTTGTAGTTTCCTCGTTTTTTATTAAATTGCGCTACAATTGGCATATCGCTGATTTGGGACCATTTCGTTATATTCGAACTTTGTATTGTTTTTATTTTATTTTTATTTAATTTGGTTGTCACGAAGATTTTTTCCTTTTTTTCTTTATTTTAGTGTTATTTTTTAAATAGGACAGGCTTTTGGTGTTTTTAAATTAATCTAGACAGTAAGCTGCACCTGTGGTTCCATTGTGATTTTTTTTATACTGAATAACAACAACAACAGTGGCAACAGTCACCGTTCATTATGAAGTAAATCCTGACACATTGCATAGCTATGAAGCTCCTCAATATTGACAATGTGAACCATAGGAAAATAATGCTACACTTTCCTGTTTGCCTGTAGTAGAATAGTAAGTATAGCATATTTTTTCCTATATGGTTCACATTGTCAAAAATCATAAACTCATAGTTATGAAATGTCAAAGTTTGTTTGTTTCAAAGCAAAAATGCATAAATATATAAACAAGATCTACTCTGTATTCTTTCATTAAGGCGTCGCTAATATATTTGGCGGTAAACACGAGTAGGTAAACATGTTACGGCACATTACGCGCAACCCTAAAAGAGGCATTGTTATCAGGGCCATTTTCATGGAAACTTTCACCGAATGTCAAACATATAGGGTTACAAGACATCAGTCTCACTAATGGACACTTGTGGGGCCGACGCTTTTTGAGGTGGCCTGTAAGAATGGAAGCCTTTATGCCACGTGGCGAGAATTTGATGCTTCATTAAAGGGATATTCTTACCTGAATGAAGGTAACAATATCCTCGGTTACTTACGAAAGGTTAAGCAACCTCATCTAAATTAAATGACTTCGGGGATGTGTTCGGTAATATCCACTATCTATGTAAAAGTAAACATCTACCGAGTGGCGAAAATCTCAGGAAGGATCATCAGATGGACAAAAGTATTTTACAGGGTAAAAAATGAACAAAAGTATATTTCAAGAAATAAAGCTATGTCTTGTACAATTAATTTATTAATTATAACGCGTGCGCGCGCGTGGACTGTTTCTTCGCCACAATGCGCAAGAGGTGCGCGTCCATGGCGCGGCGGGCGCGGGCCAGCGGGAACAGCCTCCTGAAGGCAGTGGCCGATGCACTGTCCGGCCCTTTTATGAGGCACTGGCTATCTCTGCATTAGTCTGCATGCACCTGGGCATTTTTATTTTTTCTTGTACCTTATGACTTTTTTTTTAATTCGGAAAGTTTTATGTGATTTCTGCTCAGAATCACGAGCTCTTTCGATCCTACTAGGACAAAAAAAGTGTCCAAAGTTTTTTTTTCCGTTCCGTTACCATTTTTCATAGACTTTATATGATCGTAACGGAATGGAGGAATCGAAAATTATATGAAATTTTTGGGACACTTTTTTTCTTCTAGCAGGATCGAAAGAGCTCGTGATTCTGAGCAGAAATCACATAAAACTTTGCGAATTTAAAAAAATGTCAAAAGGTACAAGAAAAAATAAAAATGCCCACCTATGCCTCCATTTCAACGGCTTATATGATTTAAGTTTGTAATTTTTTGTATTGGATTTTTTTTTTGTTTTAATTGTAATCTGTGCTGTGACATGTCCTTTGATTTAATATGTATTTTTATTTTTATTTTAATTTTAAATTGTGACATTTTAATTATAATTTTACTAACAATAGATGATAAATTTTTATTTGTATGCTTTTTACTAACAAAAAATGGATGTAAACAATGTCTGAAAAATGAATAAAATTATTATTATTATTATTATAATTATTGAAAAATGAAAATGAAAAAATAAAAAATGTTTATTTGCATTTTTACACATTGTAACAGATGAGGTTGGAGTCTCATATTAAGCATTAGGCATGCTTGTGTCAGGAGACACCGCTCCTCCATAACAAAAAATGGTACTTACATAATAAAGTGGATTCTATCCAAACTATAAACTATAAAAACCTCATCTAGTTTTGAGATTTACATTAGACAAGATTGTCTCAAGTTTTACAAAAATTAACAAATAGAAATAGGAAACTTAAAAATGTGTGTGTGTGTGTGTTTGTGAATATGTGTGTGTGTGTGTATTTGCGTGTGCGTGTCTGTGTGTGCGTTTGTGTGTCTGTGTGCGTGTGTGTGTGTGTGTGTGTGTGTGTGTGTGTGTGTGTGTGTGTGTGTGTGTGTGTGTGTGTGTGTGTGTGTGTGTGTATTAATACAAATAATTGCCATCCGAGATGTGATCAAGACCAGCAAATATCTCGACGAAAAAATTTTATTTCAATTTCATCACATAAGCGATTTTAAACTGATCCAACGAAAATATTCTTTACTTATAGATTCTTGGTAAATTCTATATTATTTTTCCTAAAATGTGCCAAATTTAGATGACCCCGGTGATCAGGAGACCTGCCACTAGAAAGAATTTGCTCAAAATATTTGAAGATTGAGTTTTTTTATGTATTAATTATTTTATTGTTGATAAATTTGTGTATTATTATTATTATGAGAGGGAGGATAACGAGCAAGTGGGTCATCTGATGGAAAATGATCACCACCGCCCATAAATAGCAACAACTCAAAAAGAGTCGCTGATCTGTTGCCGACCTTTAAAAAGGAGACACTGTCACTGTTTCTATATATTTATTTAATTTTATTACTTTTAATTTATCGAACGTTACTTTCAATTAAAGTTTATTTGGTATTATTTTTTTTACTTGAATGAATATGTAGCTTCAGACTAGTAAACAAGTTTCCCTTTCCTTTTTCCTCTCCCTTTTTGGGCCGACAACGCACTGGCATCGCGTAAAGTGCTGCGGGTGTCTATGGACAGTGGTGATCATTTAACATCAGGTGACCCACTAGTTCGTTTGTCTGGCCTCTCTAACATAAAAAAAAGAAAAAAGTGCAATACAAATTAATCGATTTTCGATTTATATAAAACCATACCATTACATTTTTTGAAATACAACTTTCTGTTCTGCGTGAGATTATTCCAATAATTTTAAAGTAAGTCGAGAAACAGAATTTAGAAACAATGTACAGTTTACTACAATATTATTATCTTGCTTCTCCAAAAAGGCACAAACAATATAATTATCTACATTTTAATTATAATAAGTACCTATCAAGTATACCCAAATTTGTACAACTTGATCCATTTGATATCGCGCCACATGAATGCCGTTCAATTCTCAGTAGCATTCCGCCCAATCATACGTAACACAAACCAACCGGTCTCCAATGTTAAAGAGACACACGTACGTCGCCATGCAGACTTGGAGCAATATCATATTCTCCGTATTGATGTATGATTTATGAAATATCCAAAGAAAATTATCCAGCTCGTATTCAGGATGTGATACAATGTGATTGCCTTATCTTCCTCCTCCTGTGATCTTTACATGTTATTCTCCTGTATCGACATCCGACTTGCAATAGAGGCTTCCCTTTCCGTATTATCGCACATCCGTGCTCCACTATAATAAATTAATCCTTTGAGTTTATGAATTGTGTATAAGGAGCGAGCCAATGCGTTGGTTTGGGGAAGTAACGTCAAACAGTCTGTGAATTCTCATTTTTGTACCCTAACAGCAGTGTGTGCATAATATGTCACCTAATGTAATGAACATGACTTATAAATGAAATAAATAAATAAAAATTAAAAAAGGTATGAAATATTATGTTATAAAATATGTCTATATCTAAGAAGATGTGGACGTACCTACTGCCGTACTTACCTTGATTTTATCCGGAAGTCTTTACCTTACCACCACCAAAGAAACTTCTTTGCTTTTGACTAAACCAATGGAAAACACTTTACTATAAGTTTTTGATAGTGTTACATACTAAGGAGCTTAAAAGATAATGAGATGCGAAATAATAAAATTACGTTCACCGATTTATATTTATTTGTTAACAAGAAACAAGAACGAAAATGAGATCAAAAAGCGACAGTTATTAACTTTCCTAAGATTGAAGTAAAAGTAATAAATGATAAAATTTGGAGACAACATGTCACATTCGATAACACATCCCAAACAACTTCAGACTTCACGTTTATTAATATACGAAATTTAAACGAAGTTAATATTTACAAAGTCACATGAAATTAAATTAAGGTTTTAGACAATAAGCGGGAATACTCTGCGGCGTAGCGGCGCGATTTGCTGAGGCATTATAAAATTTAATTTTAATCCGAGGGCACAAATAAGATAGGATTTCACCCTTGCTTATCTGGGTCGCGTAACGAGCCTTGCGTAACGTGTTGTGTTACGTTACGGCAGCCGCCGGATGCCGAACAACGTTTTACAGGGTTTGTAAACGTGAAATATTTTTCCTGAATTATCGTTGGAGAGCCTGTGTGTTACATCAATTACGTTTTATGTTTTTTTTCTCCAGACAACATCCGTGGAAAGAGCGGGGAAGAACCATGGTTATTGCTGTGCAGCTGACACATTGTAAAATCATTTTTTACAGTTGGATTTTTTGCGGCATGCGAATATGTTTTCCCTTTTACCTGCTTGCGGTGTAGTCTATTTAGGGGAGTATGTTCGTACAGGAAGTCGCATATTTCTGCGGAATTCTATATTATTATAAAATGGCTACGCGTCGTCAGTAGGTAGGTACGTACACATCGACAGACGATAATTAATTTATGTTATCCAAATCATGAAGTAACAAAAAAACAAGCGAAATATTTTTTAAATATAATTTTCCCTCATACTTGCGATTCATAGTAAATTCCATTTTGTTTTCAGAATATTATCAGTACTTTCTGTAAAAACCTTTAACCGAAGCCTAGCTCATCCTAGGCTGAAGTTTAGAAATCCCATTTTTTATCTAACTATCCGTTTATTTTTCATAACCCTGAGGCAAGTAATAGCCTATTGAATAAAACACGGAGTTCTTTACGCTTTTTTGCTTTAGTAGGTACTAAAACTTAATCGAAAAACTGATTATTATTTACAATGTTAGTAAAAACTTTAATATTAAATTAAAATTAAACTTACTTTACCTCTGGTACGAAACCGTTACCTTATACCTTGATAATTTTTGGTAAGTTCACCAACACCAACATAAATATAATAATTATGTGAACATGACAAAACAATGAATAAGTAACAATAATAAAATACATAAATATGTACATGTTCCTTCATTGCGTTTTTTACTTTTAATAAAAAATTATAGCATACTAGCAGAACCCGCGACTCCGTCTGCAAAGATTTCGTTTATCGCTATCCCGGGGGAGCTATCCAATTTTCCAAGATAAAAACTATCCTATGTCCTTCCCAGAGTCTCAAACTATCTCCATACTAAATTTCATCTAAATGGGTTTAGCGGTTTAAGCGTGAAGAAGTAACAGACAGACAAATAGACGGACACACTTTCGCATTTATAATATAAGTACCTATGGATAGTATGGATTTAAGTACACAACCTCTTAGGGAAAATTCATATTATATATATAGAATGTCGTAGCTGAGAAAAGATCTCGTGGTCTCACGGTAAGGTACATAATGCTGCTTATTAATATTTATGATTCTTTGTATTATTTACAGCGCGTCCTGTAACAAGTCAATAGCAGCATTATTATTCAACGTGTACCACGTCTTAATAAGAAAACGTGTATCTAATACGGTGTTTGATATTCGCATCTTCGTGTATGCGGTGTTGTAATGGCGCGGAATCACAATATCTCGTTATAACCGAGTGAAACAAAAGAAACGCGCGTGCCTGGAATGCCAAGGCTGGCGCCGGCTGAAACAGCTGAAAATCTATCGGGGGAGCAGCTTTCAGCGTTTACAGCGCTGACGTTTTTCCCTGATAACGATGGTTTACATTTAATTTAAGACGTTCTGTTGGTATACAAATTATGTAGTCTATTAAAAGATCCGTAGCGGTAGTTAGCGTAGCGCCCCATACACGTTTGTTTTTTACTTTATTTTGTTTTCATTCCTGCCCAAAAGGGTAAAGAAAATCTGTCTATGCCTATAGTATTACAATTCTTGTGTTTGTATTTTGAAATTATTTCGTATCGGTTTGTTTGTTTGTTTTTTATATGTCACGTATAAACTTTTTTCTTTTATTATTTTATTAAAAGCCGTGGTGGCCTAGTGATTTAACCTATGGTCTCTCAAGCATAGGGTCGTGGGTTCGAGTCCGGGCTCGCACCTCTTGGTTTTTCGGTATTTATGTGCGAAATTGCATTTGTAACTTACCATGAGCTTTACGGTGAAGGAAAACATCGTGAGGAAACCTTCATACACCTGAGAAGAAATTCAATGGTGTATGTGAAGTTCCCAATCCGCAATGGGCCCGCGTGGGAACTACGGCCCAACCCCTCTCATTCTGAGAGGAGGCCTGTGCCCTGCAGTGGGACGTATATAGGCTGGGATGATGATTTTATCCAATCTAGATAATTGCATTTACGTAGAGTTTCCCAGTAAATTCTAAATTTAAGTCATGGTCGCTAAAGCGATCAAAACCAATGCCTCTCAAGCATAGGATCATGGGGTCAAACCCAGGATCGCACGTTGGAGTTTTTCATAATTTATGTGTTGAATTACATTTAAAATTTACCATTAACTTTGCGGTAAAAGAAAAAATCGTAGGAAAACCAGCATGCCCCGCGAAGCAATGCAACAGTATGTGAAGTACCCAATCCGCAGTGACACGAGTGGAAGGAAACCACCAAGCCCTCTTAATCTGAGTTTATGCGCAGTGTGACTTTATACATAGGTCGGTGATCGTGATAGTGATTATCCAGTTATCCAATTAGCACGTCTATATCAATGGTGGCCCTTGGTCAAAATATATATTACTTAGTTGCCACAACTCCATTATGAAGGGCGTTAACATCGTGTTCAGATTTCGGAGCACGTGCGAATTTTAAAGTTTTCACAGATTTAACCAGTTGAAACACTTTTACAGTTGGCATTTGAAAAAATCTTGAATAGCTTCTAATAAGTTTATGTACTTTGAGGTAGACAGGCCATTATTTTTATATTCAAGCAACGTCATTTCAACCAAGTCTTATTTTCGTAAAAGGTCTTCACCTGTCTTCGTTCTTTAAGTTAAAAGCTTGAGGATAAAAGCATACGAGGGATCGAAATAAAAAGTGGAATGCCTACTGTGGGTCTCTTAAGTAGGCACTATTTTTATCTCTCAGAGATTTGACCTTTTATATCTGCATTGCGCACGTAGAAGAGCTTCGTGTAATAGATTTAGACGAATGAAACTTTCTGTTTTTTAGTGGCTGAGTCATGAAATGTTTGGGTCACTTTAAGCACTATATTGTACCTACAAAAAATACCAGGCAATTTTTACTTGGGTATAATTTTGTTAAGACACTAAAAGTTATAATCTGGCATAGACTAGCAAGCTTTGAAACCGATACAAGTGCAATATTCAATAAATATAACTTGTTGAAAAAAATCAGCCATGGGCGAGTCGGATTTGCGTTCTGAGGATTCTATACAAATCTCAATGCAAGCAAAAAATTAACATTTTATTTCTTAGTGATTCTCAGTACGAGTAATTTCATCTTCTGATACTACACCGCGTTTATTTTCTTCTTTATTTTAATCTAAGTATACTATCTTTTGCTGTCTACTTTCCCTTTTACCTAATGTATTTCCTTCTATCAGCCATTGATAATATTATCTCATCGTTTCACTTAAATTGAACTTCAAATGATTCTACTCTCTTACATTTAAATTTCTTTATTCCCCAACTATTTCACCCTCTCATTTGTCACTCTCTTTGCTTAGCTCATCCCCTCCAGTCCTCACTAACACCACATCTCAAATACTTGCAGTGTCTGTCTATATCTTTGCGTCATCATCTACGTCTCACAGTTTTTGTCTATAGTATAAATAACTGTACCTACTAGCTGTTGTCCGTGACTCAGTCTGCGAAGAATTCGTTTATTGCTATCCCGCGGGAACTATGCAATTTTCCGGGTTAAAAAGTATCTTATATATCAGTGTGACAAACCGATTTAGCGTGCAAGAGTTACAAACATCTGTACATCCATCCATCGATACAAACTTTCGCGATATCCTTAAACGTCATTGGCGGGACTTAAAAATATTTACGTCATACATATAGAGTCTCGTGATCTATCTGTTTGTGCTATATAGTTAACAACCTTAGTAATATTAATCCGTATCTCCCCTGAATAATTCAGAATTTTCGAAAAGAGAAATACCTAGAGGTACGTAATAAAACGTCTTTATAACCCTGCTCGCTCTACCTATCAATCAACATAGGTATATTCCAATTTTTAATACACAACCCACTACCGTCGAATCGATACCAGTTGATTCCGGCAGGGCATTGAATCTAGATACGTTTCATTCAGTGTTGAAAGAAAAATGGATTGTTTTGTTGTTTTTTCCAGTATTAAATTAGTAATGAATGGGTCGGTCGTCACGCGAACCAAGCCCGTGCTACTCCTTAACCTAATTCCGGCATTCATTTCGCCAGCTCGATCGTAAAATTTTAATGGCAGTAGAAAACGTCGGCTCTAAAAGAAGGATAACGAAGGGTACCGTCGCCATCGCCATGCTTTAGTAATTAATCAAGTTTCTATTGACTAAGTATTATCACTAATCTGTGATCTCAAGGTCTCATTTACTGCATTTCTATAGTTAATATAATATGGAGATAAACTATGGATATTTGTTTGTGGGGTAATCTCTGTGACCAATGAATAAAAATATCTACTAATAGAAAGCTACGCTATTTTAAATCAACGTGTGGTACTTTTTACCCCGCGAAAGTACAAAGACGCAGATGAATCCACGGGAAACTGCATGTATTCAACATAATTATGGTTAGATTCAATCACAGAGTTCTAACTACGCATATTCTTTCAGTGTTGGCTGACTGTTATTATTGTAATCCCTGAGAAGATTCATAAATTAAAGCTACATCATTGCGTTGACTCAGTTTTGTTATACGACATAATTAACAATCGTATCGATGCTCCTGACTTGCTGGAAGACGTTCAATTTAGAGTTCCAGGTACAAAGGAACGCCAAAGTCGTAACAAATATAAACATCTTTTTTCCATCCCACGTAGTAGAACAAAATACTGTAAGAATATGTTTATCAACCGGGCATGTACACTTTATAACAATAATAAGAAACATAAATAGTGAATATACTATGCTAAGTACTTTGCTTCGTTTGAGATGTTGATTTTGAATTACATTTGAAATGGATTTTGTGATAGCACCCGCAGACGAATTGTAAAGAGGCACAAAATGGTTACACATGTTTTAGGGTAAGATAGAACATAGTTGTATACATTTCTGTTAGTGTGATGTGATAATTAATTATTATGTTTTACACATGCATGAGAATTGCGGTAATGATACTACATTTCTCATATTTGTTTTGGAAACTATAGGTCTATATTTTAGCATGTAAAATATTTGTAACTTTGTCTTTGTATGACTGTTTGTTTCACAATAAATATAAAAATAAATAAATTATAATAATATATATATATTAATTAAGTATCCAAGTTTTGCAGTTAGAACTTTTATCAATTAACAAAAAATAAATAAAATGGTTCCACTTATTTCTTAATTTTCTTATTCCACTCTTACGTTTATTTATTATGGATAATTATTAACAAATTTAAAAGTTATTTTGTCAAAGGTTTAACACTGAATTCATTATATATTAATTAACTGAAACTTAAAATGGAACCAGGCCACTATTATGTCTCAATTTGCTTTCTAGTTTGCTATTAACTGATTACAAATAAATCATAATCAACTCTTACACTTCCAATGAAATTTTAAGTTTGTTTACAAATACAATGCTGTGCTGATATATGTCCCGATTTAAACCAGTGTCGTTTATAAAGTGAGACTAAATGAAATCCCGGCCTCAGCCATTTCTTAATTGGGTTCTTAAGTTTATTATTGACTGATCCCGAGCACTAACATTTGTTTAACGACACTGAATCAGCTTCTCATTTTCTTACGCGAACTATCTAGTACTAATACAATTCGCGTACAATGTTAGGGGTGTTGTTTTTAAACATAAAAGCCAACTAAGGAAATTCGCACTTTCGAAAAGTATAGAGGGCGACACAATTTTGAGGACTTTTGATATCATTTATTCTCATTCATTTTAAATATATTCTGGTTACATTACATTACTTTCACGTTCATTAATAATAATAATAATAATAATCTTTATTAACTTTTACATCGTATTTGACAAATATAAAATATATTAAAATATAAAAAATATATTAGGGGACAATCTTACACAAATCGACCTAGTCCCAAACTAAGCAAAGCTTGTACTATGGGTACTAGACGACGATAAACATACTTATATAGATAAATAAATACTTAAATACATAGAAAACATCCATAACCCAGGAACAAATATTCGTGCTCATCACACAAATAAATGCCCTTACCGGGATTTGAACCCAGGACCTCTTGCTTCGTAGGCAGGGTCACTACCAACTAGGCTAAAGCGGTCGTTCAACTAAAAGGACAAACAAACACAGTAAAAAATGTAAATAATACACACCCTGAACTAGGATAAAATAAAATCCTGTGTTTCAGGTAAAAAAGGACTTAAAATGCTAACATAACTAATCAAATGCAAAATACCTACACACAAATATTTTTAAGTAGATTTTGAATAAAAGACAAGTTGTAAAACATTTTTGGTTCTAAAATAAGCACTTAAAATAACCTTAACACTATTTAATCCTATTTATTTTAATACAGCCAATAACTTTTCTGAATCCTCATAAGACATTTTTAGAAGATCTTCTTGGAGATTTTTTTTGGTTTTATTATAATTAAAAGAGTATATGCCTAATTTAGCGTGTAATCTATTGTACAGTAGTGGTGCCAGGAATACATAAAATCTGGAGGAGAAGGCATATTTTTTATTAATATTAGGAGGGCAAACTAAATCCTTACGCCTTTTTTTTGTAGCTTCATTGTTAAAGGGAAGTGCAGCGTACTGTTTAAGAACTGTGCTCATTATAAATGATTGTCTAACTGTTAGTACATTACAAGATTTATATAGAAGGTCAGTAGGGTAAAGATAAGTGCGATTTCAAATTCAAATTCAAATTCAAAATTCAAATTCATATTCATTTATTTCGTCAACATAGGTACATTTAGGTGATATTGATAACCATGCAAGAGAACAAGCTATGATGTGCCTGCCGGCGTCGAAATATAGAGGATAGGTAAAAACAATGTCAGTTAACAGTACATAAGATCGGATACACTAATTCAAATAATCAAAACAATAACAGAATGTCAAAAATACCAATAAACAAAATTAAATTTAAATTAAAAATAAATGTAAATTATCTTGTTATTATTATTAGGGTGCACAAGAAGAACAACTAACCTGAGCAATGTCATTCAAGTAATCATTTACACTATAATAGCACTTTTCAATTAAGCGTTTCGTCAACAGATATTTAAACCTATTTGTGTTTTCTGCCTTGAGTGGTTCAGGAAGCTTATTAAATAATTTCGGTGCCATGCCAATAATACTTTTAGCCATCAAGGCAGTATTGCATCTATTCGTCTGCACCGTATGCTTTCTTGGACGCAAGTTGGATGCATAATATGTAGTTTTTCTTTCAGGAAACAATTCAGGGTGACACTTTACAAACATACAACATTCCAATATGTATAGGCTTGGTAGTGTTAACAGTTTTAGTTTTATAAAAAATGAGCTACAGCTACAGCAGTTTGTAGAAACCTTTAAAATTGCTCGCTGTGCTCTCTCAATGGTTAGTAAAACCGATTTATACGTGCCACCCCATGACGTAATACAGTAAGTTAATATAGATTGACATAAAAAACCAGTAAGGTAAGCATACCAATGCTCGACATCTCAACGTCCAGTACTACCCTCTTACTATGACATAAGATTGAAGGTGCCCTTGCCATGTATTGGGTCAGTGTCGAGCACAGGGACGTTTACCTTAATCGTTGGTAAAGACCCTATCTAATACTCACTTATACAAGGTGTTAATTAAATATCTGAGCACGTCAAGCACCCCACCTGTCTTTTTTAGAGTTCCGTAGGGTAAATACGGGACCCTATTACTGAGACTTCGCTGTCCGTCCGTCTGTCTGTCTGTCCGTCTGTCAACAGCCAGTAACTGGGTAAGGCCGCGGATTTTGACCAATTGTGACATAGAAGTAACATAAAAAAATACGTTACGTCACTATAAAACGTAACGTAAGTTACTATAAAGCTTAGATCATACTGGCACAATTTAATTCGATAACGAAACTAAAACTAAAAAGACAAGTAATAAAGAAAAATAAAGTTTTAGGAACAAAAACAGTGTACTTTTACAATTACTTAAATTAATTCTATCATTATGATGTAAAATGAAATGTAATTTTTTGTATTATTCAATTTTTTACATTTTATTGGAAAATAATTATAAACGTATTCAGTGTCAAAATTATCCGCCTACCCTATTTTTTTATTTACCTATTAAAAAAGCGTTAATTACACATTTTTACAATAATAAAAAAAATAGGGTGAGTGGATTATTTTCCCGATGAGTGTATAATCTTAACAACTATGCACATGAACTGAACGCAATAGGTATTGCACAGTTAATAAGTTTAGCAACCTGATGAACGGTGATGGAATTCAGTATCTGATCTCTCTGATCTTTAAGTTTGACGGAAGACCGAGGAAATTTGAAGAAGAAAACATGTGCCAACCGCATTTTTAGGGTTCCGTAGTCAACTAGGAACCCTTATAGTTTCGCCATGTCTGTCCGTCCGCGGCTAAGCTCAGAGACTGTTAGTACTAGAAAGCTGTAATTTGGCATGAATATATATATATCAGTCATTGCCGACAAAGTGATTAAATAAAAAAAACTAAAAAATTTTTTTTTAGGGTACCTTCCCATAGACATAAAGTGGGGTGATTTTTTTTTTCTCGACTAACCCTATAGTGTGGGGTATCATTGGATAGGTATTTGAAAATAAATAGGGGTTTTTTAAAACGATTTTTTGATAAAATGAATATTTTCGGAGATATTCACTCCGAAACTTCAAAATAATGTGTGTCCCCCCCCCTAACTTTTGAACCGCACGTTTAAAAAATATGAAAAAAATCACGTAAGTTAAACTTAATAAAAACTTTCTATAGTACGACAAGCTCGTGCGCGGCGCTCGGCGAAACCCTGTCGCAGGGAGTCTCTGCTGTCCTTAACGAGATTGTTTTTAATAAGTGCGGCAAATGCTGACTGCGACAGGGTTCCGCGGAGAGCCGCGCACGAGCTTGTTGGACTATAGGAAAATTATTTTCAACTTAATCAGTTGAGCAGTTTTTAAGCTTTTGTTAAAAAATATTTCTAAACTAAGATTGTAATTTAACCGCCATTGCAAGCATTTTTTTCTTTAAGTACATATAAATAAGATCACGCTAACAGTATCTTCTTTCAAATAAAAAAAAATATATTACATCTGAAAAACAATCAACATACATACTAGTTCTAGTAGACTGCAGATTAGATTAGTTACCCAAGTTGCCGATAGATGGCGCGGTACCACCGACGTTGGGACCAAAACAACCACATTAATAAAGTATGCAAAGATTTTTTCGGACCTGCTACGGAACCCTATCTTGGGCGTGTCCGACATGCTCTTGGCCGGTTTTTTATTGTAGGATAAGGGCAGCGCAAGAAGAAGAGATCATTAACTTCGCAACTACGGTACTTAAATAAATTTTACGCACAAGTAGTTGCAGAAAGTTTTATGTTCTTTTAACTTATTTTAAATTAAAGTACTTTGTCTTTTTGCTGCCTCAATTGTTTTGGGCCGATTTCTGTACCTCCTGTATTGCAAATTTATTTATCTTATTGAAAATACCCACCTAAATGTGTTTTTTCGTACAAAAATCTAAAAAAAATCATTTCCGTTAGTATTTTTCTGTATGCACTTCCCTTTACTACATGTTTTCGTTACGTTTTATAAAAAATACGTTACATTTTATAAAAACGTAATGTAATCGTAACGAAAGTATAACGTATTTTTTAAAAAACATTTGTTTTCATGGTGAAATTAAGACAATTTAAATACAATACATGTCACCTACCTAAAAAACACTACTCTATCATATAAAAAAACAGCTGGTTAAAAATAAGTACTACTTACCTTTGAAATCACATAGGCACTTTTTTAGTTTTTTGGCAAAACTTTTGCAGCGTCTACTTTGACTGCGATTTATCATCAGACTAGCGAGATATCTGTTACTCACTGGTGTTGCCCTACTAAAACATGAGTTGCCGGTATACGAAAACGTATAGCGTTATAAAGCGTCACATAAGTATTCGTAACGTAAACGTGGAATTCATATATGATAAAAGAAACAAAGAAAACAATAAATTATTTCATTATAATAATTCCGTAACCGCTTGAACTATGGTTGTAATGTCATATAATTTTGTTTTAAAACATACATAAAATCATAACAAGTTAGTTAGTGATGAAAAAAATGGACTCGGTGTCGAAAAAATGAGACGACTTTCGTTACGTTTTAGACACAAATATATTCTTATAAATTTTTTGAAGAAGTTTAAATCAATTATTGCAATTGTGACCTTGACAGTTTTTGTCGCTTTATATACTAAAATTTTTTTCAAACCTCTAGGTGTCACCAGTAATTTATAATAAGCTAGGTAAATTTGAAACGACCGAATTGGGAATGTCTAAAAAAAATTACCAGTGGTTTTTATATTTTTTTCGTATAGAAAAGTCAATTATAAGGAACTAATTTCAATATTTTGTCATTTAGTTCTCTACTTTTTTCAAAATTAATTATTGAAACTATTTTAGTTGATGACGTCAGATTATAATTGAGGGCTCCCACAATGCCAAATTTCTAAATCTATCTAAATGCGTACGATAAGGCAACCCCTTTAATTGTTTTTTGCGTAGTGGTACACTATACACTGTGTCACTTTACTGGCACTGTCAAAGTGCTAGATGTCAGACAGCGGGTCCAAATCAAACCCCGTAGCCACGCGTAAATTGTGAAGAATTCTAACCACATAGAATAAAGTACGACTTGAACCGGTCACGCAATTTACACCAATGTCAAATGAAGGTCATTGCTTATTTGTTATATAATAAATTCATTACATAATATTAAAATGAAATAACTACAGAAAACGAGTTAAAAAGCATTTATCTCGAAATGGTTTTCGATTTACTATACATTGCAAAAAAATAGACATCCCCAATTGGTCAAAATCCGCGGCTTACCCATCTCATGAACCGTGATACCTAGACAGTTGAAATTTTTATAGACGACACGCTGTTGATGAAAAATATTCGTACATTTTGCTAAGTCCGTAATTCTAATTAATTTCTAACTGTAGGTACACTCTAAATTTGTACCTACTAGTCAGTTGCGCTTTGCCGTTTTAAATCTCTAATATTCAAGACATTTAATTGGCGTATCATAATAATATGATGCATAATTAACTTTTACACTGACCTCAGTAAAAAAAATTAAAAAAAAATACAACCTAAGTACCTACTCTAAAATATCTTGAAAATATGGATTCTACTCTCGATTCTGAACAAATTATTATCAGTTATTTAACGAATACCTTGTATAGATATATATGTATTCTATGCTACCTGGACTCTAGTAAAATAACAAATCAATCTCGCACTGGGCCAATTCTGGTGCAAAGGTTGCCATCGCCGTTCAACGGGGCAACGCCGCCAGTGTGATGTGCAGTTACGTAGTCGAGTTATAAATTTTAGTTTTTAAATTTGTTTATGTGCTTAATATCTGTGATAAATTTAATTCAATTAAACTTTAAGTATATTACTATAAAGTTTATCAAAGTTATTGTAAAGAATTATTTATTAAAATCGTTATAATGGAGCATACACCTGCAAAACCTGTTGAAACGAAAAACTTTAATTTTGGCTCAGTCATGTTTATTCGGGTGAAAAGTTTAAGAAGTGCTGGCTATAAAACCCTAGCTATATTGACAAGTGATTCTCCAATATGTATTTATGTGACCAACTTGATGCAGTAGCAGCGAAAATCGACCAATCACAATATACAGTTGTCCCAATTGCACTAATCAGGGGCGTTGCATTTGTTTTTTTTATTGTGATGCTTTTCAGAAGCCTAATGAACGAAACAGTCCGGTCAAAAAGTACGTTGTACAGCTTTTCATAAATCGAGTAAAGACGAATTCTACGTTGGTATTAGAATTGTGGACAATAGCTGGCGTTTCATAAGAAATAATATTTTTGCGACGAGTAAATATATTGTAATAGCAATAAAGTACCGCATAGAATCTAAGTGGATAAATGTAACTTGACATAGTGGTCCATTAGCAAAATTAGACAATTACTTTCATGTTTACTATTATTACTGATATTATTTAATAAAGTGGAGGATACAGATGGAGTAACAACAGGCAACGCTGTCAACGCAACGCTTTGCTCAACGTGTTCTTAACATACAGCTACATTACATTTGCTGATTACAACCATCTCTACTAGCTTTAAAAGTAAGGTACCCACCTAAACAATTTGGGCCAATTTTTGTAGTGAAAAGCGGTTTTTGACAATACACTTTCAAAAGATGGTATTAAGGTTATTATTATACGTTACTGAGAAACAGGTTCTTTCTAGTGATAAATTATTACGCACTGTAAAAATTACATATGTGTACCTACGTGTACAAGTCATATTCTGTATAATTATAAATACTGTGATTTATTATGTGAATTACAACCTGTAAATCCTATTGATCAGTTAAAAATGAAGCACGTGAGCGCCATCCCATATTATTTATTGTGACAACCCTAGCGGCATACAATGACAATGTATCTTTTGCAAGTGTCATTGCCAGGGGCAATAATGTAATGGCAGACTGTGTTAATCAATGTTATATGCTGAAACTGACAACTGCCTTATAATACGACGTCAAAGTATTATACGCAGGACATTCTAATCATATTTTTTTTAAACCAACGAAAAAAACGGAGGAGGTTCTCAAGTCAACGCGTATTTTTTATGTATGACCACGCATAACTTTTTACAGTGTAGTCCGATTTTGATGATTCTTTTTTTATTGGAAAGCGTATACCCCGAGGGTGATCCCATTTAAATTTGAAAATAATATTCCTACCCTAAGGGTAGGAAAACAGGGAATGATTGATTGCTCAGTCACTGATTGTACTGTATGACCAGGCATAACTTTTTACAGAGTAGTCTGATTTTCATAATTCTTTTTTATTGGATAGGGTATACTATACCTTGAAGTTGGTATTATATAAGTTTGGAAAAAAAAATTATTCCAATGATGGGAAAAAAGTATAAAATAAAAACTTTTTAACAAAAAAATTAAACCGCCGAAAAAAGTGAAAAGCAAAAAATAATACCTTTTTTGTTTGACCTTAATCTAGGTACCAGTTTGAAGTCGGTGCCTCAGCACGAGCCAGGAGGTAGTGATAGAAGCCAATCAGGTAGACGATTATAGGTCCACCCCTCCTGGCTAGTGCTGAGGCACCGACTTCAAACTGGTACCTAGATTAAGGTCAAACAAAAAAGGTATTATTTTTTGCTTTTCACTTTTTTCGGCGGTTTAATTTTTTTGTTAAAAAGTTTTTTTCATAAAACTGACCCGTGATTGACCTCTACCTCACGTGATGAAAAGTGCAGATGAGGCCAAAGGTGTATCTCACTGGTTCAGTAACAGCCTATTCACCTAGACTTGAAGAGCCCTTGATTTTAGCTATCTGGAAATACAGACAATGGCAGCGAATTTTATTCCTTAGCAGTCCGTATTAGGAATGATGAAACGAACCGCTTCGTGCGGACCGATTTAATACTGACCACATATCCGTGAAGATGATCCTCTCGCCTGGGCGTCCGTGGATAATATAGAAATAGCGGATACATCGTCTTTAACAATACCGTACCAAATATGGATGTATAGTCAAACCAACTGAATTGTGACCCACTGTGGAATCTTATCGCAGAAAATGTCACAGTAACATTGCATTGATTGACAAGAAAAATCATTATGATGCTTACTGTGAAAACGTTCTAAGATGGCTCAGAAATCAAATGGTTTGACTGTTTCTACGGGTACCAGCGACGTCTTAACCTTACTTACGCCGCAGAGGCGTCTTTTTTTTTAACCCCCGACATAAAAAGCGTTTCGGTTTTCCGCGGTTCCTAAGTTGCGGTCCTTTAAACCGCTTTGCAGCCCATGGTTGGTAAGAACAAAGCGAGCACTGATCGGCTACAGACTTTTAACAGCCGCTATATATCTAGGCGCATCCTGAACCTTACGACCCTCCGGAAGTGCCCATAAAGCAGACGTTAAAACGATGACTCTTTTTACACTTTATTATCATTGGATGTGAACGTCGACTCAGATTCCATCGCAATTCACCGGCGCCGCGAAGAAGCTGTTCGCTTGTCCGACGGTTTTATCGCTAAATCGATATAACTGATGATGGGCTTTGAGTCCGAAACGTCATGGCTTATGAACTCCGGTTTACGATGGACATCGGAACGCTATCCCCCGCAACACAAGCGATACAACGACGCATTACTCGTGAGGGTTAATAACACTATATTGACTTTGTTAACTCACAAGACGTGGCATAAAACGTGGATTTTACAGCCACGTATATCGAAGTGAAGAAAAAAGCCTTAGGTACACTGTTGTTAAATTTTAGTTCGAGATATTTTCATGATTACCACTTGAAAAAAGTTAGAAAATATTTGTGAACACTTTTGAAAGTTCTAGGTACTTATATAGAAAGTTTGAGAAGTTACTTCTGAGTTTCGAAGCTGCATGCTTTGACAAATTTGAACCCCACTTTTAGTTGGGACAGTTATGCCATGATTGTAATAACGTATTGTCAGCGAGCTATCATCGAAGCGGCCTGATCCATCGCCGGGATCGAGTTACGAAGCTTCAACCAAGTTTTAAGACCCTGCCCAAGGCCTCTTACTAACTATCTTCCTTAACGCCTTAGTTAAGAAGCGCCTTATGAGAACTTTGACGCCGAGATTGAGGAAGCTATTACGGGATCCGTTCAGATAGATATAAGCAGGATGTCACTTCCACGCTCGACTTTGTGAACTTGTTTACTTTGATGATTCCAACTTTTGCCTAATTTATCTCGGGCGGGACTCTATTAACTGACGCAATGAACTTTAAACAGAACTTAGAAACGATTATCAGACAGAGCAATTAAACTCCGGAGCAATTTTGTTGAGGCAATAATCTGCTCGACGTAGAAATATTTTAAAGCCCTCAATAGTGCCGGGGATTAAGTTAGATGAAAGAAACGGAAGATTAAATATTATCTTGAACACTGTTTGTGTATTGTAGTGCACTACTGTTACTAGGTAGAGTCGGGCATCCGCTGGTGTATTCGGAGTCGTGTGACAGTGGAGCGCCTTTTCGATTAGGTAGTGCTGTCTTGTTTGCTCGGCTTGTTTTGGCGTAAAGGACGGTGATACAGGATGGTGCGATTCGGTTGTTCTGGTACGGTAGTGAATCGAGGGCCGATCGGGCAGTGGTTGCATCCCGCTCTATCATTACTTCCGCTCCACTCTCAACTGGGGCAATCGATAGCGGCGCGAGGGGGACGCGCCGTCTGCTTACCAGCGCCGCCGCGCCGCCCGCGCGCCTCCCCGTCACTCGCCCACACCGCGAGTGCGAGCCACTCCACTGCCGACTTTTGCTCACGCTTCGCTCTCCGCTCATCTTCGCTTAGTGTTTACCCTCAATTGTTTGTTTTTCATTTCAATTGCCTGTTGTCCATGTGTTTTATTGTTTTTGTTTAATATTAATTGAATTAATGTACGTTTAAGGTTTAAGTGCAAAAATTATGAATCGATTTAATCGTCTCATTATTTTGTACCAATACCTTTTTTCGACGACATAAGAGTTATCGGACACATTTATGAGCAAGTTGTATGCACCTATATTTTGCACTTGACTGTACAGCAAATGATCAATAATAATTAATTTTGATTATATTAAATTTAGCCCTTAAATTTTTCTTTTACTTCAAATTTTAAACAGGTTTGTAAGACGGCAATGTCAAAACGTTCCAATTTTGACCAAGTAAAAACACCAACCAAAAAAAAAACTTTGTTCATCAATACAATATTTTAATTGCCAATAGCTTGGTAATATTGTTACTGTAGAGACGTTGTTATCCGAATTTTGTTGTTATATTATTCGTGTCTTTCATAAGCTGCAATGTTTTTCACAGTAATATTGCGGGTTTCGCCTATTTCGCTGGTTGCGTCAGCTGGCGTGACCAACTGTTGAGCAGACATCGCTGTGCCTGATAGAGATACAATACGACGTATCACGTACAGTAGGAGATAATATTAACCATTCTATGGTTTCTGTAAATGAGAAACAAGTGGACTACTAAGATAAGAATTGACTAATCGTTGCTATTTCGTAAAAAAAAATTGTATAAAAATAGAATAAAAGCGTACACAAGACTTGAAATTACATCATTAAAATGCGTGAATCTGTTTAATACATTTTACCCATATTCGCATATTAACAGGATCATTGAAACTAATATTTCGAAACTATTTACCTATTGGCATATTCCAATTGTTTGTAGTGCCCGGCAATATATCGATGGCCGGTAATGAAATATCCGAGTACTTCACAAAGTTGGGAAACTTTTCCGGTAGGTTGTAGCACAGTTTTGTGTGTGTTGGTACAATGTTTTACTTGTTGGCTTGCCGGTCGGTTCCTACTATTTCGTGCAACGTTAATGATCTTGAATACTTATTTCATAAGTATTTGTGAACCTTAAATGCGATTAAAAACTTTACTTGTGAGTAAGAAAGTGAAAACTGAAATTGATAGTTAAAAGCGTATATGTTTTTTGATCCATAAACTTTATGTAAAAGCTTTATTTCTGAACGAGTAAAAAAAATAACCAATTGGCATTAATAACTATGCAGGTAAAAGAAGCGATAAACGTCACGAATAAAATGGTTACATAAACTTTATAATGCAAGCTCATTGGTCAAATTTGCAGGATGGCCGTTAAAGTAAAAGGTACGAGAAAGCTCATTGGCTGAGCTTCTCGTCCGTGGCGCCGACACCTGAGCCCGCAATCACAGCAGCTGTTCTAATATTTATTACGTGTGAATATCATATGCCACTTCTTTTTCTCAGCTCTGATTGCTCCCCTCTCTCGCCTCTCATCGTAAAAGGGAATGGTATTCGTAAAATAATAATATTTCGCGCGGCAAGGTGATAAACATACCGTATCTGCTTAATAATAATGCAGGTGAAAATGAAGTTAACATCAAGAAGCCTTAACAATCGATACACGGTATTTTTTGTTTAAATACTGTTATCATGCTTTCCACCAACTTATCTCTAATGTAATGTCAAGCCTTATCATTGGTTTCGACTGTTTTCCAATCAAAATGCTCGTGAAATTCAATAGTAACAATGAATGCCCTCTAAAAGTGATGACACGCTAAACGAACCCGATTGTTCCATTCGCTTTGAAACAATTTCCATTTTAAAATTCATGGGCACAGGCTCAATGAGATCGTGTAGCTCCGAGTTAACCCTCGGTATGATTGTGTTGGTGCCGAATATAATACCAAACGTTTTTTGGACATGGCTTTGAATTTGGCCTGTCTCGTTTGATGGTAAATCGTAACTGTTTAAGATAAAGCGCTCTTACCTAATCCAATAATAAGTATCGTGAAAAAATAACACTATCATTCCCAAACATAAAATTTCCATTTTTTTACTTTTACGGTCATCCCGTGAAATCCATATATGTATTTCATACAAAATGTAATATAAAACTTTTTAAAAAATTATGGCATGTGCGTATTTACTCAGGTTATTCAATTGAAATTAAATATACATTAGGTATCAAACTTATGGCGGTGACCAAGTAGTCGAGGAAGCTAATTTTCAAAAAATAAATTGCATCAAGTATAGTATTACCATACTGGTTGGTATACGAGAATAACCTTTTGTTTTAGTTACAAACAGACGTATTCATTAAAGTTCTTAAGGGATTTACGGGTATGAAGTTACATCTTGTATATTTGTAACTACGTACCTATATCACAGCGTTGCGCTAATACAGCGGTTTAAATAGATGTTAATGAAGTGAGATTCTTACGAGACCTCGAAGTCGTTATTGTTATCTAGGAAACCTTTACCCGTACACTACTACTGTTACAACGTTAGTACTTGGGATGGGGTCATAGCAACAAGCAAAAGCGGATGGTCCATAAATTCAGCTCCATAGATTGAAAGTATTTGTTGTTTTGAAGAATAATTCACGAGAAACATAGAATACCTGCTTACTTCATCAGCTCAGCCTACGTTCCACTGTAGAGCACAGGCTTCCTCTCAGAATGAGAGGCTTGGGCCGTAGTTTCCACGCGGGCCCAGTGCGGATCGGGAACTTCACACACACCATTGAATTTCTTCGCAGGTGTATGCAGGATTCCTCACTATGTTTTCCTTCACTTAAAGCTCATGGCAAATTTCAAATGTAATTTCGTACATAAATTCCGAAAAACTCAGAGATGCAAGCCGGGATCCACGGCCCACTTGAGAGGCCATAGGTCAAACCGGTAGGCCACCACGGCTTTTTTTTAATTTAATTTAAATATAGTACGAGTTATAAATATAGTACGAGTTATAAATATAGTACGA
Source organism: Archips xylosteana (assembly GCA_947563465.1). Classification (NCBI taxonomy): domain Eukaryota; kingdom Metazoa; phylum Arthropoda; class Insecta; order Lepidoptera; family Tortricidae; genus Archips; species Archips xylosteana. Next base: position 12,852,637 of record OX387349.1, read on the forward strand.
GTTATAAATAAAGTACGAGTTAGCAAGGTAAAAGAATAACTCCAATGTTTGCAAACAAGCGTTACGTAATCTGATTTAGCTATTATTTTTGGAAAACTATTCTGATATCACTAATAATACTTAATACCTTACTTAATTAGGTATCTGGACCTGATTTACTGTTGTACTGTTATCAATAAAATCAAGTTAAGAGATAGCTCTAACTCCAATCGACTGTCTCGCTGTCGCTCATAGCTACCGCTCATCGCTGTCACTCGTCGCTATCGCTCTGCGCTATGTCGCAGTTGGAGCCGCGCGAGTATAAGGTAGTAGCGAGTGGCTGCCGGCTGGCGGGTCGCTGCGAGGGCTCCAGAACAAAAGCCTCACGTAATTAGACCGACCGCGGCAATACATAAATAATTTGCCTCACGTACCGCTTTGTTCGCAGAGAACAGCTTTTTATTTAACACTGTTATATCAAGAACAACACTTGGCGTGGTTTTGATGACGGTAATCCGCTATCCTTTCATCCCTGGATACGTACGGGGCAGGTGTATTGTTGCCCGCTGTAATTTTCATACTGTACAGTTCTTGCTACTATCTTTTTGTTATTATAATTTATTACGAACGTAGTCAGGAACACCATTTTTCGGTTAATTAAGGTGTGAATGAGCAGACGTTTCGGACACGCAACACGCGTCATTTAATTATGTTTGCTACTCGTCCACTACGTCAAAGCTAGACAAATTTTGTCTACATTAATACGTGAGTTTTGGGACCAATTATTTTCAACCGTATTGTAATGCTATTCTTCTATCAGACATGATGATTTAATATCGCTGGATAACTCTGTAAAAAAACACAATTTAACAAAGGGTCTAAAATCGATACTTTGAGAATAAACAGTGCAACGAAGGGCTGTCTTTGTGCACAAAAATACTTTGGTCATTCGATAGGCTACCAACAATTTACCCTTTGGGGTTTTTTAAACAAAAAATTGCTTTGGTAAACGGATAGCCAAGGAAATATTTGACATTAAATTCAGTTACCGGAATTTCGCTACGGTGTACGAGGAAAAGAAAATTTAGGCTGGTCCGCTTAATGAAACAAATTTTCAGGGCGGCGACATCTAAACCTTAAGCCCTTTGTAGTGCGCTGCCGGCGCTTTGTCCCGAAGCCGCCCGACCCGTGGCGACTCTTTGTGCCGCTTACAAATATTGCTAATTACGATTAAAAAGAACCTCCGCTCCTCCCTGTGAGTCCGTACCCCGTGCTCGGCTATTACGTTTCACATTATACAAATTGAATCGGCATTCTATGAGTTATTCGAATTAATCGCACTTTAAATGCATTGTTGACGGCACATTCACTTCATCGGGCCAAAGAGGGTTGATACTAAGGAAAAGTCTTTGTGTTAATAAAGAAAATATTATAAAGCACCTCTCTTATTTTGCATGAAAATTTACATTTGCATGTATATGCACCGGGAAGTATTACTCATTTTAGTGCGAGCAAAGATGCACGACACGGCAACTTTTTGTGATAATTTTCCTACCAATAGGGTTGATTTTTAATTTATATCATTCATGTGTGTGTATTTATCAGTGATCGGTTATTTGGATTCTCCCTCGCGGGATATCAAGTAGAAAAGTTAATATAGATACGACAGTTTCCCGCGATACCGAACAAACCGTACAAAAATAAACAATTTAAATTATCTCTAAGGAATTTTAACTATCTATATTTACTTTTCTACTTGATATCCCGCGAGGGAGAATCCAAATAACCGATCACTGGTGTTTATAGTACAAACAACCAAATCAACTCAAAAGCAATCTACCAACCTTGAACATATGTATTTATCTTCACACGTTCGCTTTCTCGAAATCATAAAAATAAGGGATCATTGTTTTGACGACCAGATGGCCTAGTGGTTAGAGACCCTGACTATGAAGCTTGAGGTCCCGGGTTCGATTCCCGTGTCGGGGCAGATATTTGTATGAATAATACGAATGTTTGTTCTCGGGTCTTGGGTGTTTAATATGTATTTAAGTATGTATCTATCTATATAAGTATGTTTATCCGTTGCCTAGTACCCATAACACAAGCTTTGCTAAGCTTACTTTGGGACTAAGTCAATTGGTGTGAATTGTCCCGTGATATTTATTTATTTATTTATTTATTTATTGTTATTTGGATCAGTATTGCAAATACTGCCGGAACAAGTTACATCGCCGACGTGACCTTACACAGTATATCTTAAAGGTATTAAGGAAAAAATCGCTACAAAATTTTACGCCCTCCGTGCGACACCCCCCTAATAATGTCTGCTTAAGGGCGGGCGGTAACATGGAGTACACATTTACGCTCCGTTAAATGGGGAAAGCTTTTTTCGTGTTTAGTGTCACAAAAACTGTTATTAGCCTGAATTGTGGTGGCAACTGCTACGACAAAATTCACTTATAATAGAAAAACCAAATATCGAAATGTATAGAAAACCGGGCCTCCGAAGAGCGTGATTCTGATTGATGATTACGTTTCCGGAAACTACACTTAAATAACCGTCGTTTTTGTTGTGAAAATGACTGATTGATACATCATGATTGATTTATATCTGAAAGTGTGATTATCTTTTCTTAAATGAGTAAGTAAGTGGTATAAACACATGCTATCACAAGTGAAACCATTACAATTTTAACAATTCAAATGTAAAGCTAACATAGCTAACTAGCTAAGAAGAGCATGCTTCGATAAAAGGTCCAATTAAGTGCGAATCGGACTTACGCAGCGAGGTTTGTGCAATTATATTACTTAAACTCTTTCATAAAATAAAAGCACCAAACCTTGCTTAACGAAAAGATACGTCGGCCTAAGAACAACTTAACTTCACGGTTAAAAAAATCGAATTCGCATAATGCGATGTGCAATGTTATGTCGATTCTCAAACTATAAAATGTTAGTTTATCATTAGAATGTAGTTTCTTTATATAAGTACAAAACTGTGTGGCTTGCTTCTTGCCAAATTTAAATATTTCTTTTTCAATGAATAGCAAGCACCCTACAGGTAAAATTAACATGTGAGTGTCAATACTAGACAGGCGAGTTATTTTTTTTTCCTTTTGAAAACCAAAAAGAAATGATTGGCAAAATATTTTTTTATCAAATCCTGTTTGCACGTGTTAATAGTTTTGCTACGATTTGGCCTAATTATTTATTAGGATATAATGTCTTACATTATGATATTACGATAGGCTACTAGAAGAAAGGTTTATTTACCGTACAAAGAAAAAATTGTATCTTAATATGTACCTATATATTCAGAAATCAAAAAAATATTTCTGTAATTAGGCTGTGAAGGGCTCTTTTATAAGTATTTTTTAAGTCTACCTACCAGCGCTTTCGGAATGACTGTGATTGCCAGGAAAATATTTTTTCTAATAACAGATTATAATTCCGTCATTATACATTACAGAATACATTTCATGCATTCTTCTTCTCTTCTTCTTCTTCAGCGCGTTTTCGCCCACCGTTGGGCATACGCCTCTCCAACCTTTCTCCATCCAGATTGACTATCTGTCTCTCTCATCCAGACCGGTCCTGCTGTCTCCACAATGTCATCGGACCATCGGGCAGGCGGTCTGCCCACATTTCTTTTGCCTAGCCGGGGTCTCCACTCCAAAACGCGGTTACTCCACCGTTCGTCGTGTCGTCGGCACACATGGCCGGCCCAAGCCCATTTCAGCTTCGCGACTCTATGTCCCACATCGACCACTCTCGTGCGTTTCCTAATAAGCTCGTTCCGGACTCGATCGCGTAGCGTTATGCCGAGCATGACTCGCTCCATGTTACGCTGCGTCACTTTCAGCGCGTGGATTATCCCAGCAGTCAACGTCCATGTCTAACAAGCATACGTCATAGCTAGTATTTCATGCATTATATAAAGAAAACTCACCAAATAGTTGCATTACAAGACATCATTTTACGAACAAGTGTAAATAGCACAGCAAAACCAGAACACTAATCCAATGGCACGATTTCATTGACCGATAGATGTAAACCATTTACTAGGTCTGTTATTAGATTTAGCTAAGGTACCTTCCGTGGGCGTCGCGGGTACGTCAATAAGTGCACCACACTGATACTTGACGGTCTCCTTAATGCGAGGTTCGCGTGGACGGAAATGGACATTTGTATTCACATCGGGGAACAACAAGACGTCCTAAGTGCCTATCCCGTCGTCATTAATAAATAACAGGTGAATTATTCAGATTTCCGACGAGCCCTTGCCTTCAATAAATAATAAGACTCATCGGGCGAGTAAAATGACGTGTATAGTGATTGCTACGGGGATTTTAGTGACGTAAAATAGAATAGAGATGATTTTTAGTTCAATAACCATAACCTTAAACCATAACCAACCATAACCTTATTTATAGGTCGCAAATTATGACTAGTTATGACTCCTAAACAATTATAGTACGTACCTATAGGTAATATAGTAATACTTCAAGTTTTACAAATAAGTGTAGGTACCTAAATAAAGAAACTTAACAAAACACACCAGTAATTAAAAATAGGTAATAACTATAAATTAGAAATTTTAAAAACCCCCAACGCAATTATGTCATACGTGTATATAAAAACATAAAGTAAATGCCCATTATGCGTCTAAATTCCCTTCCACAGCTAACAAAAGAGCTGATAACTTTGGAACGGCTGAACCGATTTTGATAAAACATATCTAAGAACCATCGCCAAGTAACCTGCTTTCTAATAAAAAAAACCGCATCCATATCGGTTCACCCGTTGAAGAGCTATGATGCCACAGACAGACACATAGACAGACACACACACATAGCGGTCAAACTTATAACACCCCTCTTTTTGTGTCGGGGGTTAAAAAAATGGGTATGTACAAGTTGTTTTCGTGTCACAAGAGAACTTTCTTTTAGTCGGTCCAATCGTTTCTTATAGTCAACTGCCGGTTAACATTGAATAATAATAATCAACGGACGATTGACTTGACACCAATTGACCTAGTCCCAAACTAAGCAAAGCTGTAGATACTGGACAACGGATAAACATACTTATTAACATCGAAGATTTGAACACAAACCTTCGTATTTTCACACAAATATCTGCCCCTATGATCATGGTCATGATCCAACTTTTTGAACAATATCGTCATTTTCAAATGTTGCAAGTGAGTCTAATTCAAAACAAAATTTAGGAAAAAACCTCTATACTCGTAATATCTTTTAACTAGCTGTTGCTCGCGACTCCATCTGCGAAAAATTCGTTTATCGGTATCCAGCGGGAACTATGCAATTTTCCGCGATAAAAAGTATCGTACAATGTGTGCCTTCAAATCGTTTCAGCGTGAAAGAGTAACAAACATCCATGCATCCATACAAACTTTCGCGTTGGTAATTTTAGTAAGATACAAGGTGACCTTAGCCTCTGGACAAATAATGAAACCATGAATAAGACTGAACTTAGCAATATCGTAAAATAGTTATTTGCTTAATTAGGCAAGAAAACAAAAAAAAATTCTATGAAATCATATCATCCAAATAAACAGGCTCTCCTCCAAAGTGATACATTGAAAACCGTTAGGTTTTCGGTAAATATTGGACTGATTGTTATGATACTTTGCAGTTTGGTTTTAAATATCTTGCTAAACCAGTAGTATTAGTATTTGTCCACCCACCCAGCCCATTTGGTCGCCCAGTATAATTGAATAGTTGACTCTATGATATAATCGATAACACGATAATATCATACAATTATTGGATTTCTAATTACCGACGCGATAATTCGAAGTGACCGCACCCCGTCGCCTGCAGGCGCGACCGCAAGCCGCTGGTTGACGCGTTATTTCACGCCCAAATCCGTGACGAGCCACGGGCGTGCTTCGTGCAGACTTATAGTAATCAGAATCAGTTTTTAGAGTAATTCATTGAAAGATTAGTCTGTTATTAGCTTCAGTCTACCGTAATAAAAGCAATTGGGCTTAGGGACGAGTTTCCTTTGGAAATGTTTGCTTTTCGCCTATCTTTTTTTTAAGTATTCCTATCTTAGTTTCGCCTTTATACTTTTTCGCTTTATTGCTTGTTTTTTGTATTTTTTGTGTTTTATGTATAATAAAGAGTTTGGCTACACCGACAAGAGTTTAACTCTTAAATAAGGATATAAAGAGTTTACATTCATACGTACTTTTTAGCGGGAGTTCCACCAAGTTACTATAAAGATAACCAATGCAAATGTCAAACCAACTGTCAAATCCAATGATGTATACGGTTAGGTGAATTTCTGTAAGGCAAATCTTACTACTTACATACGTTTTACTAAGTTTAGTATTTTAAGTACATTTCTGGTTGCAGAAATTTACTTAATCGGAGCATTGACGGCTGATTTGACATGTTATCATTATAGTGACCCGGTGCAACTTATGCTTAAGGGTTCCGCACCCGAACGGTGACAACAGGAACCCTTTCAAAGTCGCTACGCTGTCCGTCCGGCCGTTTTTCAGTCTGTCCGTCACAAGGCTGTATCTGTAATAGATAGACAACTAAAATTTAAAAACAATGTCATTTCTATTGCTGCTACAACAACAACTAATAAAAGTTAAAATAAATTATTAATTAAGGGAGTCTACATACACAAGACTAAGTAGGTAGCGTAATATTGTTATTTTCGTTTTATCTCTATAACGTTTAATTCTATATTCTTATACTCAAAATGATAATAGTATATTTATACTGTATATCAACCAGTAATAAAAACCGGTTAAACGTGAGTCAGTCTCAGGAAAATAATCGTGTTCAGAAACTTTACTAAAAATAAGAATTACAAGCACAATGTTTCGACAAATCATACAATGACTAAAAATGAAGATGAAACAGGTTTTTGGTAAAGTAAGAAATAGGAAATATAATAGAGTAGAGGAAGAGGCTGCGAATGTTTGGGCAAGCGGACATGGGAGTGACGTGCGGCGGTGGTCGAACCATACGCATTACCTCTCGCCACATTGAGCGCGTTGTGGGATCGAACTTATTAGGAAATGTGATCATGCGAATAATACTCGCTTCATACGTTTTATTGCGTTAGGGTATACCGCGATACTTTTCGAGATATACCAGAATTAATATACTTTAGACGTCGAGAATTTCCGTCTCTATATTCAAAATGTTTCATTCAAACAGCTCTAATCGGATTGCAAGACGCTGTATATTTTTCTAGCTTGTCAAATCCAATTCAACGTACGCTGTGATTTCTAGAACCTTTTCCCGTCTTCTTTCGAGCAAGTTTTTGTAGTCACGTGATAAGAACATGTCAGTGCCTACACAACAGCTGGTTTCGTATTTCGACAGCGTCTCGCTGACTCTGATTATGTAGATTCCTTTACAGAGGACATTTTACGCAAACATACGAATGAAGATCGAATCAGATATGCATGGGATCAGTATTTTATCCTTAGGAAAATATGGAAAACGAATTTTTCGTAAATAGAGTTAAAGGGATCTTATTTTGTATATGCTGATTTTTCTTACGTGCTACTTAGGAAAAATTCTGTGTTCTTAATAACAAATTGCTTTTTATAATTTAATTGTATTAATTTTCTTGTAACAACACATTACAGTTATACAAATTTTCTAACCGATCTTGTTACTTTAGTTAGGGAAAATTCTAGGTATATCTATTGTAAAATTATTATCTTTAAGGTAGTGTAAATCGAAGCAATGTCGCTAGGAGAGTCCACCTCAAATCCAATCAAGTAAAGTGCACGGTTGTTTGACCGTCTTGCTGGTGTTATTTAGCTGAAACGCTTAGGTTGTTGACTGGACCGGAGCAACTTCACAATATCAGTATCTGACCAAAGCACGTCTCAACTAATACTGTTGAACTTTGAAGATCTGATGGATGTTTTCATATTTCAGCACCTCTCCTAGTTCGGACAGAGGTTCTTTAAGAGCTTCTGTGTCGTTATTTGCTTCTCGTAACTAACAGAAACAAAAGTTAAACTATAATGTGTTCTCACAAGTAACTAATGGGTGGCAAGTTTCCGCTGGAGGTACTTAAGCGCCAATTCTTGAAGAGAGACTACTTTCTGAGTACCTACACATTAGTGAGCGCTACTTGGCGCTTTCCGGGCTAAATCTTAACTATCTACTTAAGTCAGTGTCAGGGTGAGCTTGCGAACGAATTGAATAAGCCCCCTGCTTTCTCTTCGCTTCCCATTATCTGCTTTCATTACATGAGCTTCACTCTGGAATTCGGTTCAATTACTCCGTAATTTGGTGAATTGACGTGGCATTTTGTCAGCTTCTTCGCGTGTTTTGTTAAGGGCACGTTAACAATAAGTGAAATATATTTTTTACAACACATATTGAAGGCTTATAAATTTAGATTCAAATGAACGGACTTTTACAGACTTTTGTTTGTTTGTTTTCGCTAAATATACCTATCCAAAGAGACGGACGTAAATTAGATAGTTCATAGAAAACCCGTTGGAACACTGGTATGTAAATTAGTAATTTTTCAAGCCCGTCGGGAACTTTTCAATAGGAACGTTTCTCGAGTTGTTTGCGAAGTGAACTAACTCAATTAGGCTTGTTTCTGCCGACACCAGTGAGCGCCCGAGACGAACTGACTTGTTATTTATTTTCAACAAACACAACCCTTAATGACAGTGAAAGTCTAAAAAGGATAGCATTGAATAAGCTTACTTCTCTCATTACACAATGTATCAAGAAAGTACCTAATAATTTTGCTACAAATTGATTTAAGTCGAACGATAAAAATGAATTAGCGATACGGAAACATAATGCAAAGAACGTAAAATTCGTTTATTATGGACTGTAATGCTTCGCTCTCGCGGTTGCGAGCGCGTTCCAATAATTCACCACAAAAGCTTTATTACACAAACGTTGTCAATACCGATGAAGGTTCACTATCGGGAGTTACTGGCCAATGAAATGCCAGCGAGACGCTTGCTTTCCCTCGGAGTAATAATATAGCACACACCGCAGTATCCCCATAAAAATATGTTTAATGACATCATAAAGATTCGATATGTTCGCACCGCGGTGCGCTGAAAGCCTCCTTTTACTGGAAGTGCCTATACCGAGTACACTTAAACGTATCTATAAATCTGATTCTGCATCTTTTACTACCATCTACTCTAATGATAATGACTCGTAAAAGCACTCATAGCGACTTTCAAAAAAATAGAATATAGTAACACTTACATTATTAGGTACACAATTAATTATTTAGCTTCCTTGTTTCGATTTAAGTTTTGATTAGGTAGATATAACAATGTAGTTGTAGCTATTTCTTGTGCTTGAACTTTTCAGAACATCATACAAATGTAACTTTCACAAAAGCAGATTTTCCCATTGAATTGTCTCGAATTTGAACGAGCCCCTCTCCCCTCGCTCGCGGCGCCACAGCTATTAACCGCAAGTTTCGTTATTAGCGACTGTGTTGAAAAGTTACTAAGGGAATTACCTTCATTTAAATTGAGATTAAATTCTTAGTCCGAAGGAATGTCTGAGTTTTGTTCGCGTCGAGTGCCGAGTGATGTATGTGGAATTAACTGTAATTTGTTATCTACGCCAATTTCGTAGAGGGGAATCATTTTACAGAACAGGATCGGATTCAAAGACGGAATATTTTAAAGGATTGCGGTAATAATAATGTTGTTTACTTCGACATTTTACATCAGTATTATTTTATTAAGACTTGCTTCAAACAAATAGGGTTTGTTCCATTGTGAAAATGGAGTTTTGTTTAATGTGGCTTTGGTACCAATTTTAAGCCTTCATTTCAAATTATATTTTGTAACCTCATTTAGAAATGTTGTACGTTGTTAACTTACATTAAATAAACAAAAGAAAGTGATGGTGAACAATAAATTAGGGGCAAACTTTGTGAAAACTTTGAACAACATTCAAAGGCCCGTAAACGAGATCAAGTAATTTAAGCCGAAATAAGCAAAATTACTTCGGCGATGTCAGCTTCTCTAAGAACGTCACGGAAATTTTAACCGAGTCCTCTCACGAAGTAATTATAATAAATCTTCTGTTTAATAAAAATAGATTGAAACAAAACTCTTTTGTTACAGAACAGTGCAATAAACGTGGCCTATTTTCAAAGGATCGTAGTGTTCCGGTAGCTGATGTCCGTCCTTTCTTTTGGTATTCAGAGCGCGGGCCGAAGAGGAAAATTAAGGTGGCCGCAACGGACATGTGAACTTTGATTCCGTACCGATTTTTTTATGTAAAAATAGCGGTCTCCTCATATGGTATTCATAAAGCCCCTCCACACGACACATTTTCCGCAGAAGCATTTTGTGGAAACTGTCATCCCGCCGCGCATCGCTAGTTCCTGTGTGCCCTTCCTTCCGTCTAGTATTTAACGGTAATAGCAAACGACAGTAAGACTAATAAAGTCGTTCGAATTCCTGGAGGGACTGCTAGATATTACTAATAATTTCCCTTTTATTATTTCTTCCACAGTTCTCTACGTTCATACTTCAGTCTTTTAATATAGCCTAGCGACCGCTTTAGCCTAGTTGGTAGTGACCATGCCTACGAAGCAAGAGGTCCTGGGTTCGAATCCCGGTAAGGGAATTTATTTGTGTGATGAGCACGAATATTTATTCCTGAGTTATGGATGTTTTCTATGTATTTAAGTATTTATTTATCTATATAAGTATGTTTATCGTCGTCTAGTACCCATAGTACAAGCTTTGCTTAGTTTGGGACTAGGTCGATTTGTGTAAGATTGTCCCCTAATATTTATTTTTATTTATTTAATATCAAATTTAATGTTTTCAGAGCTTAATGAAAGACTAATCTACTTACATTAGGTAGTTATCTTCTTTTACTCGTACCTTATGAAACATAGCCAGATCATCAAGCAGAGCTTAATATTCCAATATGCATTATGTAAAGGCTGTTGTTCACTTGCTATAAACAACGCAGTTGAATTTATCCACTGAGGAGTTTTACGACACCAGAGCCTATACACTAAAGGAAACCTAGTAACCCTAAATGGGTTTGGTACTAACAGGAGTGAGTGACCGTGTCCATTTGCTAACTAACCACTAGGTGGGGCTTGGAAAGAATAACGAACGTCGTGATTAATGGGCACACTCGTTAAGTTTCTTGTTTGAACAATAATTAGTTCGTAGGAACCTGCGACGAGCATTTTTGCTCTCGTACGGCAGACTCTTCCACTCCACTCCAATTCTCCATAACTTTCTTAACTTATCTTAGTTAGGGACAATCAATTTTCATTTTCCGTCGATTACGAAACTTAGATGGAATAGTATTTTAATATGGCTAATGGTAAAGTCTTTTATTTCATTATGGCGTTGACTTTGAGTCACAAAGCAAATATACTTAGGTACTTACCACATTAAATGATAATAAGCAGAATCCTTCCATTTTATATTTATATTCTGGCGTCAAAATACATTTTCGTAAATAACGATATTCAAAATATTTCAGTTTGAACGGAAAACGTAATAAGTTCAAAAATCAGTTTAACAAACAAAGGTAAAATGATCAGAAAACAATGTTATGTATATCTGAAAGATTTTTCGCAAAATAGATCGCTGCAATTTGATTGAATACAGACTGACAACATACAGTATTTGGCTTTTTGATGCTCACGGAGAATAGTTGGAATAAAAAAATGAGTAACACTACACATAAGCTATGTACAGACAAACTCAAGACAAATTCAATAAACGCCACAGAGATATTTTATCGACAGTGTGAACTATCTTTTTTGTCAACTTGGTAGGTCGAAAGGTCGCAAAATCTGTTCTGTCCTCACGAAACAAGTAAACAAACATCAGATCGTATGTAATGAATCGCAAAGATCCGACGAGTTTGTTTTCATTTCTTCCGCTTCACCGTATTTGCATATTATACAAACAGAAGGCGTACATTTGCAAGATTACAAGCAACGCAGAATACAAGTTATATTTGCTGAATTTCGACGCGTGGCAGTATGTCAGCTTGATGGGCTCTTCTGATTTCAACCAATTCAATAATAATGCGCGAGATGGGATTGGCTTCATTTTGTTTGTGAAATAAGCTTGATTTCCTAAGGATTAGGAATAACCTATTACGAATGAATATTAATATAATTCAAAAGTTAAGCCACCATCGCACGAGAAAGAACGTTAAATTTTAGAAAAAAATCCGTCTGTCCAATGATGATAGGTCAACAACTATACTTGGCAGTTTTCGACTGGTTGCGTCAGTTACTTAGAAAGGAACAAGTATTAATGAAAAAAAAAACTTCTGCATCGTTATTAAAACCTTGTTATAGTTCGTTGTTGAATTCAGCCAAACCCTCAAAGGAGTAGGCAGCCAAATTATTACGAGATATAGGTACTCGGCCATCATCCGCTCTCCACGGCTATTAGTCAAAAATTATAACAACACCTCGCGCTTCCGCACACTTAACAATGTAAACAGACAATGCGTAGGTGTATTAATCATTCCATGACTCATTCATGCCAAGAATAACATAGAGAAGTGTTTATAAATCGTTAGCAACGTGTTTCCATTGATTTTCGTACGATTCTGTTCGGATGGTCGGGGAAGTCTTCGTACTTGTACGTTTGTTACATTTTGTGAGTTGAGAAATAATAGAGGTGCCACTTATAATATGACACTAATAATGGTCCTTTCGACAAGATTCAAAGGTTAAAAGATTAACCGAAAAACAAAAAAACATCTTTATGGAGTCCTAGACGCATTTAAACATCTTGTAAGATTCAACTCAATTATAATGTTAGGATCCATCAGACTATACAAAGATAAACGTGTTTGATGACCACACAGCTTGATTACGCATGATGCTTACTTAGTTATGATCTTAAGTTAGACGGTATATTGACATATCACAGGACGCATGAATAAAGACAATCAAAACTATAGCAGAATATTACTTAAACTGATGTTTAGAACTTGAAACGATAGCCTATTTGTACAAAGTTCTGAAACTCAGAATCGTACATGTTACAGAATTTCGCAACAAACACTCTTTTTGAACACAAATTTAAAGTGGATTTTGGTTTTAGGCCGACCCTTATTATACGTTACAAAGGCTACTCACATAAACAACGGCCAAGACTAAGATAACAATGTTAAATAATTCATTAGACCGCGAGGACATCGAAAACAAACCGCGCCACTGCTGGTCTGCGTAAAAAATGGTCGTCAATAAAATGTATGGTGGCTTGTTGTCAAGGCGTAAAAGCGGCGAGAGGCGTTCGGTCTTCGATCCAACATCCATCATGCTCAGAGGCCGTTCTCGGCAGATTGATCGCTGGCGCCGGCCGCAAGCCATACTCACACAAATATAGCGAAAGGAACGAAGAAGCACTGAGACAAAAATGGTGAGAACAAACAAATGCGCTGTCGATGGTGTGACAGAAGGATTGATAGTTAGTACCCGCCGCGAGCCCTCCCCCCGCCCCGCCGCGCTCGATGTAGAATAAAATGAGGCTTTACTCTATTTGTGGTCAATTTGTACGAGCTGAAGCTTCTAAAGCGAGGACGTGGCTACGTCTTGTTATTTTAAACGGGCCATCATGCTCAGAGTTCTTTAGAATAAATTGCTTGTTTTCGAATATAGAGCAGCGTTTGCAAAGCAAGATAATACATATAAATTGGATGTAGAGTCCGGTACAATGAATATTACAGTATCATGTATGAGAACTAAATATTTTGTTGCTGTCGGTTTTGAGACCCTGGGTCTTTGGGGTCCCGGCGCACACAACTTGATTAAAGAGCGCGAGCGTACAAAAGCGTCTGGGCGACACCACTGGAGACCAAAGGGCTGGCAACTATCTCTATCCGTTGATTCGTTAATCGCCATCGCCATTCAACGAGGGAATGCTGCCGGCCTTTTGAGTACGATGCCACGGGGGCGTTTTTAGGGTTCCGTAGTCAACTAGGAACCCTTATAGTTTCGCCATGTCTGTCTCTCTATCTGTCCGTCCGCGGCTAAGCTCAGAGACTGTTAGTACTAGAAAGCTGTAATTTGGCATGAATATATATATATATCAGTCACGCCGACAAAGTGGTTAAATAAAAAAAGCTAAAAAAAAATTTGTTAGGGTACCTCCCATAGACCCTATAATGTGGGGTATCATTGGATAGGTATTTGAAAATAAATAGGGGTTTGCGAAAACCATTTTTGAGAAACTGAATATTTTCGGAGTTATTCACTCCGAAATTTCAAAATAATGTGTCCCCTCCCCCCCTCTAACTTTTGAATAGCAAGTCTAAAAAATATGGAAATAATCACGTAAGTTAAACTTAATAAAAACTTTCTAGGAAATTTATTTTCAACATAATCAGTTGAGCAGTTTTTAAGTTTTTGTACAAAAATATTTCTAAACTAAAATTGTAATTTAACCGCTATTGCAAGCATTTTTTATCTTTAAGTACCTATAAGATCACGCTAACAGTAGGTATCTTCTTTTAAATAAAAAGCGTAAGCGTAGCTCCCGCCTTAGCCTTCGATGTTAGGTATTTTTTTTATGACAGCACAGAAAAGGATTATTACCTTTAATATTATTGTCATACAACCATGACACTGAATGTTATTACAAAGTAATATTATGCCTAAAAATAATTATGACCTGCGAAAAAAGACCATGCAATAATTATTATGAGTGACTTTATTACCTTTAACATTATTAACAGTGTCGCATTCATGACACTGAATGATATGACTTTACTTATTGTTCCTTACAATAATTATGACTTAAGAAAATCGTAACTCCAATTTATGTTGTATAATATTATGACTTCCGATAATATGACGAAGAAAAATTATGACAGAAAACGTTATTGGCTTGAAAATTCGGAACAAAATTTTTATGGGAGTCATTATAGACCCGTTTTATTCATTGTTATTGTTTCTTAATATTAGTATTATATGAATAAATGTATATTTAATATGGCTAGTGTTGTCCAAATATTTTATCTTTTAATTTAAAAAGTATCATAATATCATAATGACTATCATTGTAATTTTCAAGCATCGTCATGTTAGAGTAGGTATTTGAGACTATTGTGACAGCGTAAAAGCTTGTTAAAAGCTTACAATTAAGCTACAATAGAGAAATATTTCTCTTGGCAGATGTTATGTTATCCCTATATGATACCTACCTATCTAAAAATTCAATTTCATACACAACAATGCAATGCTTTGCAGGTGTTGTGCATGTTTCCTCATAGTACTTTCTCTCACAAAAAAGCTCGTAGTAAGTTTCAGATATAATTTCGCACGGGTCGTTACGCGTACGATATCTTCGTAAGACGAATCGTTGATACGAATTCACTATTCAATATTTTATCTGTATAAAGTGTCTGAAAATTTTTCCTTCAAATAAATTCTACTTAATTAAAAATTGCCATGTGTTAACTTTGGGAGCAAAGAATTGTGTAAACTATTAGTGGAAACTGATTTGTATTGACTTTACTAACTGAATTTGCTGTACTAGCCGAAGCCCTTCTGACGAGGCATGTGCCCTGTGGGACGTATGAAGACTGATATGATGATGATGAAGTTTCTTATATTGTGGTTGTATTGTTGCAGAGTTCGTGATGTCGGAGGGCGGGCACGGCGCAGGCGCATACCCCGCGCGCTCGCCCATGTCCAGCTCCACCACCGGCCATTCCAGCTCCAGCCATCACAGGTTACACCCATATCAGTTAACCTCTTCAATTTCAATTTTTAAAAATATAGTTCCATCGATAGTATAGATGATTCTGCCAATATCGAAGTTGAAAAAGACACTATCGGTTGGTCGTTGTTCGGTAGCTTCGGTGTACGGTAATCAGCTGAGAACCAGTTACAATACGTTTACTTTTAGTTTACCACTGACAGATAGATGGCTTGCCTTCATTTCATTTCCAACTTTAACACCATACAAATAAAATAGCTATTACAAAATCTGCAAACGTGGGTAACAGTATTCTAAAATTGGCTTTATTTGTAGGTTGTTAAAGTTGAATATGAAACGAAGGCAAACCATCTGTCAGTGGTAAACTTTATGTAATTTTACTGTAACCTCTTCACCACCCCAGTCATCTAGTCGTGACAGCAAATGGAATGCCTTCACGCCACGGTCATATAAACATGACCAACATTCAACTCAAAATTAATCCTTCTGCAATGGAATTAAAAATCAAGTTAATTTGTCGCTAGTTTTTCTGTGGCGTACAGAGCACGTCACTTCGTTTGTTTTATGGCGATGAAGAAGTTAATTGGCAACCAGGCAGCCATCATTTAAGGTTCCGAGTTACAGTTCGGTGCAAAAGTGAGTCAATAGTTGTAATTAAATGATATGCAGATAAATTGATAATAGTTCAGGATGTCAATGTCACCTTACAGATAAAATACAATATTCTGATCAGCAATTACGTAATGGCAGACTATCTTTATAGTGTATTCTTACATTAAATAATTTAATGTCAACATAACTCTTTCCCCTTTTTATGTATTTAAATTGAACAAAGTTGTGGACATTGGTTCAATTATGCACCTAACTGTACTTATGTAGAATTCTTACTAAACCCCCTCAGTCGTGGTAGCCTAGTGGTTTGACCTATGGGCTTTCAAACTGAGGGTCGTGGGTTCGATCCCAGGCTTTACGTACGGTTTAAGTAAAACATCGTGAGGAAACCTGCACAAACCTGTGAAGAAATTCAATGGTGTGTGAAGTCTTAATTCGCATGAGGCCCGCGTGGGAACTACGACCCAAGCACTCTCATTCTGAGAACGGGCCGTGCCCTGCAGTAGCACATCTGTAGACTGGGATGATGATCACGGTGAAAATGCCCTCGGTAACCCTCGCTATTGAAATTTGAATAAATAAATAAATAAAAAAATAAAATAAATAAATAAATATTATAGTTTAGTTACTCCGAGACAGCAGACTGAACTCGCCGGAAAGCCACACTTTGCAAAACACATCCATTCTACAGTAAAATTACATAAAGTTTACCACTGACATGGTTTGCCTTCATTTCATATTCAACTTTAACGACCTACAAAGAAAGCCAATTTTAGAATACTGTTACCCACGTTTGCAGATTTTGTAATAGCTACTTTATTTGTATGGTGTTGAAGTTGGAAATGAAATGAAGGCAAGCCATCTGTCAGTGGTAAACTAAAAGTAAACGTATTGTAAGAAGTCTCGTGCCACACCGTTCGTCCACTCCGGCCTAGAGGGAAGACTCCACCTATTCACACCTTGAATCCCCTACTGTGGTGGTGGCGTGGTGGTTGCTTCGGCCCAACTTGGCGTGCGAGCTTCTTCCTTTCATGCCATGGCACTTTCGCAGAAAGTTCATAGCATTCCAGTATAATATTGAAACAAATGATTAAATTTATAATTAAGCTGTAGTCCCAAGGCCGTCCGTATTCAGCAAAAGCAATACATCCACACTGGTTTACCACTTAGTGGTATTTAGAGTTGAATGCACTTGACAGAGTAGAAACAATGGCATTTTATCAAAATAATATCGGAAATTCGTTAAAGGTCATCGCAGTCTACCTACTGTAGAGAAAGAACGTGTAGTGCTATAATATTTTAACATAAACCCATTAAGTACTTTTATTGCAATTTATGCAATTAAAAAATGCCTTACAAGACAAGTGTTAGACACTTTTCGCTAGTTTTGTTTAAACTTCTAGAACTGAAGCAATTACTTTGCTCAACCGCAAAACAACTGTCCTTATTGCCCTTTTGAATTTAATTAAGAGCATGTTACGGGAGCTTTAAGATAATCTTACCTTATTTAAATTGCGTCTTAAAATATGTACCAACCAAGTCTCAACCCAGAATAACGACCCACCATAATCAGAAGCTCTAATTGGCGACCCAAATTGAATAGAAATAAAATAAAAGCGTTTGGCTTTTTACCTTTAACTTTAAAATTAAATCAACCGTACGGGTCCGCTGGTAAAAGCCCATAACAAATTTAATAAAGACATTTTTTGCGATGACAGAGTGCCTATCGAGAGGCTGAAAAAAATCTTTATTAATGCACTTATATTCTAAAATTTCCTTTGAGCTTTGAGCTCTTCAAACCCTCCGAAATTAATCTTAGCTCTCGTCAAAAGGATCGGGAATGCTCTGCATTCCGTCGGCGCATTGAATAGGCGGCGGCAAGCGACGACGCGACGAGACAAATTTCCACGTGTCAAACTAAATGAAATCGACTGTGTGGTCCGCAATTAAATATAATAGCACCCCTCTTCTGTCCCTTAATTATATAAAGTTAGAGACTCCTTTTAAGGTGAATCTTGAATCGAATAAAAAATTGATACACCCTCGCCGCTCACCGCTCCTCGGTAAAAGTAGAGACGCCCTGCAATATTAATTTTAAACTTAGCACGAGAAAATCACTTTAAGTTAGAAATGAATAACATTTTCATTTTAATGTTTTAAGTACGGCCTCCTCATAAATATAATTTTTAATAACTCGTGTAATAGAACTATTCAGCTACTTTTGATTTTTTTATGAGAATAATCTTCTCAAATAACTAGTTCAGTTATTTTTTAATTTTTGGTCTGTCCATTGGATAGTACTTATTAGGGTTCCGTACCCAAAGGGTAAGAACGGGACCCTATTACTAAGGCTCTGCTGTCCGTCCGTTTGTCTGTCCGTCCGTCTGTCACCAGGCTGTATCTCATGAACCGTGATATCTAGAGAGTTGAAATTTTCACAGATGATGTATTTCGGTTGCCGCTATAACAACAAATACTAAAAACCAGAATAAAATAAATATTTACGGGCTCCCATACAACAAACATGATTTTTTTGCCGTTTTTAGGGTTCCGTAGTCAACTAGGAACCCTTATAGTTTCGCCATCTCTGTCCGTCCGCGGCTAAGCTCAGAGACTGTCAGTACTAAAAAGCTGTAATTTGGCATGAATATACATATCAGTCACGCCAACAAAGTGGTAAAATAAAAAAATAAAAAATAAATTTGTTTAGGGTACCTCCCATAGACGTAAAGTGGGGGTGATTTTTTTTTCTCGACTAACCCTATAGTGCGGGGTATCTTTGGATAGGTCTTTTAAAACCATTGGGGGGTTGCTAACATGATTTTTCTATTCAGTGATCTGTTTGCGAAATATCCAACTTTAAAGTGTAAATTTTCATTAAAATCGACCGTCCCCCCCCCCTCTAAAATCTAAACTGTTGGGTGGAAAAATTTTAAAAATTATAGCGGCTAAGATTGCTTGGGAATTATTTGTAGTTTAAGAGTAAATAGTAGCCTAAGGTATAAAACATACCTAAACTTGGAAGATTCCGTACACATACGATATCCCTAGAAAAATATTACTTGATTTTTTCGTAATGGCTACGGAACCCTATCTTGGGCGTGTCCGACACACTCTTGGCCGGTTTTATAGATAATGGTACGGAACCCTTAGTGCGCGAGTCCGACTCGCACTTGTTTTTTGTGTCGAATTATTGTAAACGTTTTTAAAACATATCGGCCATTGCTCGGTAAAAAAATATTTATTTCGTAAAACTAATTGACGTTACTATTTAAATGAAAGAGAACTGTTGAGAATGTAAAATTAAAACCAGCTATAAGTAAAAATTTAAATAACAGCTCTAGTAAAACAGTCAAGATTATAAATTCAACGTATTATTTTGTGGCTGCAGCGTTGGAACAGCCCCCGCGTGCCGAGTTTAGAACTAGCAGTTTCAGTTAGTGTAATTTAAGAAGCGCAATTAACAAATGTCATCAGCAAGCGCCGGCAAACGTCGCAAAATGCATTACTCCTCAGCAAACGTGTTCCTCTCCCAACGAGCCCCGTGTCCTTTTTTCCAACTCTTTTTACCTGCACTTTACCCACTGTTGCTCTGGCACTACGAACCTACCTACATTCTACCAAATTTGCTTACCCGTTCTCTCCAAACTAAAAATGTAAAAGCAATTTTATTTTCTCTTTAAAGCGCAATGAAATTTAATTTCTGCGATTCCTTCAAAGACGGAAGTTTCAAGTTTTCCAAGTTTTAGTGAGATAAAATAATGCTGTATGCTTCTGGGAGAAATTTACGGCGATCAATTTTGCTAAGCGGCAGCTCTTTAAGAAAAATTATCTTCCGCTTATAACACGAGTTTATGTACGATGATTATTATCAATAGTATTTAATAACAAGGTTCAACTTGAAATTCTTCGTAATCTTGCACCGTAGGCATAAATTTCAGGAAACTCTTCGAAAATTACGTCGTCGCAGAGAATAAAACAGGATCAAATTACTGAAAAGTTCAGAAACTGCATACGTTTCAACTTCACCTGAGCTAGCGAGCTGGCATCCCCAGTGACGTCATAATTTTATACAATTAACCTGGCTAGGAACGAAACTAGCCGCCGGAACGTCCGATGCACGCGTACTCGGCTCTCGGGCCTTGTTTTAGTGCTGCAACTAAAATAAACATGTTTAGGTAACTCACCGCGAAAATTTACCTTGCAATTATTGCGATAATTCTGTATCTCTTAATACTTTTTATCACGTTTAATAGCATTACGTGACTGAATGTTTAAAGTAGCTAAGTATCTGATTTCATCAAATATATTAAGTCCATGAAATTTTAAGCAACAACCATTAGTTTAGTCGCTGTAAAATTCATCAAATATAAATATAGAGGACCGATTTTTAAAGTTACATCACTCGAACATACCATTAGAAAGTACTTAGTGACTGAGCGACAACTACACGTACAGAAATAAGAGTTGAGTAGTAGAAACTGACAGCTCTAATTAATCTTGTTAACTAGTTAGTCTCAATTTTAATTTGAGCTCTAGTTTTCTAGCAATACACAGATTTTCATCACTTTTGTCAGGGCGCCTTTTAAGACGACGACGACGTGGGATGGGGGCGCGTCGCAGTCCGCGTCGTTTGTTTCGCAGGCCGTGTCTCCACCCCGTCTATTCTGTCTGCTTTGGATCGCGACGCCTCTATACTTCTTCTTAGTCGGACGCTCTTGTCAGAGTGGTCGTGGTTGCGCAGACGAGGTACACGGAGAGATGTTCGGTGGGTCGCAGACTTTTTCGAGGACAGCCCTCTTAGCAATTTGCTTCCATTTCTGCCGGTTAGAGGCGTTGCGAGTACACTGGACCATGGTGGACTCAGTAGCTTTTCTTTCTTTCGCGACGCCTCTGTACTTCTTCTTCTTCTATACATTTATTATCAAAACTGATTCAAGGGGCGCCGCGACTGTGTCCCGCCCCCGGCCACGACTCTTCTGTATTGCTTACGCCTAAAACCCACAGGCTTAAATAGTTTTGTTCAAAGCTAATCTAAGTTCTAAAACTGCAACTGAAACCTGATTCTATCACCAGCATAACCTACGAGTACAATCATTGACTCAGGTTTTAAGAGTATCAAATGAGAGCGGTTAATTTGGTACCGAGGCTTACGAGCACATGACCCAATTCATGTGGATATTCCAGTACTTACAGTACCTATGTAGGTGGTATTTGCAGTTGGCGTGCAATGTGAGCCTGCCACGTGACATGGAAATGCTTTACTGTCCCTATTCACGCCCTAACCGCATACCTGCAAATAAATAGACTGTTTTGTCATGGAGGTACAAAATGTAGACTAGGTAGGTAGGTAGTGTGTTGTAGGAATGCATAGCAAATTACATGAAGTTTGAAAAGTATAGTGGACAAAATATACATAATATAATGAATGCAATTATCTCAGAAATTGTCAACTTTACAGGATTTATATTAAATTAAAATTAACCTAAACTAAACCAATGTGTAAATTACACGTTCAATAATTATACTACTTAAATCAAATGGCCATTATGTATTATTTTATAATAAACTTTCATAACTATTACTATATTATATATCCCACAAAAACATTTCATGTTAAATGTTGCCAAGACGAGACCATGTAGCTCGCACCACTGAATTACTGAAATTTTGATTACTGTCAAAAAGTAATCAGATCTCTTGTAGAGCCAAGTTTCTAACTCTACGTGCCCAGCTCTAAATCTGTAAGCCCTAATTTTACACTATTTAATCTCGTAGGCGTGCAAACCGTGGACTAAACTGGCGAGTCGGCCGCACGAACCTTTTGCAATTCGGCAAATGGGCTTGAACTTAAAAATCTATTCAATCTTTTAAACTCTTTCCGTGCGGTGTACTAGTGTCATTATTATCTTGAAATTTTCAACTAGGTATTTAACATCATCCAAAGCAAAGTTATAAGAGTTCAAAAAAACGACGAAACGTTTCGAGAAAGGTAGGTAGTGCCCTTGCGCTCCGCTTGGCCCGTCTTGGCGGGGGCACTCCCGTGCCCCCAGATATTTCAGTGGCCGTGATCACGAGTCAACCAACGCGTTAACTCAACTCGTGACCACGGCCCATACAGTGTGGCCAAAACGTCGAAGTAAATAAATTATAAATACGTGATAAGTCCCGTATATTATGTAGTAATAGTTATGTATTCTTTTTTATTACTTTATAAATATATTTTTAGGCGCTCCCAATTAGAGGTATCAGACTGGTTCAAGTGAATTTAGTCGAAATTCAGAACACTAAAATTTCCTTTATAACTGAAAAACATAAACGTGATGTGACTTTTTAGTCTGCCACAAAAAATGGCATTCCATCTTTGTACGTTATCTACCTAAAATTACAAAAATGTAACAAAAAATACAGCCCCATAAAGTAATTCTTTTGTCTCTACTCGAGACAAAGCTTAAAAAAATATACATTTTACGTTTAATTCAGCTGATAAAATTGGCTTCTCCGAAATAGCACAGTCAATTTAGTTGGAACGGTACGGCGAAAGGTGCCACGGTGTCGCTTTGTGTTACTATCGCAATGGCATTATGGCCAATTCGATTTACTCCCTTCAATGCATTTTTGCAAAGTAGCCTTTGAAACGTCATTGGAATCCTGCATTTAGTTGCCTTCTGTTGCTTTTTGAGTTTTTAGTGCTTGAAGTGTTTACCTTCAAATAAAAGCCGTGGTAATGCAATGGTCTCTTAAGCAGAAGCTCTTGGGCTCTAATCCAGACTTGCAGCTTCTTTTTCGGAATTTGTGTGCAGAATTACACTTGAAAATCAACATGAACCTTTTGATGAAGAAAAACATCACAAGAAAACTACATCATCTGCAAATCAATTCAGTGATGTGCGTGAACGCATGACCACGGCCGCAGCAATGTGATTGAAACGTCGAGGTAATTTTAGGAATGTAGATAGTCGCGATTAAACCTCCGGCGACATTAAGTACACCTCTCGATCTGAGAGTAGGCCTGTTCCCAGCTGTGGGACATGTATAGCCCGAAGATGAAGTGTAAGACGTAAACATGTGTCACTTAACCTTAACGTACGAATGGTGGGACATTGGCAAGGTCTATCCGACTTCAACTGCTAACATCGACCTGGTATCAGAGAATGCACTCTGTTTTTGGTTCCGGAAAGGAGGAGTAATATAGCAGGGGAAATTACTGGAACAACTGCTTCATAACCTAATGCCTAATGCATAACAACGCATCCCGCTGCTGCTGCAGGTGTTTATGAATAGCGCCAATCACTCGCCTACATGAACAGAACTTGTAGTTCCTTTTTACAAATTTCATACAATAATAAAATATGTTCTTCATTAAGTATCTGGTTTAATTTAAATTATATTGTCAGTAAGTCTGTTTCCTGTCCCCCTCACTGATGTTTGGTATACTTTTAAACTCAGTTAGTCATTTCATTACTATTAGCCTTAGCTAAGTTACTGGTAAATCTATTTCGTCGGGGATAGTGCAAATTCGCTTATCTACCATATGTAAATACCGCGTATTTGCTGGATGGTTTCAATATCATAATTGTTTTATTTACAAGCTCTTATCTACCTTCACCTGCCCCGTTGTCGGTGTGTCATCATCATCAAACCTTGCAAGTTAAATTTGACCCACTCACCGGTGTCCCATCGAGCTGAAATTTTGCAAGCATGTGTAAATTGCAATATTATTATGACATGGAGCTGATTTGATGATTGAGCTGGAAGGTGGCCAAAGGAACTCTGTAATAAAATGACACGATCGCATCTATATTAGGCTCATTTGATTTGCCTTGACGAGTACTTTGGTCCTAGATGATAACAAGGGGCAAAAAGCACAGTCAGCAAAAAAAACTTGTTTTAAAAATTTAATTTGTAACTTTAACTTATTTTAACGAATTTGGAGTAAAAATTGGAAATTGACTTAATTTGTCAGATACGCGGAATTACTCAATGCTCGTTAAGTGGATTTGCACTAGCCCCGACGATTTACTACTGAACACGTAGGATGAGCCTGTGAGAGCATGCAACAGCCTAGTCATTAATATTATGAGGGAGCCGACCATAGACCCACGCATATTGCTTATTCACGATACAAGACCGTCATTTCTAAACGAGTTAGCTTTCAAATTGAACCTAAATAATATATCAGCTTCGGATAACCCTAAACAGCAAAGTTTCTCGTTAGTTTACTTCACATATTCTTGTATGGATTCACGAATCCTTTTTTTCGGTAGGTAGGTGTTGCGTTTATTTTTAGAAAATTAAGTAATATAATGTTGCGGTACTCGTTTGTAACGAGTTGAGTTTTCGAATCTTTAGCCTTTAAAGTTTAGTATTCTTATTGAAGTCTATATTAAACCCGCCAGGCCAAATTACAATTTATGAACGAGATAACTATAATTAAAAACATAATTAACGTTAGAAAAGCAGATGTTTTTCAAGTGGCTTATCGTTCCGAGTATTTTAAGCGTGATCCCTCGTTCATTATAAAACAACTACATAGGTACTTTAAAACAGTCGAGTCACTATGTTCATTAGTCATTGACCTCGCAGGAGCAGGAGGACGCAATAAAATAACCCCTTTTACGATGTGTTAAGTGGATACGAATCATATTCTATCATCAATCATAATTACCCCCCTTTTTATAAGGTAATGGAAGCCCACAGATAAGCAAACAATGAAGTTTTTCACAAATTGAATTATACTTCCCTTTTTTTAATCCTCTAAATCCTTATGCACGTGTTTATAAAATAAAAAACCTAATTGGTTTTTTGATTGCAACTATTGTTTAGAATGATGACTTGCGTTTGATAAATAGGGATGCAAATCAATTGTATATATTACGTAATAACATAACCACAGCCTTAGTTCTTGAAATTACGTATTTTGTTTTCATTTATTTCAAATAGGTACAAGATGGCTAAAACTGGAACTTTTAAGAACCTTTTACATAATTTACTTTATAAAATAACTGCGGCCGTTATCAAAGATTTAGTTGCCCTGTCAACATCTCAAGGCACGAGTCCATTCGCGAGACATAAACCATGTTCATTCGTTTTCCATCAGCCCTTCTCTTGAATGGAAGCAAAAAAATAAGGCGGGTTTCAGTAGTAGACTGACCAACACGCCTCACACCCGGCCGAGCCGCCAGCAAAAGTGAGTGACGTCTCTGCCTCAAGTAGCTCCATTGACCACCAACTTTAAGGGGCTCAACAAAGATGCGAACGCGTCGCAATAAATAAAGCGCTTGAGACAGATAAATTATCTTTGACTTGCGCACAGCTACCCTTGACAAATTATCTGTCATAAAAGCTAAAAACAAATTTGCTTCGCAACGGAAAACTTTGTAAATACCAATAACGCCGACTGGTTTATGTAGGCTAATATCATATTAAAACATCGGTTTAGGATATTTTTATAATTCAAAACAGATTCAATCAAATCACTAAAATCACAAATACAACAACTTCGTTTTTTAACCGACTCCATATTTAACTGCATAGTACATACATACATTATTTGATATCTAATAATACCTTTAAACGAGCAATTCTTGTATATATGTATATATATAATCAGGATCTCGGAAACGGCTCCAACGATTTCGATGAAATTTGGTATGTGGGGGTTTTGGGGGATGAAAAACTGATCTAGCTATGTTTCATTTTCAGAAAATCGCTTTTACTCGTGTTTTCCGGCTATTTTTGTTTGCATTAGAATATAAAGCTAAATTTCGCCGACTTCGAGCAAATCATAATGGCACATTAGAAATCGGGTGGTCGCGGATCCAGCCGACCTCGGTTCGATACCACGTTTTTTTTCAAGATTTTTAGTTTTTTTTTTAAGTTTATTTTTTATGAGAAAACGTCAAGTTTCTTCTTTTGTGAGAAAAAGTTACTTTTTTGTGAGAAAAAGTTACTTTTTTGTTAGAAAAAGTATTATAGGGAACGTGCAGTAACTATAGGCGGCAGCACTAATGCGACAGAAGAGACACTATGCGGACAGTAAAACAAACTTATCAAAGTAAAACTTTCAAATTGATGGCACCCTTATGGCACCAGTTGGCAGCACCGTCTATGTGCACGTTTCCTATTGGGAGCACAGAACAGGAAAAGCCGGTTGTCTGTAAAGTCGGTTTACGGACGATAGTTTAACGTGACTCACCCCCCCCCCCCCCCACCCCCTCCGGTGTTTTTGTCAAATATCTTGAAAACGGTGCATCCTACGGCAAAATCAATGAAATTTTCATCCCCCTTTAACACCCCCGCGCTCCCTCCCCCGCATCCCCTCCCCCCTCTCACCCCCCCCCCCCCCCCCCCACCACTCCGGTGTATATAATCAGGATCTCGGAAACGGTTCCAACGATTTCGATGAAATTTGGTATTTGGGGGTTTACGGGGATGAAAAATTGATCTAGCTTGGTCTTATCTCTGGGAAAACGCTTGGTACCGAGTTTCTGCCCGAGCAGAGCTCGGTCGCCCAGGTACTTATAACTAAACATGACATACTCGGGTAGTTTTTTTATAAAAGGTCAGCTGTTGCCCGCGACTTCGTCTGCGAAAAATCGTGTGTCGCTATCCCGCGTTGACTATTAAATTATTCAGGATAAAAACAGGCCCTTCCTAGGACGGTGTTAAACTACCTACTTAATCAACTTACCAAATTTCAACATGATGATCTCGTACTTTAAGCGTAAAGCATAACAATCAAACAAACCTACAATCTCAGATTTGCATTAATACCTAATATTACTTAGGATTAGTTTCATGTTAAATTTAAAACTAAAATAAAGTAAGTATTTAAAAAATGGACAGCAAAATGTGTCTTAGGGTTTTTCTTTACATAAAACTAACCCGTAATTGACCACTATATCACCTGTTTCCACAAGGAATATTCACATTTAATATGGTTCATTTCAAAAACAACTAACCAGTATCTATACCTACTCTGGCCACCGACCTACCTGAATCTTTAAATGCTTATCAAATTCGGATTAATCATAGAGCAACCCTAGTGACTATTTTACTATTCAGAAAGTTTATAGCATCTTATTATCGAGCCTGCGTTATTGGCATCCTCTTCAGAAGTATTAAGATCTCTTATGATTTTATGAATTAAAGATATAGGATGTCAAAATATTTTGCCAAAAATTCACCTGAACACGTCTTTGAACACATAATTGCTGTACCTAAACAAACCAGCGTCTTATAATATGCCCGAAATAGAGAAATAAGTTCATTACGTTAATTTAACGTCTCATAATTCGGTAAAAGCAGCGAGTTGATGTTGTTAAAGTTTTAATTGCTTTTATCACGGGCCGTTGCTTTTAGGACCAGAAAGTGCGTGTGGGTAGATGATTAAATTGTATTGTATCTTTCAACGGGTAATAAATTCACCATAGAGTTTTTACACCACTTTAAACTCTTGATATATTTTGATATGATTTCGAGGGAAACGTTATTTCACGTGGCCGAATCGGAATTTGTAGTGGCGCCACCTGGGGCTCTATTATGATTAACTTCGGGTTCTGATTTTAGTTATCCCAACAAATTTGAATATACTATTTTGCAGAGCCTGACAGGTCTGTAAGATCATTTGCATGAACAATTCGCTATTGGAACAAAGCCCCGAAATCAGTCATTGATATACCACGTGAACTACCTCCGTTAGTTTGTGAATATTTGTAGGGCATTTGTATGAAATATACGGAAAAAGTTAGACAATTTTGAAAATTTTCAGTGATCAAATCTCCTACAAATTTTTGCTACGTAAGTAAAAAAATAGCTAAGCCACCACGACATCTTTTTAAAAAATCTATCTAGAGAAACCAAGCGAGAATAACTTTTTTTTCTCGCTTGGTTTCGTGGACCTCTTGTGGTGACCGAACCTCATCATTTCAGCTGAAAGGCGCTCACTGCTAAACATAGTTCCCATTACCTTAACCAGGTCGTCGCTCCATCTTGTTGGAGGCCTTGCGGTCCGTGGACGCCACTAGTGAACCTTTTGCCCCTATCGGCCTTCAGTTCCACGAGCGATGTGTTCTAGATTATTATTAGTTAATACTTACTTACATCTAAATCAGTCTAAAACAAATACTTTACATTTATGTAATTAATTATTAAACATTGGGAACTCGTAATCATCACTAGCTTCTAACTCATGTCATTTTTTGTGACTGAAGATACAAAACCAAAAAAGCAACTTCGCTTTCAAATGCATTTATGCCACGTACCTTTATGCTGGATACAAATCTACATATTTCCGTTGAACATGAATGCATGCCTTCGTTAATGAAATTGAGGTGTATTTTTCGTTATATTCAGGAGAACAATAGTTCATAATAGCCACGCGCAGTTAGGTATGGCAGCCTCATGTTCGGTGGGCGCTCGCACCGCCATTGTCCGTTCACAATCGACATGGAACACGTCAAGCATATTGATTACTTGTGACGTTCAATCATATTGCTAATTAGAAAGAAAAGAAAGAAAGAAAAATATTTTATTTCAGGTTACAAGAGTACCACCACCAAACAGTAGAAAACAACATTAACAACTAATAACACAAGTTTGTAAAGGTAGTGACACCAATTGTCACCGAAAAAGGGTCTCTACTCAGCATGTGTTGCTGCACAGAGAGTGTAGCAACGCTGGTTTTCTGTAGAGCCCAGATTTGAGCTACACGACAGCTCCACCTGTTACTAAAATACTTATACACAAACAAGGCCTAAGCATTTGTTATAAAATAAAGTGAAGGGAGCCAAGCAAAAGGTGTGGTGCAAAATAAAATATAAATTTTACATCATATATATATACATACCTACACAACAATATATACTATTACATATCATTAGAAGGATATAGCACTGCACGGACTGACTGAGTGTGATTTTTTTGCACGTCCAGCAAATACTTCTTGAATTTAAATTTGAAAGAACCAATCGTACTTGAATTCCTTATTGGCGGCGGTATATTGTTCCAACATTTCGTGGCAGCATAACGGAAGCTACCACGAAAAGCAGCCGTACAGTGCTTAGGAAATATCAATCTCGTGGCAGCCCTAACCACGCGCCGAGAAATGATGAGCCTCTCAAACAAATACCGAGGCCGCTGGAAGTTCACAACGTCGAAGAGTAGACCAGCCAGGTGAAGAGAGCGCCTGGCATCCATTCTAAGTAAATTACTTTGGTCAAGGTAAGGTGACACGTGCGTCCTAGGAGGGATTGAAAAACAAAATCGAGCACAAGCATTCTGGACACGTTGCAGAAGAGACTTGGAACGTGCCAGTAAGCAGCCACTCATAACAATGTCAACATAATTAAGCTTGGACAAGATTAAGGATTCACAGAGCCTGATTCTAAGGTCAGTGTTGAGATGATCTCGAACCTGATACAATATACTTAACCGATAGAAACATTGTCTTGTCGCCTCAAGCACCTGTTGTTCAAAACGCAATCCCTCGTCCAAAAAGAGACCAAGGTTGCGGGCAACGAAAACCCGCTCCAACAATTCTGAACCAAGCGTCAAACGAACGTCAGTACTACAAGTTTTCTCAATCTGCCCCTTCGTCCCGATAATGAGATATTTGGATTTCACTGGATTGAGAATCAAACCGTTTCGCGAAGACCATCCCCTGACGCGCTCCAAATCCTGATTAATCTCATCAACTGCTCTAAGGGTGTCAGAAGGCTTAAACGTTCTAAAAATCTGGGTATCATCTGCGTACATGTGATAATTGCAAAACTCGAAACACTTAATGATGTCAGACGTGTAAAGAATAAATAAAATTGGACCTAAAATGGAGCCCTGTGGGACACCGCATCTAATTGAAGTCAACTCAGAGAGATTAGTACCACCCCCAGCATTAGGCAGCTCAACACGCTGCGACCGATCACTCAGATAACTTGAAAACCATTTCACTGTGTCAGTATCGAACCCATAATAGGACAGTTTAGATAAAAGCAGTGCTATATCGATAGTGTCAAACGCACGCGAAAAGTCCAACAGCACCAGCAAGGCTACCTCCGCTCTATCCCTTGCGACTAGAAGGTCATCGATAACATCCAAAAGGGCAGTAGCTGTACTACGACCCCTTCTGAACCCCGACTGCTTTAGGGGTAAGATATTATTGGCTTCAAGGTATTCGGTCATTTGGGAGCATACAACTTTTTCCACAATTTTAGATATGAAGCATAAGATGCTGATGGGTCGTAAGTCACTAAAATCTGTGGGATTTGAAATTTTAGGGATAGGTTTAACAATGGCAGACTTCCAAGCCGAGGGGAAAGTACCAGTTCTAATTGATTGGTTCACTATTTTTGTAATGATATTCAGAGTGCCGGGCAAAGTCATCACCACCATATTCATCGAGATACCATCGGCACCAAGAGCATTGCTTGCGAACGATTTCAAAACCCTTAGAACTGTGGACTCATCGACTGGTTTCAAAGAAAATATTGCGGTCCCATAACGGTGGAACTCGAAAAAAGTTAAATCAGATAAAACAATTTGAGGCCCAGAGGGAGCGTTAATAAAGTGGTTATTGATTAGGTTAGGATTATTTAGGTGCAACGGCAATTCATCGACTTTTTTATTAAAATTAGCCACATTTTGTTTTATGCTCTTCCAGAGAGCACGCGGGTTGTGTAAATTTTGATTCACGTGAAATTCATAAAACGCTGATTTTTCGCTGTACAAAGCCCTATTGACCAGACCCTTCAACGACAAATAATACTCTTTATGGTGGACAAGCTTAGTCCGACGACTTCTAGCATGAGCAGCATCTCTAAGACTCATCATCTTTTTAAGCGTGGGGGTAATCCAAGGATAGCTGGTTTCTCTTAAGAAAATCGTTTTTACCGGGGCATGAAGGTCAAACAGGTGAAGAACGTATGTGTTAAAATTATCGACAGTTTCGTTTACGTTATCACATAGCAGACGATCCCACCTGACAGCCGCTACTTCCCCGTCAAATACTGACGGGTCGATGTCTCTAAGGGGACGATATGTGATGTATTTAGGGGGGGGCTTGATCTTTTTTATATTAAGCCGAGAAGATATGAACGCATGGCTACTTAGCTCAGGTATGAAGTCAACAACACAGTTTAGATCCTTCATGTTCGAGCATACTACGTCAATGAGCGTTTCCGAATGATCAGTGAAATGAGTCGGTTCCTTAACATATTGAGTTAAGTGCGTATAATGCAAAAAATCATTAAATTTTTTTGTATTAGCGTCCGTATGCGATAAAATGTTAATATTAAAATCACCCATTAAAACAATAAACTCGAACATCGAGACCGAAGAAACTGATTGAACCAGTGCATCAATAAATACATCAACGTTCATCCAGGGCGGGCGGTAGGCGGTACCCACAGCCAACTTCATGCCATTTACGTGAAGACTCAGCCACATCTGTTCAACGGTGGGGGAATCAGGAACAGCCAACACTCGCGCAGTCAAGCCACGGCGTACGTAAAAGCCAACGCCACCTCCGCGCGTGCGCACGCCAGGAGGGCGCGGTACGTGACGCAGGCGGTAGCCTGCCGGCGCCGGCGCCCGCGCCTCACCACCCTCACGAAGCCAGGTTTCATTTATGGCCATAATATCAACAGAGTGGCGCTCCAAGGCAACGAGAAACTCCTCATGGCGCGTGGCCAAAGAACCAGGGTTTAAGAGACCGATAGTAAAACATTTATTTTTAGGAATATGTAGAACAATGTAGGAGAATAGAAATAATATGTACTTGTTATTCAATATAAAAAATGCTAAACAGGTAGCATGGCGCCAATCACTATGAATGGAGACGTGTAATTTATTAATAAAAGTAAAACTGCAATATATATATGTATTAACAGACGTAATATGAGGGGAGTTAGACTTGTGGCCATGTTCTACAGGAGGGCAAAAGAAAAGAACCCAAAATAATACACATACACAGTATACAATATATCCTATTTTAACCTTCAATGAAAAATAAACACAAACAATATGTATACAGGCACAGTAACTTAGTGAATAACACCTAAAAAGTGTGCGTACTGACCAGGTTATGGCATAATTTAGTTTACAAGTTATAACAACATTACAGTAACTACAAACACAAGAGGTTACCGTGCAAGAGTTTTGAAAATAAACAGAGTAGGAAACACAGGATAACCATAAAAACAATAGGCAAAAAGCATATAGTAAAACTACTGAAAATTCAGGTTTCTTCTGTCTAATCAAACAGCAGGGATTCCAAAAACCAGCGGAAAATCTGCTTCAGAGCGAATTCTTTTCGGAGGGGAGTCTTTAAGACGTCGAACAAGCACGCGACCACTACGTGTCCAAGGGGTCCTCCAATTGAGCCTCAAGCACTCCTGCCGTGCAAGATAAAATAGCCTCCTGTTATGCCTGGTAAGACGTTCATTAACGTAGAATCGGCGGGTGGGGCCCGGTAGATCAAAGCCAGCAGAGTCAGCTCCACGACGCACACGCGCCGCTCGCAACAGCTCCTCACGGGGCGCACGGCGCGCGAGACGCACAACCAACGGACGAGGCCTCACGTCACCCACCACACTCGAACTGCTCGCGCCCGGCCGCCCGTCAACATCAGCCTCCCCCACTGGACGGATGAATGGCCCCACTCGATCGGCAAAAACAATATCATTCCCACCAAGAACGACACCAAGCTTCTGAGCTACCAAGCAAACCAGGTGCACCCGGTTCTCGCTGGGCGCCTCGGGAATCCCAGTAATCTCCAGGTCATTGGTCAGTAGGTCCTGGTCACGGTCGTTCAGCTCAGATTTCAACTGAGCGATATTTTCCTGGAGTTCTTTACTACAAGTATCACCAGCCCCATCAATCAGACGCTCCTCCAGATGCGCTACCCTGCCTTCCACCGCATCGATGCGGGCAGTGAAGCCGCTAAGGACGACACGCATTTCGGAAACCTCCTTATAAATTCCCGCAATCTCTGCTCGCACAGTAGCAAATTCCGCGCGAAATAAACGAAACTCCTCCACTAAATCCAGTGTAGGATCCCGAATGAGGGGTGTCAGGCCGGCACCATTGTCATCGGCAAACATTTCGCCTCCTGCGTTAAGGGTCTCGTGCGTTAACACGACAGGGGCACCACTGACAGGCGAAGCCTTATGGGGCCTGCCCTGGACAGGCGTATTTGTGTTATCGCCGCCCTTAGGACGCGATGCCACACATTGCGGGCAAATCCACTTCGAGCGAACCACAGAGGTATCATTTGCGTTAAACTCAACGCAATCGATATGGTAGGTACCGGCACATCTGCTGTTGGTGCACTTAACGCGCTTGTGTGTAACGAGCACAGCACCATTACAAGCCGAGCAGGCCACCATTTCTTCAAGTCTAATTGGAACCTTTTCCCTATTTCAATGAATGTCGAAACAAATCACAAAACACAGACTTATAATTGTCTTAACGTGGGTAAAAATCACTAAAAATCACTAATCACAATTATGAGGCATTTAATCGAAACAACAGGATGGGGAATCATTTGCCGTTATTGTCAAGTTGGTTCATTATTAAAATGCAATCAGGGTCTGAAATGTAGGACCAGATACAGAAAAGTACCTATCACTATACTTCATTTCAGATACAATATGCCGCCATTTGTCTTTTTGTGTCTAAAAACACTTTCGGTTATTTTTGCTAGTGTAGCAACGTCTAGTAGTGTCATCTAGTCATTAAGGCCTACAGATGCGAAGCCGGTTATTAACGATTTTAACCAAGCGGTTAAAAACGCATTTTTCGTTATTAACGGTTATTTAACCGCATTTTATTACGGTTAAATACTCGCACAGCGTGGTATGGACAACCAAAAAATAATCAGTCAGTATACTTATGTTCTTTAAATATGATTTATAAAATCTAAAATAAAATCTTTATCCTTCGGATACCGATTTTTCACTTCACCTAGGAGTTGACTGCACAATAAAAAAACATTTACCCTTTTTCGTTGTCGCAGTCGGATAATTAACCGTTAATAACTGCATTTTATCGGTAGCTAACCATAAATTTGGTTAATTAACGGTAGCTAACGGATTTTTTACAACTATATTAAGGCCCTACCGAGCTTGTGGCGCATTTATTGCATTCATTTTAATCACGTGCTGTGTCATTACATTACTAGCAAAAATTACTTCCTGAAATTTATGTGTAAGTTGAGGATTCACTCTAATGACCAGTATTTATTAGGGGACAATCTTACACAAATCGACCTAGTCCCAAACTAAGCAAAGCTGGTACTATGGGTACTAGACGACGATAAACATACTTATATAGATAAATAAATACTTAAATACATAGAAAACATCCATAACTCAGGAACAAATTTATCGAAACACACAAACCTGTAGCTCGCTCGATAGAAAAAAAAACAAAGCCGTAAAAAATAAAATAAATCTTTAGAATGACGTAAATACTGCACGGCAGGTTATGGCTTTTTGAATGTTAATAAAACAAGATGTTTTCTAGGGCCTAGTGTTGCTAAATTTTTAAAATATGTATTTGTTTTAGTAATACGATGAAAATACCTAAATACACGCGCAGCCTAACCAACCAATCTTGAGCCATCGTGCTTCCCCCTTTTCCGATAGTTAGTTGCGTTAGTTCTTCTTCGGCCATCGGACTGGGAACTCGTGTCACTTGCGCTTACGCACGGCTTTGATTCTAGCTACTCTCACGCACACATACACGAGTGCATAGAATACCTAAAATCGATTAGCGTCTAATGCTCGATGGGGCCTTAATTAGAGAAACTGCTACATACATCGCATTATCGAAGTTTCTCAACTCGGATGTATAAATACAATTTCCTATTTTCTTCTTGCGGATTTCGGTGCCCAGACATAACATCGTGCCTGGAGAGAGATCTCTCCATAGTAGCTTTCTTCCGCATTAGTATTATAACTATTTCATGGTAAATAAACCAGATGTTGCATTGCAATCTCCGCGTAACGTGACGAGTGTGTTCAGAATCAAAGCAAAAAACATGCACGAGATACCCTCCGCTTCAGTCTATCATAGGTCGTTGCAAATAGCAACACGACCTAAACGTTAAGAAAATGGACATACATATAATGACGTATGTTACATGGACATATAATACGTAGGATGTATTGGTTTGAATCATCCGCTGAAGGACTGGCTGTCAAAACATGATATTATTCTCCTTGGGGCTTCTCGCTTCGAAAACAGACGCGTACAAGGTTTCTGATTGATTTAAAATTCTATCTAGTCTTAGTCATAATTCTTATAATTTGCGCAGGTTGGGCTTTCTTAGTCCTGGGTTAACTACTTAATTCTGAGTTAAGTGCTAACCCAGGGTTAAGTAGAGTCAAAATGAACAAAACTGTCGCCCCTGATCCAGGGTTGACGATGAAGTTTTTTAAACCTAGACCGTGCGAGGCTTTTAGAAACCTTAGGTACTTAGTACTGCCCCTATATTTAGTTCGATATATGTATTTGGACGAGGCATCAACGAAAACTTTGATACTTTAAGATGAATTTCAGTACACAATCTAAAAGAAAGTAATCCAGACATTCTCGATTCATTGTTCCCAGTAATCGCTAGTGCCTACAGCATAAAAAAATCGTTCGCTAACGATCAGAACAAATCATGCGTCCATAACCAATCCTCTTACGCTAAGCCCCTCGCAGCATGCAGCGGGCTATAGCAATAGAGATATGATAGACGTTATTAATTAGGTACCATTACGTCTTGCGCCGTTTCAGAACGCATAACCCTTAGTGAACTACCCCTAGCAACGATTCGCCGCCAGGCAGGAAGGCATTATCTCCTGTTATGCTATGAGTTTTGCTTTTAGTTGCATTTAAAAAATACGGGATACGTATATTGCTGGTTTTTGAAATGGTTGAAAGGTTTAAGTGCTTGAAATGATTATTTCGTTCGTGTAGACAACGAAATCTATGGTAATTAACTATCGTTTTGAATGTCAGTGAATCTGTATTCAAAATTAGATTACATTCGAATGTCAATTGTAAGTATGTTATTAATACATACTGTACATTTAGACATGTAAGTATACATAACGTGTTTAATTCCAGAAGCTAGCTGTTAGTGTATTAATAATTCGCTGAAATTAAATTGCCTCCCTACCTTAATCTATCAACAAGTGAGATCGCAATCGTTGCTCAAACATTAATGCAATATCATTCCTGTTCCCGGTAAATGACAAGTTATTAATGTCAGTACAAGAGCGTTATCCCGGACGCAGCGTCGGCGATAAATTGCCGCCATGGCACCGCATTACGCACTTTCCATAGCAACCCCGCGTGTGCATGAAATGGCTTTCACTTGGCGCATCGTAAAATCTTCCGACCGGCCCCCAAGACTCGCCGTAATGAATCCTCATCGCCTGTCTGAATACAAGGGCACGCAATAATAACAGGGGCACCGGAAAATCATGAGGATAATATGACTCAATTTATGAACGTACCATTTTCATCAATCTGCACTCCCTTGATTTGCCGGTTCGCCGGGACGCGCGGTCGATTAAATTATATGTACGTATTACCCATTGAAACATTATAATCCTTTGAACATTCGGCGCTCAATCTAATTACCTTTTTGCGATCGCTCAATGTTTTCTTTTCTAAATATTGGTTCCAATTATTCAACAAAATCATCTACGTACGAATTGTACTAAAAAAGTTTACACTGATACGGTTAAACTTTATTACCACTTTGTGGTTAGAATCGCAATTGATAGTCAAAGAAAACACGTCGTTTCACTGAGTAAAATTAAATTACGTAAGAACAAATAACGTCGATTCAGTTGAAATTTTGTTGTCAGCGGACGCTGCAATTACAACGCTGCAACCAGACGGTGAATTAAATTTTGTTTTAAACCCTGGTATCGGAGCACCAGGTCTACTGTTACGCGCCATTTCACGCGTAATTTGATATTCGGATGACAAATTAGTTGGCGAACGCCCGGTGCAGAGCGCCGCGGGAAAATTACAGGGCGCGCGTCACCCGAGCGCCGGCGCCCTGACTTCCACTGCCACTTTAAAATAAAGATTTCCAGACAAACAGATTTGATTTCGACAGAAGCTCAATTTTAAGCTAAAGATTTAAAGTCTTCAATAGCGTTTGTATTTACAGCGCAAAGCGACTTCACTGGCGTTTTTGTTTCTGCGACGAATGAACTGCGTACAGAATTCGAAATAGTACAGAATTAGAATATTACAATGCATATAAACGGTCCCTTTTATGTGAAAAATGTTTATTTCTTCACTTCGCGTTTCAATTGGATCATTAGTAAGGTATGTGCGTGGATATGAACGCTTACGTAACAGGCTTATACAAAATATTCACGCGGAAAGTGGATTATGTCGCAAGCTAAAATCCGCAAAGCCGAATATATGCCTCGCTCCAATACCGGCTAACCAATACCGAGCGCATTTACACACAACAAAATCTGTTATGGCACGTCGATAAAACACTCTAATCTACTCCGTAGGTTGGTAAATAATGGAACCGCTGGCGGCAGTGACTCGACTCTCTCCCCGACAGTATACTTCCAAGAGCTTTAATTGGAAGAGCGTAATTACTACTTGCTTGTAAAGCCATCATCTTATCATCTCCGAAAGGGTATTAGCGAAAAACACGACCCGCGAGGTGGGGGTGCGGGTGAAGCTTAGGGGTGGTATAAGGAACAAAATGTATTTTAACTTGTGCATTTGATCTGAACTCTGAACAAACATTTTATTGTTAAAAACAACAACTTCAAATTACGTTGATTGTACAAATTAGCAGTCCAACGTATCCTTTCGGGACCTGAAAAATTGTTATGGTCGGTGTTGTAGTAAACAATGATTTTGTAGTCGTGGCAATAATTGTAATTTAATGTTGTCACCTAAAGTGACAACCCTGGGCGATGCGTCGACCGAGCTGTGGGTAAAGAAGACAGCCGGCGACTTAGATGGTTATTAATATCTTTTGACGAGTCGGGAAATAACCGACGAGCTCTCAAAGGGTAGACGTCAAAACAAGGCAATTACGAGATAGGGTAATTAGGTTTAAATAATATTCATGTTTTTAAGTTTATTCTCTTGGAAAATAAGCGCCCGAGAGGCTTAACGTGGCTTAACGGAACTCGCAAGAAAATTAAAAAGGTTTATAAAAAAGATTATGTAGCTATGTTCTTTTTAACTACGTATGTCGGTGAGAAACATGGTGCTTAAGCAAGCTGGAATATAAACCATTTAAAATTACTCTATCCTCATTAGGTAACTATAAGACATGAACTTGTTACTACATATTTAAGTAAAACTTCAATGAAGTTATAATATAAATCGGCCTCAGATAACCATTTTTTTTATTTATAGACAGATACACGTTACTCACACAAACCAACCAAACTTAAAGCTTCAAACTTTCTGTTCCTAATGGCAAGAACCCTTAGAAAAAAAATCCGGAAAAGATTCCGGAAGGCTATAAGTAAATTGAAAACAAATAAGTATTTCTGTAGGTAGTTTACGTTTTATTCATTCCTACCCAAAATTTCAGTACTCTTTATGCCAGTCTTCTAAACGATATCGCGTACAGAGACTAGTAAGTAAGTAATAAATATAAAAAAACATTTTTCGAAACTCACCAAACGTGTACCTAGTCAATAAGTTACTTTTGTAAAGGGCTTTATAAAGTGAAACTATCAAAAGTCGAGATAAGCCTTTAACATAGCGGGGTGCCAAGCCGAAGGAAGGGTGTAGCGTTCGCTTGATGACTTGTCGCCCTGACAGATTCCTGTGTAATCTGATTTTTGATAAATTGTCTCGAGGTCGGCCCTTTTCCGTGGTTTGAGTGAAAAACATATTTCGTTTAGGCTTTTATTCCGTGGGTGCAAAAGTCAGCCTGAAAGGTACCACGCACTTTTGTACGTACCTCGTCACTGTAGGTAATAAATACGTGCGTGTCATACATGACATTATTGACAGGTTGAGTGCAGACTTAGCGGTTAGAGAGAAAAACTGGAAGTGCTCTCGAAAATGTGACTTTTTGATATATTAGATTACATTTTGTAGTGTAGATACCACCGTCCGTTTGCGAGGTTCCTTAGCATTTGGCAACTTTTCAAAGAAAATTGCATACGTGTAACTATTTTGTAAAACCCGAAATTGTATGACTTGAATTTGTAAGGAAATATTATTTTTTCAGTCGAATACCTACAACAACACAACAGAGTTAAACATATTTGACGTCAAATAAAATGTACATTAATTCACGCGTCTAATTCACTTTACCGTGTTACTTAGAATTTTTGACATTCAGCTAAAGCTCTTTGTCACGCTTTGAGCCACCTTTATGCAGCAAAAAACTACCGTATAAAGGGTAAAAGAACAACTTAAAAATAATACAATATCAATACTAATAACTAATTAAATCACTATTCTTTGTCACTATTGAACGGGAAGTAGCAATATTAATTATTTAATTATCAGTTTCAAAATCAAAAGTTAATCTGCCGCCTGAAAACATACGGGAAACAGTTGGTCTACATTTTTTCTCTTCATTTTATTACGTTCCATTTTAGTTCAGTTCGAATCGAGTAGATTCAAAAGCATGCGAGCATTTTTGACTTGGCGTAGGTATTTATTCGGGAAAAACTTTAAATTGCTTCCGACCCAGTTGGAACGCCTATTGAACCAATTTGCCGATTGCCTACGACCGATCGAATCTCTTCATTTCATACTTTGTCTTGTGTTTTCGCAACCAGTAAAAGGTCTTGTTTGTACTTGCCAGCTTACAAAAGTTTCTCAGTGCCACAGAACTCTTGAGAATTCGTCGTAAAAGAATACTTAGAATGCTTTTAAAAAATCAGAAGATGTTTTTTTCTGCTAGCGGGGTACATGCAACCCTACCTCATCAAGTTGAATGCAAGATACTACCTTACGTGTTACATATTAAAAATGTATGTACCAAATACATAATGACCCAAAACTCAACAATAACTTGGTCTGAGACGTAAATTTATAATACCAGTTCTGGAAAAAATTAGCAAGGGATATATGTCACTTAGGCGATAATAGCCATATAGCAGAGTCACTTTTAGTATTAGATATTTCCGAATCTTAGATGTTATCGCTTAACTAACAAAGTAATATGATTTTTTATTATTTTTTCTTGAAAAAAAAAAAATTAAAATTTAAACTGTTTATTCCAGTAAAATTACAAAATTGCATCGTCATCATCATCATCATTTCAGCCAAAAGACGTCCACTGCTGAACATAGGCCTCCCCCAAGGCACGCCAAACAGATCGGCCCTGCGCCATCCGCATCCAATGCGTTCCAGCTACCTTAACCAGGTCGTCGCTCCATCTTGTTGGAGGCCTACCTACACTGCGTCTTCCGGTCCGCGGACGCCACTCGAGAACCTTTCGGCCCCATCGGCCGTCAGTTCTACGGGCGATGTGCCCTGCCCACTGCCACTTAAGTCTAGCGATTCTTCGAGCTATGTCCATGACTTTAGTTCTTGCGCGGATTTCATCATTTCTAATGCGATCCCGCAGAGAAACTCCAAGCATAGCCCTCTCCATCGCCCTCTGAGTGACCTTGAGCTTCCTTATTAGACCCATCGTTAGCGGCCACGTCTCAGTGCCATAAGTCATCACTAAATTGCATGCATAATCTTAACTAATAATCTTAATTTAAAAAGATTTTATAAGTTAAGAAGTCTTTTTTTGTGTATACAGTCAAGGTCACAAACACACGCACGTCAGAAGTCAAAAATATCTGTACACCTCTTTATCACTAAATAAGGTTGGACCTTATATAGTTACCTTACCCTATGGTTGTATGTTACCTTATGGTTGGATGTTGGTTGTTGAACTGTTATAATTTGGCTTATAAATGTTTTCCGGATTTTTTTTATTGTGGTTGACCAATTTCAAGGGGCGGACTACATATTGAATCAAAGTTTCCGATGTAAAATCTATACAGGGGTGTCCAATCGAACTAACCTAACCACTTGCTGAAATGTTCCGTAAACATTTGGACACACATAGTATAACACAGCTCTTCAAATAAGTACGAGATATACCAACCTAAAAATTCTTTACTATAAGAAATTTAAACAAGAATACTTTCCAAGTTTAATTTTTTTCGATATTTTTCCTTAGATTTAATATTTTTATGATCGATGAATATCTACGAGCGATAAGAAGAGTCTGATAACTTTTTACCAAACATAAATTTAAGCAGATATCACCTATTTACCTAGCCTTGTCGTTACTAAATAAGAATTTACAATGAAACCAATATTTTGCATTCTTGTAAAAAATTATAATACTACGAAAAAGAGCCAGACATCATACGCCATTGAAATGGAAAAATGATAAAAGTTTCGAGCGCATTGTGCCTATCATTGAAAAATAAGAGAAAAATATTATTTGAACCAAATCGAGCATTCTCACAAGATCCACTCAACATGTGTCTGGTGTAATATTGTTTTCCAACTAGATCCATTATTCTGAAATGTGGACACAATGCACTACGATATTTTTCACATGACTATGATGTTGATAATTATATTGCGGTATTTGCGGTGCTGCGGCACGAACGAAATTCACATTTAAAAATTTATTATCGAATTGAACGCTTCAATAATTGCTCTTAACGAAATACTATCCATTCAAAAATCGTACACGTGCGGCGCTAGCGCCTGATTGAATCCGAGAGAAAAGTGTTGCTCGTGAGTTCTGTAGAGGCGTTTAACGTGAGAATCGAATTATTTTCAGAAAATAAGTATAACAGTTTTAGCTTTTTCATGATATTTCTTTTATAAAATACCGGATAATATTGATACGGTTCATAGGGTCCAAAGTTATCGACGGACATAATTACAGCCAACCAAGTTGCCACTTTAGAACCTTATCATAATGAATCAATTTGTTTATCTTCTACGACAGTGATTATTGCGTGATGTGTCATGATGACATCTCGATCTTTGTGAACATTTGTCAACGATAATGAATAGGGAAGGAGTTTGCTTGTCCATTTTAATAACTTGAATTGTCACTGTCCGTCTGTCAAAACTTCTTTTTCTTCTCCTGTCATGGAGCGAAAACGTTTGTAAACTCTTTACGTTTATTGCATGCTGTGATCGGAAAGTTAATATTCCTTTGACACGCACTGACGTTGTAATTATCTAGTAGTTAATACGACAAGGTTCTATAGTGGCCTAGGAATCAAATTGGTTGACTGTACATATTGAAAAAAATCCATTCGAAATGAGGACCATTTACAACATAAAACACAAACATAAAAAATAATTGTTCTCAACCAACTTCGTTGCTACTATACATTAACTCCGCAAGCGCGCGTTACCATGCGAAATCCCATACGGGAAAGGAGTTTTTACGCAAGCCGTATATGGAACACCTGAATTAAGCAGCCTCAGCAAGCCGCAGAGGATAAGAATTCTTTTAATTTATTTGGAAATAGGGATTCAGCCCTTGAGGCGAGGGAGCGATTGATGTCTATAAAATTCAAGGGTTTCTTTATCCGAACGTTCCAAAAGAAATTACTTGAGCCCGCTTTTACTTGCATGTATTTCATCTTTGGTAGCTGAGAACATTCTCGATTTAAACTAGCTCACACGACAAAGCGGTTTAAATTGAGTTAAAAATATTTTAAAATTGTTGTTAGCACTATTATCTAGGTACTGACAAAGTTTGAAAAACAATCACAAAAAACATTAATGTCGTCTTTCTACAATATAGTACTCGTGCGTCTGGCTCGTCATTTGCAGATGCACTTAGTTTTAATAGTTCTACTGTCTACAAAAGGTAAAATGATAGATAAAATAATTAATTCTCCTAATTGGCTATTCTGAGAAATTTCTTGCAAATAACAATAAAATTTATATCATAGGTATCATTTTGTTTTGGCTGTTTTTAGTTACTTGTGTTCGTAATTGTCAAGGATTGAAAATGATAGTTTGAAAAAAAAAATTAAGAAAAGATCTGAAATAAGGCGAAACCGCGGATGTAAGCTAGTTTGAAATTATACTGCGTCTATGTCTACCATGCGATGGTAGAAAACTTAATTGTCTCAATAAAGTCAATATCGACAAAATCTGATATTAAATTAATTACCTACTTACGATATAATTACTTAAGGCTAGCAGTAAAATTCACATTATTCTTAAGTAATTGTTTTATGTGGCTACACGCAATGTTAATGTGAAAAATTATGAAGAAAAGAAGTAGTACAAGTACTTATCGAAGGTTTCTAAGTAAATTATCTTTTTATCAAACTTAATTAGACATTGATTTATCAAATAAAGGTTTATCAAGATTAAGATTTTTGGAAAGTTCAACAAAATATTTAGAAAGATCTGTTACAATGCACAATGTTCGGGAAATGCCCTGTTCTTTGGGTCAACATTATGTACAGAAATTTCGTTTTACACGTTTCGCAGAAAAGTTATTAATGTCCTGACGTCAAGAGAGCGTACTAGAATATCATCCGGATCATCGGTTACCTGTTTGTGTTTATCAAGAAAACCCGCTATACTGTTTATTTACTTTGATTTTGTGTAGGTAGTTTCCTTTAGTTTGTGCATTTGTTTACTCGTATAATGCATTGTAAAACGTTTCACGATTTAGGTATGTGTGGAATGTAGTACTCTGCGCACTTGTATGGTAAATAACTATTTCAGTCAAAGTTGTTTAAGACTAGTCTGTTATCTGATACGAGACGTACACAGTAGGTACACTCTGCTCGCTTGTGA
Source organism: Archips xylosteana (assembly GCA_947563465.1). NCBI lineage: Eukaryota > Metazoa > Arthropoda > Insecta > Lepidoptera > Tortricidae > Archips > Archips xylosteana. Next base: position 12,896,762 of record OX387349.1, read on the forward strand.
GAATTATCATAGTTTCCAGCTGAAAGCATCAGACTCCAGACATGGGGTCGACGGCTCCTTAACCGAAAACTTCACTAATAACCACTTGAAGTAATTATTAGGACGCTACACAATTAAAACATCTTCCGAAGTTTGAACATTGATTTAACCTGTTTTCTTACTAATAGTTAAAAAAACATATTTTGCACGTATGTAGTTTGTCTTACGGGCATAAAAAAGTCTCATAATTTTTGCTTTATGTTATTAAATTATGTGATTTCAAAAAAACCCGCGCGTTAACTTTAAAACTATTTATAATGAAGATTAAGGTTAAAACTGCGGTTGTAACGGCACTTCGCCTCCGCCTTCGTAACCGAGGAACTAGCACCTCCGCTTCCACATCGGCCTCCGTAAATTTTTTGCGAAGTCGTATCGACATTATGACATTAACTTACAACGCATGTTTAATTTATGAACATATTTCGTTTGAAAGGTGACAAACCCGCAAAACTTTTGCTTGTGGAATAAAATTAAGTTTACCCCTTCTTAAGATTACAAGTTCTTGTAAAAAGTACCTACCTATTTGCAATAAATATCTTCGGATTTCTATTATGTTAGTAAATCAAGAATTGACATTTTTCCATTTCCACTTTCAGCTCCACAACCTTCGCAACGTTGCTGCTTACGAGTTATCCCTGAAAGTCTTTGCATCGGCGGTGCTGTTAAGCGATCAATCATCACATTCTTTAATCAAGACCGTATAGATAGGGTTTTATTTATATAAATCGAATATATTGGTGATCAATAACGGCGTACGATCGAGGGTTGGCATAATGAGACCGGCTGGAGGCGTTCGCGCGTGGCGGCTAGCCAGCCGTGTAAATTTCGTGGGCTGAAAACGTGAGCCCCAACATTCATACATACGGGTATACGAGCTTAAGGTAAATATTTTTGAATGAGCATTATGTGTAAAAGCTGTTATCTTCAAATTGTTCCGTATTATTAAATTAGTTTGACTGAACACCTGTGCAATAGTAGATTGTTCCACAAGGGACTAAAACAAGCCACAATTATACAAGATATTTAGCCACCCGAGCACAGCGAGGATGGCTATAATTCGCGTGTCATTATGGTTGATTAATCTTGCCTTAAACAGTCTACTTTTCACTTTTAATGCGAGGAAAAAAACACAGTTTGATACAAAATTACAATATTACTTTTTTACAACGAACGCTCAATACGAATAATGGACATCTGTTCAAAATTCAAATACTATACCAAAAAAACATTTAGCAAAAAACTTTGTCCGCAGCGCGCTTCGATCTGTAGAAGGCCTTAAAATTGTCTACACACAGTCACTGAAAATGGCGATAATCCTCCATTCATAAACACCGTGATTGGCAGTTTAGGGGTTTCCAAAGTAAATTAAAAAAAAATACTTTACCTAATCCCTAGAGATCAAAAAAATGCTTTAGTCCCGATACGCAGAGACTAAAATAACATTTTAAGACCATGAGAAGTGAAAAGGTTTTATTTAACTCTTGCTAAAGCACCTGCTGAAATATTTTAGAATAATTTTGAAGACCCCAAGAACTAAAGTCGCCGGCATAGCTCGAAGAATCGTCAGAATTAAGTGGCAGTGAGCGGGGCACATCGCACGTAGAGTAGCCTAATTTACTAATATACATCAGGGTGGACCGTTTTTTTTTGGATTTTGAATATTGAATATCCTTAAAAAGTTGCATTTTGTTTAAAGATACATAAAAAACATTAAAAACGTTTGAACCTACTTTAAGCCCTCTGCTGTCTTCAAAGAATCGAAAAAAACCGGCCAAGTGCGAGTCGGACTCCTTGTCGGGTTCCTTACTATCTATATATATAAAATTCTAAACTGACTGACTGACTGACTGACTGACTGACTGACTGTTGATATATCAACGCACAGCCCAAACCACTGGGCCTATAGATTCCAAATTTGGCATGTAGGTTCCTTATAAGGTCTAGGGGTGCACTAAGAAAGGATTTTTCAAAATTCACTCCCTAAGGGGGTGAAACGGGGGTCCAAAGTTTGTATGGGGAAACAAGATTCGTTCGACTATTTTATTCGAAACTTCACAAAAGTACTCTAAATGATAAATGAGTAAACACGTGTTTCAGGTTTTTTTGAGAATTCAACCCCTAAAAGGGGGAAATGGGTAACAAAGTCTGAAAATCAACATGGGTGTTGTTTCTATGGTTTATCGGGTCGCTGGTTATGAAAACAACAACGGTTTTAAAATCCGACGTGGCAGACGTAAAATACCATCTCCCTGGATGTGGTGCGATGGGGTTGAAATGTCAAAATAAACTAAATGACTGTTGATATATCAACGCACAGCCCAAACCACTGGACCTAGAGACTTGAAATTTTGCATAAAGATACCTTATACAATGTAGGCATCCACTAAGGAAGGATTTTTGGGAATTCCCACGGGAACGGGAAAAAACGGGATTTATATATTCGATTCCGAGTGACCCTATCTCAGTAACTATAATAACTAGACTCTTCAAATTTGATACACAAGTAGGTATTACATTAGTTTTCAAAATTCGCACCACGGGATAAGGAAAAAACGGGATTTATATATTCAGTTCAACGAGATCCTATGAACTATAATTACTAGACTCTTCAAATTTGGCATAGAAGTAGGTAATTATAATAGTAAAAAACAGTTTTAAGGATTTTCGGAAATTCCCACGGGATAAGGAAAAAACGGGATTTTTCGTTTTACTGGTCGTAGAAAGCTGAAATTCGGCATGTAGGTTGTTTGGGGAGTGTAGAGCAGGATTGAGAGAGGACTTTCCAAAATTCCCACGGGAACGGGAAAAACAGGATTTTTCGTTTAACTGGTCGTAGAAAGCTGAAATTCGGCATGTAGGTTGCTTGGGGAGTGTAGAGGAGCATTAAGAGAGGACTTTCCCAAATTCCTACGGGAACGGGAATAAACGGGATTTTTCGTTTTACTGGTCGTAGGCAGCTGAAATTCGGCATGTAGGTTGTTTGGGGAGTGTAAAGGAGCATTGAGGGAGGACTTTCCAAAATTCCCACGGGAACGGGAAAAACGGGATCTTTCGTTTTACTGGTCATAGAAAGCTGAAATTTGGCATGTGGGCTCCTTGGGGAGTGTAGGGGAGCATTAAGAAAAAAATTCCCGAAATTCTTAAGGGAACGGGAAAAAACGGGATTTTGCGTTTTACTGGTTGTAAAAAGCTAAAATTTCAAAATGCATAAGTTTATACTGTAAATAGGCCGCAAAGGGCTCTTTAACCGACTTCTAAAAAAGGAGGAGGTTATGCATTCCACTTTATGTATTTTTTATGTAGGTATTATCACCGATTTCTCGGTCAATTGTGGACCTGCTTGCTTGCTTGCCTGTATGCTTGCTTGCTTGATATCTTGGTTCTATGGAATACTTATGGTACACGCGAGCGAAGCCGCGGGCAAAAGCTAGTTATTTATAAAAACAGCAAAAAAATCACGTTTGTTGTATGGGAGCCCCCTTAAATATTTATTTCATTCTATTTTTTAGGGTTCCGTACCCAAAGGGTAAAAACGGGACCCTATTACTGAGGCTCCGCTGTCCGTCCGTCTGGCCGCCCGTATGTCCGTCTGTCACCAAGCTGTATCTCACGAACCGTGATAGCTAGACAGTTGAAATTTTCACAGATGATGTATTTTGGTTACCGCTATAACAACAAATACTAAAAACCAGAATAAAATAAATATTTAAGGGGGTTCCCATACAATAAACGTGATTTTTTTGCTCGTTTTTGCTCAATATTGATAACGGCAACAGGTAGACACTTGAAATATTCACAGAATATTTAATTATATATTGACTTAAAAATAAATCATGAAATTAAAATAAAAAATCATTTTCACTTCTCATGCTCTTAAAATGTTACTTTAGTCTCTGCATATCGGGACTAAAGCTCTTTTTTGATCTCTAGGGATTAAAGTAAAATTTTTTTAATTGACTATGGAAACCCCTAAACTGCCAATCACGGTGTTTGTGAATGAAGGATTATCGCCATTTTCAGTGACTGGGTATAGACAATTTTAAAGCTTTCCACAGACCGAAGCGCGCTGCGGACGCTCCGTAGTGCCCTGCGCTTCGGTCTGTGGAAGCCTTTAGGGCGTGGAAATAACCTCAAAATGACAACTGTATAAAAAATATTTCAAAAATAATAAATTTCGTGAAACACGATGAATAATTACGAATATTAATCTATTTAATTATAAAATATTAAAGATGAATTCATTTTATTCTGCATGTAAAGAAAGATTTCCTTTAGCTTAAGTGTTTTTAATTTGAACTAAAACAATTACTTTGCTCACCCGCGACCTAGGTCGCGGGTGAGCAAAGTAATTGTTTTAGTTCATTAATATGGACCTCCGCAAAGTAACGCCTGATTCAATAAATTGTTTTTAATTTGTTTTTTTTAAAAGCGCTCTCGGCAAAGCAGTTCCCTGCTCTGTCGATAAAATAGCAATCCGCACTGTCGGCAAAGCAGTGCTGGATGGAGTGTACGGTAGATAGAGCAGTTACGTTTGAAAGTTAATATGGCGTGACTTCAAAATAATGCGATGTCAGTTGCATTTAATAGTAAATAGAAAGTATAATTAGATATAATTTAACAAAGAATTGGCATATAGAAAATAAACTTAAAATGTCGTTTCTTTATTCACGGGTAAGTGTTTCAGTTAACAATATATTTTGTGTGTGAACTTAGATCAATTAGGTTAATTCATTTGCCGATTCTAATGAATGAACAATTATCATTCTTACATGCATATATATAGTCCAATTAGTTTTAACATAGTCTTTAAGTTAGAATCTGTTGGCTAATTATGCAAGCATTTAATGCGTCACTTTACAAAAAAATATAAAAGAAAAGAAAAGACACCGGAATTTTTTTTGCTATTTGAATTTTGAACAGATGTCCATTGCTCGTATTGAGCATACGTTGTAAAAAAGTAATTTTTTACGTCGTTTTTTTCCTCGCATTCAAAGTGAAAAGTAGAGTGTTTAACGCGAGACTAAACTGCCATAATGACAACTCGAATTATAGCCTCCCTCGGTATCGCTCGGGTGGCTAAATATCTCGTGTCATTATGGCTTGTTTTAGTCCCTTGTTGAACAATCTACTATTAAGGGGGCTCCCATGCAACAAACGTGATTTTTATAGATAATTGTACGGAAGCCTTCGTGCGCGAGTCCGACTCGCACTTGGCCGGTTTTTAGTATTTTTTGTTATAGCGGCAACCAAAATACATCATCTGTGAAAATTTCAACTGTGTGAGTGTGTTTCGAGTGTGAGAGTGTGTGTCTACAGGCGTGAGAAACAGCCTAGTGACAGACGGACGGACGGACGGACAGCGAAGTTTCAGTAATAGGATCCCGTTTTTACCCTTTGTGTACTGAACCCTATAAACCATTAACCAGTACTGATTCAAAGAAATCACAAATACTTAAATAATGTGTTTTACCTCTAATTAATAGGTCATCTTATCCATACTAATATTATAAATGCAAAAGTGTGTCTGTCCGTTACTGGGAAGTGCATAGGATAGTTTTAATCCCGGAAAATTGCATAGTTCCCGCGGGATAGCGATAAATGAACTCTTTGCAGACTGTGTCGCAGGCAACAGCTAGTTATTATCGCGATAAGTCCCAGATGTAATAAGAACTATAAATTTTATGGAGATTGTGAAAGTAACCGCTTTAAATCCCACTATCTACATTTTGATATAATTTAGCGACAGGAATTGATAAACATTAAAAAAATAGTCCATGATTTCCTCGTACCTATTCGTTTTTTTATTTTTCAAGTGAAGTTTAATGATTCGTGTTTTGAATGACTGATAGAGCACGAATGCTTGCTTTAAAATAATAATGCTTGTATTTTTTTCTCTACGTAGTTAGTTTCTGTGTTGCTTCATATATTATGATTTTCAATAAAGATTCATTATGTTGTATTATGATTACAATTAGTATTGAAACCTTGTTAAATTACAACATAAGTATATTTTTGCCCGATAAAAAGAAGAAGATTATTATTTTTAATGTAAAAATTAAATCAAAACTTGGTTGACTTTACATAGATAACCTGGCATTAATATAATTATAAGTTCTTTAGTAAAAACTATGCAAGTGCAAACTCCATTCCTTATTTTTGTTCTTTTTTTTCTTTCTTAATATTTAAAAATTAAAACCATTCATCAAATACTCGCACAAATAAACGTCATTAGTGTGACAACATCACAGCGTTTTGTTTCAGCACTCTCGTCTATCGATCGATTTAATTTAGTCTGAAACGAGCGGCGATTAGTATCTCGACGAGAGCTCGTGCCTACTATTTAAATTTAGTTTAAGAGATTAATTAAACTGAGGCTCTACAGTTGAACGCACGAAGCGTTCTGTCAGAACAGTCAATGGCATCTGGCCCAGTGTTTTATTCTGCAACCAGCGTCATGAATGGCGGACGCAATTGAATTTCCCAAAATAATGTCCACACGAAATTGGTATCAAGTGATTGATAGAAACAATTGACGGCTTAAACGTTTTACATCAGGTATAATCGGATCTGCATGTTTAGACGCATTTGTTGCTATACAGATGCGGGAATAGATAAAAACCTTTTGTTTTCCGTACAACAAAATTACTCGTGTTCGTTTCATTCATAGAATAGTCAAGCAATTATCTCTCTACAGCACGTATTTACGAATATAGTCAAACTTATCGTACGAGTACGATTGGTCTGTGAGTACGAGTATCCACGCCAAAACGAAAGGCAAGACGAATTACCGCTTCGGCGAAATCATTACCTTAATACACCTGCGAATTTCAGAGGTTTTCCACTTTTGCGATGGGTTTTTGTTCACGTTTTTTTTAATTTAATAACGTGGTTCGTCGCTGGGCAGGGGCTCGCAGAGGTAGGATGCTCTACTGACACGCGGTATTAGCCTGATTAGCTGTGAAGCGGGCGCGCCGCTGCAAAAAGCTTTAAAAACGTCGCCAGTAATTCAGTTAGGGCGGCAGTGGTATGGCGCCCGCTGACCCAACCATGATACCGGACACTCGCATAGAGCACGCAGTACAGCTACTAGCCTAATAGGTTAAACTACTTAGAACCTAAACTGTTTAACTGCTGCAGAATGCGACGGAGCAACTTTCCGGGAGACCATTAAAACAGTAGTTTGTCAATACGATGACCGATAAAGAACTAATTGTTTGTATATTTGGTACTCAGAGGATTTAGAACTGGCATTACTGCTTCAATTGTAAACGGATGGAAGATTTTTTTCCTATTATCAACCTACGACAGAACGTGGATGGACAGCGATGCGATTATAGGGCGAGAGGTTGTTTATTTGAATACAAAACAAATGCTCCCAATTTTTTCAAAACGGTTAACCATTCTTTAACCGACTTCAAAAAAAGGAGGAGGTTATATGTTCGACTGTATGTATCTTTTTTTATGTATGTTCATCGAAATCTCCGCCAATTGTGGACCGATTTTCAAAATTATTTTTTGTTATACTAAACATGTAACGGATATACGGAATCTGGCCTATCTGACCTTATATAGCGGCTGAATACCGGATATTAACGCAATATCCGGCCGGTAATTTTTCAAAAAACAATACAGAATCTTCTTATATATAAAAATCTCGTACCATAGTGTTTGTTATCAAACTCCTCCGAAACGGCCTGACCGATTTTTATGAATTTTTTTGGCTATATTTGGTAGGTATGAGAATACTTAGGTCATAGGTTATTTCTTATACCCTTATTCTTCGCAGACGGAGTCGCGGGCACAAGCTAGTTTACTTATAAATATAATAGTAAAGACTCGCGCACCGACGGTTTCGTACAAATTTGTAGGTACGTCAAAATGTTCGCCGTAAACAGCTGTGTCTCTTAAATACAGTGTAATCAGGGGCCCTACTTTTAAGTAAAATGTACGCAGTGTGGGATGATTTCGTCAGGACCTAAGAGGTGTGTCAAATTTATACGTTTTTTGCGACATTAACGGCCGTATCTTTTTAACACGCTTTTATTAGTTTTACATTAACTTAGAAGTTTGATTTCTTCACAGCTTCAAAGGACTGTAGACTTGAGCTTATGGTTTTGATTTCAACTCGATACCTCCACGCGTTCCCGAGACAAAGGGTCTTCACAGACAGACTGACGGACAATAAAGTGATTCTTTAAGGGTTCCGGTTTTTTTCCTTCAAATAAAAAACAAAGAATTAAAATTAATTGTTGATAACATTTGGTGAATAAAGACGAAATTTTCGGCATTTGCAGCGCTAAGGCGGTCGCCACATGCAACATAACAAGTCAAATATCCGGTTGCCTGATATCCGGCCGTCCGGCATTATAGCTAGCCGGATATCCGTTATCCGGCCCTACTATCCGTTACATTTCTAGTATTAACCCCCCAAAAGGGCCTGCAATTGATATTTTTTCTAACATAGGTACTTATAGGTGAAAACTTAAGTAAATGACCTATTGTATGTAGTAGTAACGTTTCCAGTATAAACAAATTGGCGTTCCAAATTGGGAAAATTACTTAAGCTCCATATCAATTCTGTGGAATTACTTAAGTTTTTCACCTATACTCTTAAATTAACTCCTACTCTATCTTCTACTCGACTTCCGTTGTGAGTGTTAAAAAAACAGTACCAATTTTATACACTGCATTTTTAGAGAAGTTTAAAATGAAAAGTCTAGTCAAAATATCATAGTAGGGGTCGTGTTGTAACCCGACAATAATTAGATACGGCGCGCTTTTACAGCGGCGCGACTCTGAATACCGACCAAATTGCGCCCTTCCAATCCTGTTTATGCCGCGATGGAACTTTGAAGCTTCGTTTGGTGACCATTTTGTATTTTTGCTTTCAAAAGTATTTCCGAAACTTTCCTCGCCTGATTTAATTTTAAATTTAAACAATTTTTCAATTTGTCGAAACATTTTAATCATCCAGGAGTTGGTGAAGTTTTAGTCCCAATTATCTCTTTAGAATTTTAAGCGGTGTTATTCAACAGAACGTATTTGGAAGCCTTGGATTCCTGGCCGGTTTGGCGCTAACCATAGCGAATGCACTTCAAATTCCGGCCAGTTGATTAGTCTGGGAACCGGATATCAAGCTTCCCCGGAACGCTGTCACAAAGCGCACACCTGCAATTTTTGGTACTATGTGGGCCGAATTGAAAAAGTAATACCTGGCTGAAAACTAGAAAGCTGGATTTTCTCAGCCAAATTTTATCCAAAACGAGATTGATCTGTATGAATTTTATTGGTGTGTACTTCTAATAGGATTATTTTCTTAAAAACACTGCAAATTTGTTTCAATGCTAATTAGAAAACTGAGTAGAACTCCTGCACAGCGGGTACCTTGTATACTTTCACACAATATTGGAAGATTTAATGTTCATTTCATTGTAATCTGACAATCTCTTAGATACCTATAGCCAACTGATATAGACACCTGATTATCTAGGTTCCTAAAGGTATAATTATAATCAAAAAAACCAATGAAAAAAGGGATTTGAATCATAATAATAATAAGGACCTGAATAATTCGATGTCCATGTCAGTTAGCTATAAGTGTCTACGAGATTGTAAGATTCTATTGGAATAGAGGGTAAGTACCAATATCTTTTAAGATAGACATATTATTAAGATTAAATAACTATGCTAAATTTAAGTGCTGTAGTTTCTAAAAAGAAAAGGAGGGGAAAAGTACGGTTTATCTCCATTTATTTTCTTAATAACTTAACCCCAATTTACAATTATAAAAAGTGTGAAATAATTATATGGATATTTTTTAAGCTTTTAATTTGCCCCCAAATATTATAAATTCATTTATTTATACGTACCTTATACATTCGTGTTCTGATCAGAGAAATCATGTGTGTACCTCAATTTAATCGATTCAGTAGATTCGGAGCAACTGTAACGATGGACAGACAAACAGAAACATGAGGAATTAGTTTATTATTTTGAGGGAAAAAAACTCTTAAAATGATTATATGAAGTTTGATACAGCAAATACCTACTGCACGGGTGGGTCCTTTAAAAACAAAACACAAGCGATATTGCGGTTAAATTAGTTTTTCCTTTTATTCCACATTATGAACGTGGACTGCACATTTTATTGCCAGTATTACCTAATTCAATTTCGGATTTTGAAATAATACTGGCTGGCAAAGTGCGCAGAGGTTTGTCACGAAGTGGCTGGATCAGATAAGCCCGGCAGTTTGTCCGTGGTGTCCGCGTCATTTGTCGCTGCAGTCGACGACGACGCGCGTTGTGTCGTGACTGCGTAGGCGAGACTGTCAGCCATGGAATACATGAAGGAGGCATTTGTGGAAATCTCGTAGGGAAGTATTGAAAATAATTGCTTTGCCGAATTGAATAATTTCCATCTAATTGATTGACACAGATTTCAGCTATGTACATTAGCGCTTCTGCTAGATACTCCACACAAAAACGCGTCTATTAAGGGGTGAGTCCCCAAAAAACGCTTGAAAGATGTTTGCGGTTTGCAAAAATGCCACGAAATTCACCGTATATTTAATACTACAAAAATTATTTTAGAAACTTAATAGATGTATCTACAGCTTTACCGCGCTACATTTGTAAAATAATAATTAATTTCCGAGAAATAAAATCCCAAATTCTTTCAAAAACATCGAAATCGTCATTTTCTATTTACGCTTTTTAGATAATAATGAAACAAATTCATGAAAATCTCTTTGGTTGAATCGTAACACAAAAGTATGAAAAATATTATCACCGTTTCATTTTAGGCTAAATATAATCTCTATAATGATAATATGCATCTAAACATTATCTATTTTTTACGCAAAAATGTTTGCCGTTTTACATACTTTTTACTATGGAGCGAACATTTCCCGTAATTCGATTTTTAAATAGCGATCGCGGCCGAAAAATATTCAGTGCTGTCAAGGAATCCAACGAGAGAGCACGCTCCGTTTGTAGCCGCGCACGCACACACTCGCACAAAATACTACTTCTGTGGTAGGGTAAGGGTGGATCCCGACTGTTCGATTTCAGCTGTCAAAGAGGTCAGACTTTTACTAAGGTAAGTAAGTTTTCTTAATAATTACAAGCTTTTATTTGTAATTATTGCAATCGTCGCATATAATTATGTATGTTTTTAACACGTTTTTACAAGCTTTTATTTAAATTGCCCTGTTAGTTTAGGCCAAATCTTGTAAGCTTTATTTAACCCGCTTCTAGTGGTCGGATCGACTTGAAATTTGGTATGTGTAAAAAAACGAAAAATTAAAAATAAGTTTGTAACACAATGTCTTGTGCCATCTTCTTTACTATTGTCCTTTTTGTCGATAGGAAAGTTCTTTGGTCTTTGTCAAACTCACATTGCACCTGATTGATTATAAGAATATTGTTAAATCTTATATCTTTATACTATTTATTTGATGTCTGTATCAAGACAATGTCAACTTTTTAATTAAATGCGTGTTGTTCTTTATAAACAATCGAATCGTCTCGCACGCAGGTTAGACGACTTCCAGCCTCCTGAACAAGTAGGATTCTGAAAGGGCTTTAGCACCATAGACCACATACATGCGTTGCAGCAGGTTATACAGAAAACCGAGGAGTTTAAACGCCCCCTTCGCCTGACATTTATAGACTATGAGAAAACCTTCGATTCGATCGAGACTTGGGCTGCACTGCAGTCCTCCAACGGTGCCAAGTAGACTACTGGTACAGTACATTACATCGAAGTGTTGAAGTGTCTATATAATAGCGCCACAATGTCCGTCCGACTTCAGGACCAGATGTCGAAGCGTATTCAATTGCAGCGGGGAGTCAGACAAGGAGATGTTATTTTTCCAAAACTGTTCACCGCTGCACTGGAGCTGAAGGATGCTTTCAAGACTCCTGACAGGGAAGGGCGAGGCATCAATGTAAATGGTGAAATACATCACTCACCTTCGACCTAAGTGCGATGCTTTCTAACCTCGGGACGATCTCCGAGGGAGTTGGACTTTAATTGAACATAGAAAAGACGAAGGTCATGTCGAACGCCCATGTTGTACCATTTCCCGTCATAATTGAAGACTCTACGCTCGAAGTTGTCGACGACTATAACTATTTGGGATATAAGTACAATCCAATTAGTGGGTTTAACTTCGAGAAAGAGGTCAATCGAAGAATTAGACTCAGCTGGGCAGCGTTAGGGAAGCTTTGCAATATCTTGTCAGCTAATACACCGCAATGTCTCAAGTCAAAAGTCTTTGACCAGTCTGTGTTGCCAGTGCTGACTTATGGCACTGAGACGTGGCTGCTAATGATGGGCCTCATAAGAAAGCTCAAAGTCACTCTGAGGGCGATGGAGAGGGCTATGCTCGGAGTTTCTCTGCGGGATCGCATTAGAAATTATAAAATCCGCGCAAGAATTAAAGCCACCGACATAGCTCGAAGAATCTCCAGACTCAAGTGGCAATTGGCAGGGCACATCACTCGTAGAACTGATGGCCGATGGGAAAAAAAAAGTTTCACAAGTGGCGTCTATGGACCGGAAGACGCAGTGAGGTAGGCCTCCAACAAGATGGAAGACGACCTGGTTATGGTTGCGGGATCGGGTTGGATGCGGATGGCACGGGTCCAATCTGTTTAGTGAACCTTGGGGAAGCCTATGTTTAGCAGTGGACGTCTTTCGGCTGAAATGATGATGATGATGATGACTTGACAATAACTGCGCACTATATGTCCTCTACGAGATTTGGAATTGGAATTGTAAATACACGGACAGGTCAACAATAATTTATTGAATCAGGCGTTACCTTTCGGAGGTCCATATCAATGAATTGGAACAACTTCTTTGCTCACCTGCGACCTTATAATAATTACGTTTATGCAAAAAATACGTGTTCATGCAGTTCCTCCACCTCCACACTGTACGAACACACACAAATCACATAAACCCAACTATCACCACCACTAAACTACACGAGCTCTAGTTGAGTTTCGAACTCAACCAGAGCTCATCTTCAGAGTAAGTATCGCAACCGTTTACTAAGCTGTATAAGCATATACATTTATTTTGCTTTTCTTGCATAAACGTAAGTATCATAAGGTCGCGGGTCAGCAATGTAATTCTTTCAGTTTTTTTTAGGTCAACAATAATAGTAATTTTGAATAAAGACATTTTCGATGTTTATATTTTTTTGATGTTATTAAAGTTCTGATTATTAATAAAAAGATCCTTTAATAATGTAAAATTGTTTTATTTGTACTTACACCAAGTTTGAATATCGAAAGTCATCAAAATAATGTAGATTACATTTGTACAAAATCGGAAGGCGACTCTTTAATGTTCCCTTGTAAGTACTTACACTGGGACTCCACCCTTAGCTGACGGCTGTATAGCGTATCACGCAAAATGGTTCTGTGTAAGTGAAAACTGTCAATGTGCGTACGAAAAATAAATTCTCAAGGTCAGGGAACTCACTCTTAATCCACTCTCCGCCGTGTCTCATCTAGATGCAGTCAACAAGATTCAAAATTCGAACATTTATTTATGCTGCAGATAGGCAGCAAATGTCTCTTTTACAATGTATGTAACGTGTTTTACCAGCACTTTCAGAAAACAATCTATCATTGTCCAGAAGAACTCCATGATCATGATCATATAATATCCTCACTTACACTTAGTCGCATGTATCTAAAGCGCAAACTCGTCAACTTGTGTATCCTGACCATCAACCTAAAGCTCTCAAACATGGTCACTTATAGAAACTCAAAAATCCCACTCTAGGTTGTCAACGAGCATTGGAGCGTAGCATTTTGACTTGGTATCCGAAGAACAGACCAGATCAAAAATACTGAACTGCACTCCAAAAATCCATAACGCTGACGTGGGCGTAAATGCTGCCAAGTTAAAGTAAGCTGGACGTGTCTGCCGAATGAATGCGGAACATTGGGCCAAAAATGCCACGGGATGGGATACACGCGATGGGTATTGAAATAGAGGCAGGCCGAAGCGGAGTTAGACGAAGACCTAGATGCTTATCCCGCGCGTACACATAGTGGCAAAAAACATAATTATGGCTATGGAGAGCAAGAATGGAGAGCCTTTGCTCTATAGAAGGACACAATTTAAGTTAATTAAAAAAGTACTCACATATCGATACCTTTGGGTTCAATTGGCGTAAAAGCCATTTTGGCCAAAATGAGTTATATATACAGTTTTTCTCAGAATTTTGAGCTCTATCGATCTGTATATACGGTTCATTGAAATTCCCAAATTTAGGGTTTATACGCCCTGACTTTTTAACAAAAAATATCAGCAGAAATGAGAACCGTGTGATGTAACAGTCAAACAATTTTTTATTTTAAATTTGGTTAGTCGTAACTACCATTTTGTTTTTTGCTAAATGACGTTAAAGACAGTGCTGCAGTTGAGGGTCTATACGTCACAGTATTTGTAAATGTATTATCGTTATTGCGTATAGTAGGCATGGCGTAAGTCCACTTTTAATCAAGTAGATTGACGTGATTTTAGCATCACGGCTTTTACGCTAAAGAATTATGAAGAAGATCTCTAAAATGTACTAAAAAAAGTAATGTAAAAATGGAATAATTCAATTTGCTTTCCTTTACATCAATAATAAAAGACAAGAATTAATAGAGTTCATACATAGAATTTAAAAATTGTCTATGATTTGGTTACTTTAGTCCGCTTTCCGAGCGTTCACAACACAATTATTTTAAGTTTTGATTTACAAATATGTTTGTCTCTTTCTGTTACTCATATTTGATACGAAGAATAACAAGACAAACTCCTGACATGTGTTTCGCTTACATTACGTTAGGCACGTTTGTTATTGTTATTAGATCGGAAAGCACTTGTTATCATTCAAACCACGCCATAAGAGTTTTTTTTCTTTGTTTACCTACACGTCTGAGCCGATTTGAATGATATTTCATATAAAGTTAAAGTACTGTAAAAACTAAAATGTAATTTTGATCAGAGAAATAAATACCTTAGGATAAAGCGAAAACAATAAACATTTTTTTACGTGGATACAAACTTACATTAGTAAAATAAGGAATATTTTTCTGTTATTCTTTATGATGATTGACTTAAGTACCATTTTCACTTGAACTTGTATATTTGTAAATAATATTCCATGGTTATACGTTAAAAATTTGCTAGGTTTATTTTTTTTATATTGTAACTTACGCGGTCCATTTGATAGTAGTACGGCATTTACGTCCACACCAGCTTTGTAAAACAAAGAATTCTTGCATTTACGGCCGTATGACTTATCGATTAACTATAAAATACTGTGGTTTTTACGTCTAAACATTAAAACATTACGTCTTTTACGAGTGTATAATGATACTTAATCATTGCATATTGGCTTTAACGTTATAGTTTTTACTTTAACGTTCATTTATCAACTACATTTTTGTATTGGTCCCTTGCCTCAACATTAATTTATAGATCAATCACGACATTAAAATGAAATATTTTGTATTTTGATCATCATCATCATGTAAGCGAAAGACGTCTACTGCTGAACATAAGCCTCCCCTAAAGTTCTCCAAACAGATCGGTCCTGCGCAAACCGCATCCAACGCATTCCCTAAACCTTAACCAGGTCGTAGTTCTATCTTGGAGGCCTACCTATACTGTGTCTGCTGGTCTGTGGACGTCATTCGAGAACCTTTTGGCCACATTGGCCATCAGTTCTACGAGTGATGTGCCTTGCCTACTGCTACTTGAGTCTGGCGATTCTTAATTTTTGCACGGATTTCATCATTTCTGATGTGATCCCGCTGAAAAACTCCGAGCACACGCCTCACCATAGCCCTCTGTGTGACCTTGAGCTATCGTATGAGGCCCATCGTTGGCGAACTCGTCTCAGTGCCATAAATCACTGATAAGTAACACACACTGGTCAAAGACTTTTGACTTGAGACACTGCGGTATATTGGATGACAAGATATTGCGGAGCTTCCCTAGCGCTGCCCAGCTGAGTTGGACTCGTCGATTGACCTCTTTCTTGAAGTTGGACCTACCTATACTTCGTTTTTTTAGCATTAGAAATAAGATAAACATTTATGACAAATCTTTTAATGAAAACGCTTTTAAAAAACAGCAACTATTAGTTTTGAAACCAAATGAGTGTAAATGACCATATATCCTTTCAAATTGTTGTGAATTATTTTTCAAAAGTGTATTTCGATAAAAAGACACGTCAAGATCGCTTACCTTCATTCTAATGCTAAAAAAAAACGAAGTATAATTGGGCTGTATGGTCTCAGGTAGAATAGTTGTCAACAATTTTTAGCGAATGGTCTCCGAGTATAATGGAAGTTGGTACAACGTGGGTGTTCGACATGAGTTTTATCTTGTCCATGTTTATTCTAAAACCAACTTCTTCAGAGACTCTTCCGAGGTCAGCGAGCATCGCATTGAGATCCTCCAAAGTCTCCGTCATGACCACTATATCGTCGGCAAATCGAAGGTGAGAGATGTATTAGGCATTCGCCAAGTGAAATGGGTCTATAATTCTTCAATAGAATATTATAACCCTTTTTGAAGAACAGCATCGCTTCTGTTCTATACTTTCGGCGCTTTCTCTTCGCGGATGACGGAATTAAGCAGGTTCTGTAGGGCCTTGAGGACTGGTTTACCACCCGCCTTTAGAAGTTTGGTCGTTATTTTGTTATCGCCAAGCGTTTTGCCGTTTCTGAGCTATTTGAGAGCCATACTTATCTCATAAAGGCTGACGCCAGGGATATCTTCGGTATAATGTCAGGTTAGTCTAGCTCTCAGGTCTTTAGCTAGATCTATGACGGGTTTTTTAGTTGATGTGTGTAATTGTCCATAAAACTTCTCAACTTCTAACATAGCTCCGATTTAGAGGTGACAATCCTACTGTTATCGGCCTTCAGGTTTGCTAATTGGCATTTTCCAGCAGAGAAATTCTTCGCTAAGACTTTAGAGCCTCTTCAATACTACTATTATTGAACTTGCCTTGCCTCCTCCTCAGAGACTTTGAGATCTGTCTGTTGAGCTGCCAGTATCGGGAAACGTCACCTGATGTATGTAAGATCATCTGGCGTCAATCTTCCATGAGCTTAGAATAGAGTCTGTGATCTTTTTGTTTCTGCTTGTACCATCGGCCCAGAAGCACCTTAAAGGCCCAGTTTGACTGCAGTGGCTAGACATCTGTCCATACCAATCCATAGCAATAAACATCAACAGCTGCAAGCAAATTTGTTTTGAAAATGGCAAGCTGACGTCTGGGGCGATAGTACGTTTGAGAACTGAGCCCCTACCATATGGACAGATTCCACAAACCCGTCATTATGATCGTCCATATCTCCTCCTAGGCACTCGAAACGGTTTTGAAATTCGAGCTAGAACCAAAAAATAATGAGAGATTTTTTTTCCAACTTCAACTCATTCACTGTGATACAAAATAACACGTAATTTTGTAGATAATTAAAGATTACAGACAAAAACAAAGTATTTATGTAGTTAATACTACCCTCAAACTTTAAACTCTCAAATATCTGTGTTTTACGGCAAGAAATACTTACCCACGTTTTTTTTAAATTTGTGATACGTCACATGAAGATTCTAAATCATCAATTTTTTATAGACATAATTACCATGAAGAGCAAATTTCTTGAGCGTAAATCCAAACTATTTTCTAAACCGAAGGTAGCTGGTAAATGGTAATAATTTGTTCTTTTTCATGCTGAAATTTTAAGCACATTTCATGTAGATAACTTTTTTATATGGCTAACAGTTAAAAAGTTATTTAAAAAAACGATTTAAAAAATCGTTTTTTCGCTCTCCTGAAAAGTGGCATTTTGGCTTTTACGCCAATTGAACCCAAAGGTATCGATATCAAAATGAAAAAACAGGTTCTTATTGTTGTGGGTAGTTGGTTTACCCACATATAAAATAATAAATCACTTGTTGTGGGTAGTTGGTTTACCCACATATAAAATAATAAATCACTTGTCAACGTAAGCTCTTTGTTTCATTTACTACATGGTGGCGGTTTGCGACGAATAAAATGAGAGGTAAAGTGGTAAAAGTAGCCCAGGCTCCCCGCTCGTACATAATAAAAAACCGTAAAGGTATTCAATACCGTCGTAATCGTAGACATTTAATAAAATGTGAAACGTCAGCGGCGCAAACTAGTGCACAAAATGCGCAATCTAAGTTAGATGACATGAAAGCAAGCCCCGCTGACGTTGTTGCCGGCACCAGCCGCGACGCTGGGGTACTAGTGGGACCCACCCTCACGCGTAACATGGCTAAAAAATTAGGCATAGATATAAACACCCTATTTTAATAAGATAATAGTAGCATAAGTATGTAGTGTAATTTTTTTTTACTGTTAAGCTTAAGTTTTTTTTAAGGGGAAGATGTTGTGGGTAGTTGGTTTACCCACATATAAAATAATAAATCACTTGTCAACGTAAGCTCTTTGTTTCATTTACTACACTAGATATTCTATAATTTTATTTTCTTAGTGTATGAAATTATCTAACCTATTTTTATTAAGTCTATTCGCTTATTGCACATCCAAAAAGCGAACTATAAATTATGTGCCTCGTGTCTGACCCGCGCCCACGCATGTCGCCTGCGCTGGGCTTGGGAGGAACGCGCGCATGCATTTGTGCATTATGCATTTTCAAATAAATACAGGTTGATGCTAACGGCCCCTTACTTGCGCATTTACTTTGTCGCAGTTTGTCTCCAGTTTTATTGCACTTATTGTACCTTTGGTTGAGTTCCAGCAATAAAACATTATAAAATATACACGGGATGCTCTTTAGTTATAGGGTCCGTTTAAAAAACTCCCACGTCCAATTTACAGTACTTAGGCTCCAAGCCGAACTCGTAATTTTTAATGAACGCTAAAAATTTAAAAGCGTATTCACACCGGCACCAAATAATAGGGCAGGGCGTTAAAACGGAATAGACCTTTATTTGGGGCCGAGAAGGGGCTTATCGGGGCGTTTTTCAAATAACGGCACCAATTCCGCGCCGGCATCCCTACCTGTTATCAGCTGCTCTTCCTGCGCCGTGCCGCGCTTTTCTACGTTCCCTCCGTGCATTTTACGCCACTTCAAATATATTAAACCCTCCATCTCGGGTCACCGGCTGACCATCCACGGCAACCGCGTTAACGACTCCCTGACAAAAGCATAATCCAAGCACTTCTCGTTACTTAGACTCGTAAAATTTTAATTCCCATTAGCCTCATATCCAACCTTTCGTTTTGTTAACAGGTATGTTCCAGTCGTACTCTCAAAGTTGGCAGCTAATGAGATCATCGCAAAAGGCGAGAAGACGTGAGCCTGATGTGGCGAATTTATCTAAATAAATTACAGCGATGATACCGTGAGTGAGCCTTTGATGTAAGTTTGAACGAGTGTTATCTTTTAGATTTAGGTACACGTTGAAAGTACTAATAAAATCACTTGGTTGCCTATTAAAACAGTGTTTTCACCAAAACCAGGAGAGTTTGCTAAGTTTACGTAATTATTTTATTAATTCTCGTCACGACCTGTTACTGAATTAAGTTTCATGCTATTATTTCACTTGTACTAATTACAATTTATAGCTTAAACGTCAAGACATAATTAAATTCACATCTCTAACGATATGACTAGTTAAGCGGGCTTTGTGTGCGTCAATTTATTCGCTGCAGTCTGACACCCGCGGCGCTACGCACTTTATTGTTCATCTCCTACGCATGTCATTTATTAACACGACCATACTTTCTTCAGCCGTGTTTGGACTTGGGTTTGATTACAATAGCGTTAAAAAGTAATTGACAACATTTCACAACAAACATTGTGATTTTTTTGTAATTTAAATGATACTCAAACAATGCTATCTAAAAATGGGTGCTGACGATTGACACAATCAGCATACACAACACGATCCCATCTCGTAACGGTTTGCGTCCACCCGTTCTTATCACCAGACGACTTTCATTACGAACTTTTTTAATCGTCCTTTGTCCTGAAAAATAAATTCATCGCAATGCTGGGACAGTCCTGGGCCGTAATTAAACTGACACCGTCCCCCGGGACGAGTTTTGAATGTTATTAGAATCTCTTTCGCGCCCCGCCGCGTCTGATTGGAAAGCTTTATATCACTAAACGACGTATATGTCCGGCAAACTTGGAAATTTGCATCTTCGTATTGTAAAGTATTCTAAGATATTTTTTAAACGCCATGTGTACTTCAAGATAGACATTTGAGAACAATGAGTGTATATAACTTCAAAACCCTCGTGTCTTCATATTATTTATTATATACCTACCTTCAATAACCTATTTAGGGTTTCATTTTAAAAAAAAATCTAAACAGAACCATTATAACTGTGCTATGCTCGTGTTTTTTATGTTGTGTTTTTTGGTTTTCTGTCTGTCTCCGCAGCTCAACTCTGAGACTATTAGTACCAAAAAGCTGTAACTTTACCAACCATCCCCCACCCCCTCATGCTAAATGGTTGTTTTTAAGTTTAAGAAAAAAATGCAGTGATATGTACGAATTTAAAACGAAGGCTGTCACACTTAGATAGAGTTTACAAATTAACGATTTTAATAAGTAATACGAGTAGGTACTCGATCAAAATTTATCAGCTCAAGGCCACTTTTTTCACAATTGACTGAAAAGAAATTAAATGATGAACTTATAGTTTTTTAAAGAAGTTGTGGCGTCTCTTTTGTCTTTTAAAACAATGCTAATCGTTTGGATTTCTCACTTTTTTTTTGATAAAGTATGCAAAACTCAATTCATATTTCGTATCTTCAATTCAATTCTCTTTGCTTTTCATAAGTTGAAAGCTAAAACTGGCTTCATTTTATTTTGACTGCATTCATTTGAAATACTGATTAATATTCGTCGAAACTAAAAGCTATAATTTATTCAAACTCCTCGGGATTTGTTCGGAAGATGTGGTTGAAATAAACAACTAAATTGGGTACGCCTTTTAGTTGCGTCTTAATCCTTTTGTCGTCAAATATCGCTTTAAATATCACGACAAATTAGATGAAATAATCATTTTTTTTGGAGCGTTTGATGGGCAGCGGGCTGGCACTGTGCCGAGCTTCCACTTTCCCCTGCGATAGGAAGGTTTTCTCTGTCGTGCGAGTAGGTATTATAGACCAAAAACGGACAGCGCACATCGCCGCTTCCGAGAAATTGTCGATTTCCAACAACGTGCTCCGGCAGACGTCGGAAATGTTTTATGAGTAATGAATTGCTATGGAATTGATGGTTCCGAGATGAGTTTCAAATAATGCAAGAGTTTCACGCCGTTTATCAACGTTCTAATGCTTAACGAGTCGTTTTATAACACTCGCACTGGAACAATTTACATTGCTCAATAAGGACATAGTGCCTGCATTAATAGTATTTTGTTTTTTATTGTTTTATTTATTTATTTTAAATGCTCTACTATTGTTTAATTATTAATTTTAATTCTTGATTATGATTA
This sequence comes from Archips xylosteana, assembly GCA_947563465.1. Classification (NCBI taxonomy): domain Eukaryota; kingdom Metazoa; phylum Arthropoda; class Insecta; order Lepidoptera; family Tortricidae; genus Archips; species Archips xylosteana. The sequence continues at coordinate 12,918,334 of OX387349.1, forward strand.
TTTAAATTTTAATTTTCAAGTTTATTTTAATTTATTTTATTTTATAGTTTTGAATTTTAATTTTATTTTTATTTTATTTGTGACATTGTTAATGTATTGTAATCTAATGTCCTATTTTATTTTACTAACTGTAGTCTTAAGCAACCTTGTTACTAACAACTATGGACATGTTTTCTGAAATAAATTATCATTATTATTAATATTATTATTATAATCTTAGTCTAACTATTAATATCTGAGATTTTTGTGTCATGTTGTTTAAAATGTATTGCAGGTATAATACTGTGTCGCAAAATTATTCTGGAATTCCATTAGTTGGTTGGACAATTTTTTTGTTAACACCCCTGTAAATGTTTTTCAGGATTTTTTGACAGTATTTGCCAAATGTTTCCATCTATAGGTCGATGTTCAAAGTATTCGGCAACAAAGAAACTCACGTTACTCAACCTAACCCAAACGTGAGCTGAAATATTTTAAAACGTCTTGAATAATTTCCGGAAATATATGTACAAAATTTAAAATCAAATTAAATGCGTGTTGAAGCATGTACAATACACGCATACAGTTCGTATACACGGTGCGGAACCGATTTTTAAACCACGTCACTTGAAAAATACCATTGGAATGTGATAAAAACCTATGGTGCTCTAAAATTTAAGCTTAAATAAAAATGTTGACTACTTGACAAGATTACTTAAATAGAGTTGTATAATTCTGCTCTACACGTTTTTCGAATTCTGAACAATTTTTCTTTCATCACTTCCGAATGGTATTTACGCATGACGTGATTCCAAAAATCGGTCCTCAAGTGCCAATAAATAACAAATAATTGGTTCGATTGATGTGACTCAAATTTAATGTACAAAATAAATGAACATGTTGTAATAGTAATGAAACCACATTTTTCACACATCTTTACCAAGACTTAAACGTTTTGGTAGATAGCATGTTAGGATAGCATTCTTTTGTCCTTTTGACATTTGTCTTCGCCAAACGTAGACAAAGTGAACATACTTATCTTGCAATAAAATAACAGATTCGTAACTTTTATTAATAAGGAGGTAGGACAGCTTTAAAAATAATTAGAGCATACAGAACAATGTAAAGTTGAAGTAATAATATGAAGCAAAGAGGTCAATAAAAGGTAAATAATAACTCGGAGGTTGTTCAGCGCAAGTGAATCGGAAGCGCGATGCCCGCCCGGAAACTGCGTAGCTCCAGATTCAATTTCCGCAACCGGTCCTCTAATAAGGCCACTATTGAACCGGGCTGAAAACATTATTTAAACGCTTTCAAACGAAAACATGAAAGGTATGGAGGATCATCAGTTGCATTAAACGAGTTCTAGGTAGTCTTTCAACTTCAAACATTTAGCAATGAGTATCTATATTTCAAAAATAACCTCAACGTTTCGATCACATTGCAATGAGGCCACTAATTACAATGTGGTCGAAACTTCTTGGTTACTTCAGCAGTATAGATAGCCGTGAATAAATAGTCTCGGGTGGTGTTAATAAAATTGTGGCTTAGCATAAGCATCAGCGTTTGAAGGTGTTAGATACTCAAATTTCTAAGCTACTGAGGAGTACGTAATCAGAGCCGGGAATACAAATTCTTGCTATTTCGATGCCTGTTGAACTCATAACAGAGTTCTGACGTTCTTTGAAGAGCGAATAAACAGAAACTAATAAGCGATCGCTGGATTGCGTTTCAAGCGTACACATAAGATTTAAAAGTGGTACGCTAGTTGACTCGTAACTTGCAAGCGAGGGAACCATGTAGCTCGCGGCCTTGCCTTTACAAAAGGAATATCACGTGCAAGTAACCAACAAAGCGCCCAGTGCGCTGCGTAATTCGATATTCTCGGGTTGAATGATCCCATATCAACGCCGAGAACCTTAATTCAGCTCTCGACGCGACAGACTCAGAGTGCACTTGGGCGTAAATAAAAAGTTGAACATCGGTGTAACGAGAGAGCCCGCGCCGCCGCGGCAGACAATGACGCTAGACAATGTGTTAGCGAGATGACACTCCAGGGCCACTATCCCGGCCCTCGCAACCTTACGCTGTCACATTTGCGTGCGCTTCTTTGCGGAACCCTAAGAATTTTCACTCGAGTTAATTTAAGAATGAAGATGCGGGGGAGGTGTGCTCTTTGGTTCTTCCGTATCATTAGAGGTTGAGATAAACATTTCTTTCGTCATTTCTGGTGCTCTAAAACTTTCAATCAATCAATAGCTGACCAAAACAAATTGAAAAAAAATTGTGTGCTATCAATTATTCTGTACAATTTGTATTGCATAGCGCGCGGTTAGCCCCGTTCGCGCTCTAGCTAGCGATCGACGGCAGCCGCTCATTATCTCGCTAAATACTGGCGCTAAATGCAGAGAACCCTCCAAAAATGACGATCCACGTCAATCACGTAGCACTGGCAATCATCAACATAAAAACACCTTGGAACAAAATAACCAACACTTTTTGCATCCTATCTACCTATTTAAATGTCAGATGTTACGTTATCATCGATACTAAATATGTACTCGTATATTCTTTTGTTTATAAATATTCCATCTCGTTAGGCTCAACTGGCATGGATCCTTTGATTCGCCTTATAGCTAGAGGCTAATCCGTTTATCAGAACAGTCTACACGAGATAGAGGAGAGAAGTTCCGAACAATCAACGCCGCATCTTTGTTATGTGTGACTTTAGTCATATCTGTGTTTGTGCCGGCGCCCGCCACCATGTTGTGTGTGTTTGAGGGTGGTATTGTCTGTCGTGTTACCGGCAACTCTGCAATTGTGTCATTATGCTAACTAGAGCAGTGGGATGCACTTGCGTTACGCTAAGGTTTTCATTTCAATAATAACTTAAAAATAAAGTTTGTGAAGATAACTTTACATGCAATGAACAAAATGTTGGACGTCCAGGCAAGGCGAGCGTCTTCTTCGATATGTGGTTAGTATGCCACTGGCCCACACAAAGCGGTTAATTTCGTCTTTCCTACTACGAACTGCTAAGGAATGGAATTCGCTCCCGTCGTCTGTATTACCAGATAGGTGCAACCTAGGGCTCTTCAAGGCTAGAATGAACAGACTATTACTGAACCAGTGAGATACACCTTATTGGTCTCATCTCCATTTTTTGTCCGCTGAGATAGTGGTCAGTCACGGGTCATTTTTATTACAAAAAAAAACACTTTTTCCATTGGCAACGTACCCATACAACGAACTTCAAGGCATCGCAGTTACTAGTCGTGGCATGCAACGAAAGATTGCGACTCGCGTCTCTGGTTTTTAGGGTTCCGTAGCCAAATGGCAAAAAACGGAACCCTAATGGGTTCATCATGTCTGTCTGTCTGTCTGTCCGTCCGTATGTCACAGCCACTTTTTTCCGAAACTATAATAACTATGCTGTTGAAACTTGATAAGTAGATGTATTCTGTGAATACATACTTAGAACTGTAACTCAAAATATTTTTCTTTTTACCCATTGGTGTGGGGTATCTATGGATAGTTTAATAGTTTGCGCGAGAGACACTTCCAAAGTGGTAAAATGTGTGTCCCCCCCCCCCTGTAACTACTAAAATAAGAGAATGATAAAACTAAAGAAAATATATGATACTAGCTGCCCGGTACGTGCTTCGCTACGTATAAAGTGAAATATTAAAAAAATTTCATTGGAACATCAAATTCATTTAAATTTATTCAAACAAAAAAATATTTTATTAATTGCTAGCTATTAATGGCATTGATATGAATGTTCTTCGGTGCTAAAATGGCGCGTTCTCTCAACCAATCATGATTTCTGTAATTCTGAAGAATATTCGGAAAAAGACATTCCATCAATTCATCTATCGATTACGCAATTGTACAAAAATTGTTCGGTAAATGCGTTTGACAATTTAATTCAAATAAAGCCTGTAAACGATATGAAACACCGACGGCTCGTTAAAAAACTGAGAAAAGTACACGCACACATATACATATGGCTCTATATCTAAATCCCTAATGATTATTGTCCTAATGTAATGTTTGTCCTAATGATCGTTTGTCCTAACTCTTTTTATTTAAAATCTATTAATTGTTCTGGATTTTTATAAAACAAACCTAACCTAACCTATAGAGATCTAGAGGATAATCACAAAAAGTTCCTGAAAAATTCACAGTTTCCGAGAAAAAAAGTGATAGGACAAACGATCATTAGGACAAACATTACATTAGAACAAACGATATTAGGGATTTAGAATGAGACCCATACATAGTACATTTGAACAAAAAATATAAACACAAAGCAATAATTATCGCTGACAATTTGCTTTAATCGAAGCACGTCCAAAATGAAATGACCACATGAATGACATCACTGAAAAAAGTTTCAATTTGACAGCACAATCACCATCTGAAAGACAGCAAAATCCCCATTATCAAAATGATCCGCCGCCATTTATTATTGAATTCATTTGTTACAAAAAATGTGATAAATGAAGAACCGCTCTACCGATTTTGTGCAAACTTCACATAAACCATCTACTAAATAGTCCAAACAAAGCCTAAACATTTGGTTTAGATAGGTGAGCCCGTTCTTGAGTTATAAAATTACAACGAAAAGTGGCATTGATTTTTATATATATAGACACATTACCATGTAAACTTCCACCAAAAATTGGTTTGAACGAGATCTAGTTAGTAGTTTTTTTTTAATATGTCATAAATCGTAAACCGCAACTTACCTTTCATTTTACTGCTACGGGAACCCTTCAAGGGCGAGTCCGACTCGCACTTGGCCGCTTTTTCATTTTCATAATACACGTAACTATCAAATTTTAATGGACGCCATCGACGCTGGGCACGGGCATTGTTATAAACACCGCGCTGCTGTTGTAATTTACATGCCGGCTATCGCATTAACGATGACTGAGCGGTTTCTCTTAATTATCATTTTGCACGGTTCGTCAGGCACACGCTTGGCCCTATCCTATTCGGAGCGCCCTATAATAATAAATATCCCTACGGTCACCTTTTCATGTTATTAACCCAAATTATATTAAATTGAGATGAAATTTTCATAAACTAATACGGGTATGTATTACAATACCGAAGTACGAAAGACCGAATGTATTAAAACATCGAATGGGTCAAAAGACCGACACGATTTTTTTCTGAAACCGTTAACTTTTCAGAATTTATTAAAACGGCATCATACAGAACCCATTAGGTTAGGTTAGGTTTATTTTATAACTATCTTAAAAAGTTAACGGTTTCAGAAATAAATCGTGTCGGTCTTTTGACCCATTCGATGTTTTAATACATTCGGTCTTTCGTACTTCGGTATTGTAATACATACCCACTAATACAGCATTCATGACATGTACCTATTAATATTAAGGACTTTATTCATTAAGTACTTTCTTTTTCAAAATATTTTTATTTGATTGCCTGGTACTACCTACTTAATAATTGGGTATTAACTTAAGTAGCTGAGTACAATGGTACATTTTTTTTTTAGTTTATCAAAATTATGATTTAATATTGTTTGAAAACTTTTCTTCGTTGTACCTACTCGTATTGCAAAAGTAAATATTGTATAAAATTTTTTAAGCAAAATACGACGATGGTAGTGTCGTGATCCGAGCTTTATTCAGATCACCCTTTATTAGACATCCCGGATAATCCGGATGCTCTTTGACGGCTTTATGAAAGGGTAATTAAGCCGGTTCAAAAATGTTCATACAAAATGTTCTTGCCGCTATTTTACTGAATATGGAAATTTATTACGTTATACATATTGTACTTTCGTTACGGGCTTGTTATGTGAAATTTAAATGGTATTTTTTACCTGACCAATGAAATGAAATGTTACATATTTTATTCATCGCTCTCTGATATTGTGAATGTAAAGAGAAGAGTAGCGTGGTATATACGCCCTTTGAGTATGACCTATTTATTGTTCTCTATAAAATAATTACGTACACTCACCCTGTAAATACATAACTCAATAAACCGCTTGCTTAATTTAATTCTTCAAAATTCTCAAGCCAAATTATGAACTTGTTTTTCGAGATAAATATAATTGCCACGGAGTTCTAAGATTTATGATTAGATTGATTTTTGCTAAATGTTATTTTTGTTGACAGTACGGGCACTTTAATTTAATCCAATCTACATTATCAATCCCAAATTTCATGTCAATGCCAATGTGACCACACTGGAAGTGGATCAAAAATTTGCATGATTTATCTACCCATATAGATTAGTACATACATACAGACCCCGGGCTGTCCCGATCGATGTATTCATCGGCGGTACATCTGTGTGAAACACAACAAAAAGTTGTAAAAACTTCGAATCACATTACTGAAATATTTGAGTCAATGCAACTCGAGATCAAATTAATTTAATTGAAGCAAGCATCCTATAAGGGTTGCGGGGCCAGCAGCACGACGGAACGAAGTTCCTTGGCAAGGGAGAGCCGCGAACGCGGGACACTGCTCCAGCTTAATTGTTTATTTAGATACGACAAACTTCTCGAATTAGGTCACCCAGAATCGCCACATTAATTAATATTTGTGTTTGAACTGTACGGTGCCCTTGAGTGATTAAGCGACCTTTCAAATAACAGTTAGTTGTAGACAATTCCCCTTGTTTACGTCCCAAATCACAACTCCAAGGCATTGCTTCTAGTTTATGCGATTAATTTACAAACACTCTAAGTAATTGAGTTGGTTTCGACGTACAAGTTCACATTAAATGAATTCATAAGATTCACAAGCGAACTCGAGTGTTTCGCAATACGTAATATGAGACAATATTGGGCGTATCGTAATTTGATCTCGTCAAATCATCTCGCTAAAGAGGCGAAACGAATCGTAAATAATACTTGTGAATTAACGAGATAAATCCTTTTGTGCTGCGTCGGGAGTGGCTGTACTCGTAGGTAGATATATTAATAGGGCAGAGATATCTTTCAATGCTGCGCAGCTGTGTTATTGTAGTTTAGGCATTTTTGGTGTGTGGTGTGCGTACAAAAGCTCCATAGCAGTTATTTGTTGCAACGACGGTGGCGACATCTGTGCCCTCGCCCGGCTAATAACATGGCTGTTTTCCTTCAACCGACCTGTAATGTAATGACGCACACTACTATGTATGTTTGCTTTTAAAAGTTCTTTATTAGCATGGACTTTACTGCCTGGCTTTAGTTGCGGTCAGAGCTGTAGTGACTCACTATTTTATCGTTTTGGGAGTTTTAACGGCACTACTTCTCTAGCTATTAAAGAAGACAACAAAGGTGTTTCTAATCCGTTAAACAGAAAGATCACGGTTTAGCGCAATTTAATTTGAATAAAATCTAAATCAGTTTAGTTTAATGTCAAATTTTATGATTAAACGTAGGTAGTTTAAGATTCACAAAAAAGCATTATACTCTTTGGAGGGAATGGATATTAAATATTATCGTTCCATAATATTTGTCCGAAATAGTGAATATATGCAACTCGCAAGATACTAAATTGACGTATTTCTAGTACGAATTTGGTTTCAAGCCCTATTAGAATAAATAACAAGTACTGTCATTCCTCATTACATGATCAATAAGATTATATCTCGCACAAACAAACCGACTACTTACAAACAGAACTCAGATGCTTATGGAAAACGGCGAGTTATTAAATGCATGCAACGAGTAAGCACGGACATTTTAAGTGAAATCCTATTTAGGTCATAAAATGTGTGCGTTTAAATTGCGTAAGGAGTGCTTAATAATAATGTCACGAGAAGAAAATCCCTAATAATGAGCCTATGTCTACTATGTTCTGTTGATAGTACCTATTTGGTCGAGTGGATCCACGAATTATAGGTACTATCCTAGAAAAGAATAGTGACTGAGATGGGTTTAGAGTGCAGAAAGACTACCTTCTGTAGAGGTGGAAATGAGAGAAAGATCAACTACATTTTTGTCTAAAAGTTACATAACTAAAATACATAGTATAATTTAAATAAGGAGGTACTAAAACTTTTTTGAAACTACTTATCGTAAAAAAAACTGGACGAAATAAAAATCATCCCATCAATTAATGCTCACAAAATGGCACTTAGATATAAGTGTAAAAAAAAAACATTTCTTCAATATTTTCGCGACACGGTTATCTAAGGTACTTTCGTCTGTTGGTCACCAGCGTCACCTAAACACACATTAATTAATCATCCAAACGTCTAATGCGTCCCATTACCTGTGGTTCAGGACGGGAATAACTTACGTTTCTAAGAAGTTTCTCGTCCGACCGGAAAGAATGTTAATAGCTCGTGAAAGCCAGATAAGGAGTTCCCTAATCAAATATTCCGGAATCCTTCTTAAGAAAGAAGCGAGGTTTCTGCGAGCGGCCGTGCATAAGCAACAATATCGGCCTTTAAAGGATAAAGACGACTGAAGAACGTCTCGTAATCCGGCCGACCCGCAACCTATCTCAGGTAGAGAAAACTCGACCTCTATTCGACTACGTCTAAGTGACATAACAGTGACTACTCCGACATTTTATAACTCACTGTTGATGGTAAAGATGCAAAAAAAGCAAATATGCAAAGAAACTTGAGTTAAGTCGAGGTGCATTTTCCATTGACCGAAAAGAACAGCTTCTGATTACTCGCCACGGAAAATTACACAAGATTCAATGCATTGTGATGGGATGTGTTTAGACGGATTGCGTAATTTAAATTTCGCTTGGACATCGCTGTCGTATAACTTAGACCGTTGTGGAATATGCCCTGCTCTTACATATCTGACCCAACTATCGCTGAAGAAATTGATAAATGTCAAGGGATTTGGAATTAATTGCAGTAATCTCGAGCTTACACAATTGATAGGGGATGGTTTGATGCAATATTGATGGCCCGAACTAGCCGGTGAATTATTGTCCGGCGGGAAGTATTAAACTACTTCCTAATTAGGATGCTGTTAAAAGTTTTAAACGTTGCTTTAATTGGTTCAAGACTATTCATTTTACTTATTAACATACGTGAACTCTATTTCTTTATTCAGCCACGTAAATATCTAAGTACCTAAGTCAATATTTCAAAAACATATTCTGTTTTCAAATCTAAGATTTAATGCACTTTTTAAGTAAGGATCTTTGGTCTTAATTATGTGCATTTATCATCAGGTAAGATAAAGATCAATCGCTACTAAGTTTTAAATTAAAAAAGACACTAAACTGTTCAATTAAATTCTTGTTATTTGGTAATCTGAATTCCTATCAGTTTTTTTTTAAACCTAGTCTCTAAGTATACAGATAAAGTTGCATATACGTATCGGCTGTTTGACAACTCGTCGCATCCGATCAAACATTTAACAAAAAACTGGATTCCTGATACTTTACGTCGAAATCGTCACGGTGTCTTTCGACAAAAAATACAAACACACGTTAGCAAGTTGTGTCCCCGCCATGCGGCCGGTCGGACTCTTTGCACAATGCGTCATTGTTGTACGACATAATACGCAGCATTAACATTTTGTACCGCGATTCACGTCATTGATGACGATTTATTGTTACGCACCACCGCAGCGGACTCTATGTTGTATAATTAATGCTGATTTTTTTTCATCCTGGATGATTTAGGTCTGTTGTAAAGTTTGTTTTGCGGAGACATCTGCCGACGATCCTATTGTTGCCTAAATCTGTCCTCAGGTAAGACCAGATAATGGGAATTATCTGAGAAAGAGTTGACGTTTTTCCTTTCAACTTTTGTGGAGTCGAGTGTTTTGACAAAGCCAGTTTATTTAGGGGATTTATTCTTAAAGCCGTCGTTTATTAAGCGTCCGTCTCTTACCAGACTTCACGAGACTGTTTTCGGGGTTCCTTAGTCCTATACAAGGAACCCTTGTAGTTCCGCGACGTCCTATATGTGTCCTATATATGTATGTGTCTATCTGTCGTCGGTCCGTGGCTTATTGTTAGCTTAGAGACTGTTAGTGCTAGAAAGATATAGTTTTGCATTAGTATATTATATTAATTTATTGAATCAGGCGTTACTTTGCGGAGGTCCATATTAATGAACTAAAACAATTACTTTGCTCACCCGCGACCTTAAAAAAAGAAGGTCGCGAAGGTCGCGGGTGAGCAAAGTAATTGTTTTAGTTCATTTATATTATATTAACTAAAATATAAAGTGATAAAGTGGTAAAATAAAATCAAATCTAAGAAAAAATACTGAACCTTACTACACTACGCGTATCGCGACACGCGCTCGGCCGTTATTTTAATCTACGAAACAAATCCATCTTTTCTGACTTAATCGTAAAAAAATTTATGCTACTCGAAACAGAATGCACTAAATTATTCTCAAATTAAATAGGTACTAACATAATTTTCTTATTGCTACTTTATGGGTAATTTAATATCTCCTTCAACCGAATCGTATAGCTGACCATCATAACTACGTAGCCAGTTGGAGTCACGCAAGGTCGATCACTCTCTTACCGACGCATGGGTGCATTCATTTATTGGGTAAACAAAGAATTTACTGATGTCGTATAATTTTATGCTCTAAACAAAGGCCCATGAGACGCTCCCCGCCTACGCCCGAGTCGCCGGTGCAACGCGCTGCACTTGTTCCACAACATATGTCTACAAGTGCATTTGTTTATGCTTCCACTCGTGTTTACAATACGCCTTTCAGAGTTTAAATAAACTTTACGGAGACGTAAAGTTTAATCACCGCATGCGATTCAAACACGCAAAGCGATGGTGGTGAAAATAAATTTTGTTTAAACCTACATACGTTTTAAAAATTTAGAGCAGAACGCATCGTGTGTTGAAAATCTAGCGAAACAAACGCACTGACAACACCAACACATCCCATTCTGTGAGGATACAAAGCGGTATTAAAATCAATTGGTCAGAGGTATTCATTGGTCGGCACGGCTGTCGCGTAGAAACATCTTTTGAATCTCATTGTCATGTCGAACTCCCACTGTGAAGTCGCCGACATCCTATCGCTCTGCCGGCCGATCAGTTATTTCTCAGAATGGAATAATCCACGTCCTCTTATTAAATTAAATACAAACGATAACATAACAATGACTCATCCCGGTGATTAATAATACTAATAATATCGAATCGAAGATGGGATGGCCATTTGTCTTAATCAGCTGTAGCTCGGAACGGGAACAACAGTCTTGGGTGGTGTTTAGGTCAGTGGCGTCAACATTTTAAAGTCATAAAACTAGATTGCGGATGTGAAAGTAGAACGCGAGATCCAATCCGAGTTTGCAAACAAGGGAAGTTACGGCGACGGAGGAGCGGTGCGGGCGCGCCCGGCCGGCTGCGGCTCGGCAAATAGGTACGGGCCGCGTCGATAAGACGCCGTCTCCTGTGACTCCTGTTTAAATAGACAGGGAAACGCTCACAGATTAAATCTCTTGCCTGCTTATTTTTCTTCCCGACGGTTTTTTTTGGGACCAAGCAAAAGATGACAAGCCGACTTATCTATCTCTATCACCGCTAATCTAAACACGGGGAAAGATGTCTTAAAAAGCTTGAACTGGCGGAGGAGTGCTTGGAGTGGTGGGTCGAAGTGCAACTTCGGATTATGAGGCTTTCAGGTCCGTGAACAGTTGCGCCGCGACACGGTTATTGCCGCGCCAGCTTTGTTTGCGCATTCGACGATTCAGCGCGAAGCTTCCTGTAAAATATTAAAGCATAAGCGCACTGTTCAACTTCATCCGCAGGTAAGTACAGCAGGGACTCATTGCTCGCTCAAAATTTCACACGGTAATCCTCTGTTTTCCGCCTCCAATTTTTGTACTAATAACGACCAGGTAGAACACATCGCACTGCGAGGAGCATCGCATGTGAGGTTCAACCAACACTAGTCCCACTGAGAAGGTAAATAGTAGGTATTTCATCACATAAACAGTAATTATTGCTTTAACGAGTCCGCCTTTAATTTGTTAGGCGTTTAAAACGGCTTTGCGCATTTGAATCGCAAATTTCTTAGAATATTTCAAGAGGGTCCTGGCGTTTGGAGGACATTATCTCTTCATAAAATTCAAGATCCGGCGTAGTATTTCATTGTGTTTCCAAATTAAAGTTTAATATTCATTTACTATATTCATTAAAATAACGATTTTGTGATCGTATAAATTTACCGGTGTAGCTTCATTATTATAATAACCAAGATAACTTCATAAGCACACATAAATAAGTACACATATGCCTGTATAAGCAAGTTCTGATAAACAATATGGACAAATTTTAATAAGTATCTGAACATTCTAATTGAGTCATCGACGAAGCTGGTTAGTAATAAAGCTTCTCGGTAATACGTAGATTCAAATCTCAAAACATTATCACGTCTTAACATCTGGAAGCGCTTGGAGCATATTTCATAAGTGACACGAATAAATTCAATCAGGTCATCGCGATAAATCGCTCCCATCGCACTCCTCTCTAACGGACGAAAATAGATTGATTAGTTAAAGGAATGGTACCTACTGCAATGATGTGCTCACACTGCTAGCGAGTACTTTCATTCGATAACAAATTTCGATAAGTACGTACAGTAAGAAATGGGACTTCTAAATAAATAAAAAATCCCTTAGTGTTGTTCGAATAAATCTTGAAATCAAAATCTGTAACCAGTTCTCGGATACCATTTTGACCAGCACATATTATGGTCAAAAATAGTTCCGTACCTATTCGATGAATTCGACCTACACTATTATAAAACACAACTCAATAGCGATGGTAGGCTATCCTTTGATATAATATATATACTTATACATATATATTTTTCAATTGAAGAACAGAATTTAGTTCACACCCCACGGTATTCTGTGATTTAATCTTTACAGGCGTGTTAAGTTAAGCTTCTTCACAGATTATGTATTTCCGCAAATAATATGAAACAGTTTCACTTGCACAGTGCTTGTCTTTCAATATCCCTTTAAACATCTAACACGGAGTACTCAACAACAAACTCCATTGAGCAAGGATTACGCGAACTATGAAGGACTTATTTTCTAAATCCGGAAGCCTCGTAAGAATAGTGTAATAAGTGTATACGGCACATGGCGTTTCCCGGGGCGCAGGAAGCGCGATCGACTCGACGCCGAGCGGCAATCGGTCGCACATCCGACTTACTTTGTACTGTAGCACTATCTAGAGTTACCCAACTCCACACTCTACACACGATGAGTTCACCGCTTTGCATAAAATCCCTTGAACGCGTTCGCGTTCGAACGGTTCGAATTTTTAATTAACGGTGGCTGAGACAACGTCAACGGCGGCAAAGGGAAAACAGACAACTGCGTTTTTACGGAATTCTATATTAAAATATTTTTTGAGCTAATATTTATGCTCTTTGAGACTTCCTTAAAGATACCTGAAGCAACTGTAAGTATAAACAGACATAATATTAGCTGCTTCTCAGCGTATGTTTTAACTACAAATTTATCAGAAGACATCAAATAAATACGTAATCAATTTTAATTTAACGACGTTAAATTTTAAATTAAAAACTACCTTGAGGCTCAGACATAATTATTTTAATCCAATACACCAAGAATACATCGGATTACTGACTTACATATTAATATACCTGTAGGCTTATTGTCTAACGCGGTGACGGTTTCACTGTTTCTTTCTGTCAAACGGTATAAGATGGTGACAGAAAGAGAAGGTGAAAGCGAAGGCAAGCGTCCGCGCGTTAGACAATACGGCCTCTGGTAATCGTCCGTCATTGTCGAACTATCCGATATTGTACGTATAATGATATTTAAGTAATCTGGTGTATTCAAGTAGCAGTGGGCAGGGCACATCACTCGTAGAACTTATGGCCGATGTGGTCAAAAGGTAACTTAGATAGCCCACCGCATTAGCACGCCGAAGTGGCAATGGGCAGGCCATATAACCCGAAGAACCGATAACCGTTGGGGTAGACGAGTTCTTGAGTGGAGACCACGGATCGACAAACGTAGCGTGGGACGTCCTCAGACTCGGTGGAGCGATGATCTTCGCAAGGCGGCTGGCAAGAGCTGGATGAGAGTGGCCGAGGATCGTGCTCAGTGGCGTCAAAAGGTTCTCGAATAGCTTCCAAGGACTGGAAGAAGCGATGACAGTAGGAACCCAATAAGATGGAGCTACGACCTGGCTATGGTGTCCGGAAGACGTTCGATACGGATGCCGCCGACCTTTCAATTTGGCAAACCTTGGGGCAGGCCTATTAGCAGTGGACATCTTTCGGCTGAAATGATGATGACGATGAATCTGTTGCATTACATTAATGATGGTACCTATATTGAAAGGTATTCGTTCTAAATCGTTATTCTGGCATGTTGTATCTATAATTTTAGACGAGGTGCCCTAAATATTCCAGCGATAACTCCGCCCATGCAATTCGCTCAACAAAATCATATGCGGCGTAAGACCTAAAGTATAAATAAAATGAATTATAAAAAGTTACTTAGCGTGTAAATAAAATTACTTATCCCAGTTTGCTAAAATATATATTTTTTAATTTTTAGTTTGAATTCTTATAAGTAGTTTTGGAGTCATTTGAATAATATATTTTTGGACGCTACTTTGAAGCTCAAACCTATCGATAAAATTTTCACTAATCGTGTTATCTGACTCCCAATTCGCTGGAATATATATGTAATGAAAAATAACATATTATATTTTCATTCACAGACATAACCTACGTTGCTCACAATATCAAAAGAAAAAAATCAAAAAATATAATGTCTCGTATTAAATTCAACGCTACCTTGAATTAGCGTACGTTAGCAAATTTTAATGAGCCTGTTGTTGTCCTGCTCTTTCGAGGGCTATTTAAATATTAACAAAGCTGGCTTAAGGTGGCCGTGCATTTTAAATATGTACTGAAACATGATCATCTATGGACTCGGGCGCTACATGCTATCATGCCTACCCTTTACTTTACCCAAAGGCGTGGCCGCCCTGGTACAAACAAACGGAAGCGAAATTGAGAGGAGCGCCCGGAACTGACGGTATACCTTTTGATTACAGAATCCCTTTTTAATTACCACGACCTAAATAAAAATTGTATTTTTATTTCAAGTAGGCGTAATTGAAAAGGAAATTGCCTTGTTGGGGGACCGCGCGGCGTCGAATAAAACTTTAATATGATGCATAAGGGCCCTTTGAT
Organism: Archips xylosteana; assembly: GCA_947563465.1. Classification (NCBI taxonomy): domain Eukaryota; kingdom Metazoa; phylum Arthropoda; class Insecta; order Lepidoptera; family Tortricidae; genus Archips; species Archips xylosteana. The sequence continues at coordinate 12,933,493 of OX387349.1, forward strand.
CTCCGCACTCGCTCGCGCTAAATCGCTGAAACACGAAACACCGCGTGTGCCTTGTGCGTATACTGGGCTCACTCTGTGCACTTTGTATTTTTGTGTCAGGTCCGCAGCTATAATAATGCGACTTTAGGTTAAAGCGTTTTTATTTTTCTTTTTCTTTGTAATCTTCATTATTTTGCAGAATTAAATACTACAACGACTCATACATGTTTACACTAAACTATGTACAGTTAAATAAGTGTGTACATTAACGAAAATTAAAGAAAATGGAGACAAAATCGGAAAATTCTCTTGAAACACATGCTGCTCTGTGCTAAGCTTAATATGACAAACTGGCTTTTGAACCTGATACTTTTTAATCGAGGAAACCATAAACCTGTAAAGTGCCATAAATTACATGTAAAATAATAAAATGAGGAAAATCTTTCATCCGGGAACGATTTACAAAGAGACACCCCTGCGCCGCGCGGAGATAAATGTCGCCTGTAGCACGATCCACTGTCGGTATAAACGTGTTCCTAATAAAAATCCTTCTCGAACCCGCATCGCGAGCCCGTACCGTACTCCTTACCCTCCGACACCGGAGGATCACGTTCCCAAACATGCCACTGACATCACAACATAGCTCCTTTAAAACTTTAAGCATGCGCTTTTCAACGATTTAATTAGCTTTTATCTCGATTTACATTACAAGACCAGAAGGTAATTAAATAAGAAAGGAACTCGGCTTACAAAAACAACAATACATTCACCTTTAACGAATAAAGGAAACAGCGGATTGGCAAAGGTAAGACATACGGTCAAAGTGAAGATAATAAAGCGTTGTATTTTCATTCTAATCCGCCGCGAATCCAGGGTGATACGGGGGGCCAGCGGGGGCAGGGAGGCTCGATATCTAAAATTACAAGCCTGCATAGAGTGCCTATCTCGAGGTACACCGTTCTCCATTCCTTTATGTTCAACTGCCACTTTCAGTAACATTCTTCCATTCGGACTAGGTATGTCCCAGACGTCCGACCGCTCGCTTTTTGTTCGCAGATTGAAATGAATTAGGAGATGGAGATATTCTTAAATCATTACTGTAGATGACGTTTAATTAGATTTTGATAACAATGCGTTTTGGAATTTAATTCAATTATGGTCGGATATCTTACGTGGCAGGCTGAAACCATGATCGTCAAAGCGTGTATGCGGTCGCGTGCCGACGCACCGTATGGCTGCACTGCATGCACTCACTGGTAGCGATAGAAACCGTATCGAACTTGCAAAATGCAGCACTGGCATAAGGCGGGCAGGCGTGCTCTCACGTGCCTTTGCATCTGCTACGAGCATGCCGCGATAAAAGGTACATACCTTAATTAATAAAGGTATTAACGAGCTATTTACATTGCTACTAGCCAGATGTCGGTAACAGCACAAGGAAAAAACACACTGTCATAAAGATCGGTTTAAGCACACATTGTAATCATCCAATGCTATTAATATGTATTAACTGTAGGATCACAATAATGGACATAATTTGACGTTATTACCAATTCGGATAGGTATGTACAGTAGCAAAAATAGATATAGGTAGCTGACACAATACAACTTACCAAATTCTTGTGTTCAAAGCAATTTCCAAATACGTTTTTCCACCACAATACCCAACAAGAATTATTGTGATACAAGTGCTCGGAATATGAACAAAGCAACCGAATCGAATGTAATAAAAATCACTTTAGCATTACGTAGCGACGGGTACTGATGTCTATCGGCATTGTGACACACGACGCGGCTCGATGGATGTCACGGGGGAAAAGGCTGCGGCGACGAACCGACTATTATTTTCGTACTACAAAACAAAATTGATTGTTCTTCGACCTTTATACGTTTGTTGGATTCCTTTGATGACTCTTGATTTGACGTGTGACGAGTTTGTAACATATTAGTTTAACTTCAAGCCTTCAAGCGTCTACTCAGACACATCCCAGAATACGGGCTGAAATGTAACGTAGGCTTCCATCTATCTAAGATTAATTTTCCAGCTACTTGCGTTATGATTGCGAATGATGTCGAATATGTATGACTCTCAGTACCACTTTAATCCTACGCAAAGTTTGTTTATCAGGGCCCAATAATTGCATAACAAATTACAAGCTGTTAGTATTAGCTATTTTGTATTGAAATTCACTAATACTATTAGCTTGTAATTTGTTATGCAATTGGGCCCAGTATGGAACATTTATTTTCTACACAAGTCTCGAAAATGTAAAAACTGAGAGGGTACATGTCTGCAGGATCGTAACAAGTAAAGGTTTATAGTCAGCGCTTCCCACGGGGACGGCTTGAGTTCACTTGTATTATGTGGATAAGTATTTCCGCAAAATAAAGCTCAATCTTTATTTGCATAGACAACCCAAGATTTTATCATATCCGCGCTGGTGCAAATGTCGCGTAATGTAACTACTGGCGTATGAAACGTGAACGCATTACTGCCGCCGTCGACGCCGCGGCGCGGGCGCGTGTCTCTTAATGACGCCGCTATCGCGCGAACCTCGCACCCACACTTTTTATTATTTCAACTTCACCTTTTATATCGCAATGCGAGTTTTACAGCTTTTATGAAATTCCTTACACAATTAACTCGCACCCCTCCTGATGAAACGGTGCGCGATAAAAGCAAAACTGTTAAGTTTTTTGTTAATATAAGTGACATAATTAGTTGCAAGCGGTGAACGGAACGGAAATATGAATCTTGTGGAATGCGTTCCCCTAAAAATATGCTCGTGGCCCCGTTTTTGTTGCGAATTTATTTCCTGCAATGCGGTTAACGTTTTTGAAATTCGATGATATTCTTCACCGCCCAATCCTTATTTTAAAATGCCATATTTGTTTGTTTTAGGCACGTAACTGTAGCCTTAATTATGTCACCGACAGTTACGAACTCCGCCGCCGTATCATTTACTCGTTAGAAGTCTCCCTGTTTTTTCCCTCACCTCGTCGTCCGTTTAATAAAAAATCGCTCGTTTGCTCGTGATGAATGACGCGGACGACAGCGAGCACGTAATTGGGTGTCGAAGTCTAGAGCTAAAAGCATACACGTGTTGCCACCGATCGTCGATCGCCATGCCATCTAACAGCCCATTGTCTATGCTTTATCTGGCAGAAGGCTGTACACAATAAATCGTCCGTGTAGCTTTGTGTCGAACTAAGTGGTGTACACGGTTCAGATCGAGGTGCGCGTGAAATATCGTCCCGGAATGTTATTAGAAGGCGAAGGAATACCCAATCGATCGGCGGCTTTTCACTCGCAGAAAGCCTTTTTGCACCGCCGCTATCCAGGTTTGGTATGAGATAGAAGCCGCCTCTTTGTGGTTTCTGAATGCAGGCATAAAAGGAATGCGTTTACAGACATTAAAGAGGGGAAATGCTTATGAACTTCGCGTGGGTACTTGATTATTTAAACAAGTAGGTAAGGCTACTGCGAGTAAGTTGATCGAGGAGCAACTTGTTCTTGGAAAAATACTCTAAACCTTTACTTTATATGATTCAAAGACAATACAGCTGGTTTACTGCTTCGTGGTATAGCTTGACTTAGCAATGCTTACAATTTATCTCACTAAATAATAAGCTGAGTCTGATTTGCTCTTGGCCGGTTTTTTGTTATTAGTATCAATTCGAATAATCTCGTTTTAAAGACAATATATCCTTAATAATCTAATGAGGTGAAACCATGAGATGTTATATTTTCGTGTACAGACCAAGAAATCTAATCTTATCTAATAATAGATACTCAGAATCACGAAAATATCGAGGTTTAGGTAGACACTATTCCAAGAATTTATATTGGAGATCATAGAATCAAATATAAATCGAATCTCTTTCATTTTGAACGTAGTTACTAGGTTACTAGAAAAACACCATAATATACTAAGAAGCAGTAGATGTTTAAAATAATTTTGACGTACATTTGTTGGGTTACGGACTTACGGGTTTACTACTAATTAACAAAACAACATTTTCTTATATACAAACCTCTCAATAGTTACTAACACAACAAAATATATTATACAAAAAGGTGCAGCCGTTCTGAAGTTATGATTACATACATTTTCTGCATTTGATTTTTTTTATAGATTAAGAGTCGGTGAATAGGCAATTTAAGTCGCCAACTAAAAACAAGTCGTTCCATTAAATACTAACACACAGCACCTCTAATCCTATAGCATCTCTCTCAAAACATCTGTCAGATCACAGAAACTAATTTTGATCAAAAGCCGTGAGATTTAATATTGCATCAGTATGGCGGAAAATGGATCTTGATATGAGACAGGAATAGGTTATGAGGTGTGGCCCCACCGGCCAACGGCATGACGGTCTTTCGGCCATTTCATTCATTTCCTGCTTGTCATCCCAGACGTATCTAGCATAGAATGATGTCTGACTACGTAATGGTGTACGTAGCACGTAGGCTTGTAGAACTGGTCTTGATGATCTGGGTTTAGTCTAATCGACAGTTTGTTACATATATCTATCTAGGCGTATCCGATACGTATTTGCCATTGAGTTTCGATTGGAATTAAGGCCAAAGTCAAAGTCAAAGTCAAAGTCAAAGTATTTTATTTTGTAAAACATAGGTAAAACTGAGTACAGTGATCGAAAAATATTATTTAGTTTCACTATGTTTTGCCAATTGGCGTACAAAAACAAACAAGGTGTAAATATCTACTTGTATATGGTAATTTGGCTGTCATCATCCCAGCCTATATACGTCTCACTGCAGGGCACAAGCCTCCTCTCACAATGAGAGGGCTATGTCGGCTATTCAACATACCACTGTTTATAGAGAAATGTCATTTGGGGTTTGTCTAAGACGTGTTTAAGTTTTTGTGATAAGACTGCAAGTATTTTATTTATATTTAGTTTAGACTATCATGAATGGGCAACCTTAATACTTGGAAAATTACCTTTGAGATCTCTTTTTCAAAGGAAAGGAATGGGTAAAAAAATCAATAACAAGTATTTAGAAACTTAAAGACACGAGCAAGGATATAGGATAAAACTAGTTGTTGCCCGCGACTCTGTCTGCGAAAAGTTCGTTTATCGCTATCCTGGTGAACGATGCTATTGTCCGGGATAAAATCTATCCTACGTCCTTTCCCGGGACCCAAACTAACACTATACCAAATTCCATCTAAATCGGTTCAGCGGTTTAAGCGTGAAGAGGTAACAAACAGACAGACAGACACTTACGCATTTATAATATTAGTATGAATGCATATGAAACCAATAAATATAAGTGCCTACTTAGGTACAGTAACGATACAAAACCTGAATCACTACAGCAGCGTAGCCAACTCGTCCCAAGTAACACATACAATATGAACTTTTAATTATTTCTCAAAGGATCCCATTCAGTGGTGTGATACACGGTCCTGATTGTAGAGGTATAAAGCGACGCGGCCATGCGGACTGCTGCTTGGAGACGCGTCAGGTGTTGGCCACACGCGAGAGCGGACAGGCGTGGACATGTGCTTATTACATTACATGCGTGACGGAATACACAAAGACATCGGTAATTTGGAAGAATTATTAGCTTTAGGTAACGTAAATCAAAAATTGCGAAGATGTTCCTAACTGTCATTATTATTGTTAAATGTTTGGTCCTGTGCCATCTCTACCTCTTTTTCGCGTTTTCGCCCATGCCCAACTTACGCCTCTTCAATCTTATATCTTATATCGGTTATCTGTTTCCCTTTTTCACACTAATCCTGCTATCTCCATAATTTCATTGGATCATAGGACAGGCGGTCTGTCTGCACTTCTTTTGCCTAGCCGGGGTCTCTATTACAAAACGCGCTTGCTCCACCGTTCGTCGTGTCGTCAACACACGAGACCAGCCCAAGCCCATTTTAGCTTGGCGACTCTATGACCCACATCGACCACTTTCGTGCTAATGTACCATGAATTATTTAAAATTGTTAATATTTAAATGGCATCTATGTCCTGTTTAAATGGCAGTCGCCGCCGCCGCTGCCGCGGCCCGCGCCGCTCGCCGCACCACTCGCTACGCTGCCCATAACTGCTATTGTCCGCCGCTTCTTATTTCTCTCCTTTTCACGCTCAACGATAATGGGAATTTCTGAAATTGCAACAATACACATACGGACCCGCTGCAATGGCGGCCAGCGGAAATTTTGCTCTTATTCTCCTCTCAGTAAGTAGGGACAGTCTATTTCCGAGCGTATGAAGTTCATTTTAGTCGTTTTGATGTCCACTTAAATACGCTGTGGGATATTGAAAATCATAAATCTAACATTAAATCTCGTACGTTTTGGTTGCAAGTGCGATGATGAATGATACTTAATGCATAACTATCCTTTCAAGAATGGCACGTAGGAATCTCGAAACCGTGTATGTAGGTATTTAGTTTCGTTCTAATTAATTTTAAAACCTTAATGCCCACTTTGTATTTTTGGCCTCAGTTGCCAAGGCTAAACTAGGATCCACAGACCGCTGGTCAGTGACACATTATTTCACTAATTATAGCCGATTATGTCCAAATATGGCCTGATCTTACTTCGCGCTTCGAAATAGTTCGTCTTGAAAATACTGACGCTAAATACTAGTTACGTAAAGCTAAACGGTGAGCCTCATAGGGAAGCTCAAAGTCACTCAGAGGGCAATGGAGAGGGCTATGCTCGGAGTGTCTCTGCGGGATCGCATTAGAAATGATGAAATCCGCGCAAGAACTAAAGCGGTGACACAGCTCTAAGAATCGCCATGCTCAAGTGGCAGTGGGCAGGGCACATCACTCTTAGAACTGATGGCCGATGGGGCAAAAAGGTTCTCGAGTGGCGTCCACGGACCGGAAGACGCAGTGTAGGTAGGCCTCCAACAAGATGGAGCAACGACCTGGTTAAGGTTGCGGGATCGCGTTGGATGCGGATGGCACGGGACCGATCTGTTTGGTGAGCCTTGGGGGAGTCCTATGTTCAGCAGTGGACGTCTTTCGGCTGAAATGATGATGATGAAACTGGAACTTGTAAGCGTACATTTTTATTTAATTCTTAAAGATAGGTGTCGTGAGCGCACTGTGACCGCACATTTAGTACGAAGTTCGGCTTCGCGGGCCACATTCGCTCACATAACGAAACATACCGATCTGGTTCATAGAAGAGTTAGCCGAGGATGACATCATCGTGTCAGTAAAATACTCTATTGGTTCATCAGTTATATATTTGACCTTACCACTTACTTCATGTTAAATAAATGCGAATGATTGCGAGTGTATATTTATTACTATTTTACGCTAAAACGGCTAGATGACATTTGGTATTTAAATAACTAGATCTCCGGGACGACATAATGTAGATTACCTACTTTTTCTGTGCACGTTAAATTCCAGAATTTCAACCTTTAAGTTTTAAGATTTTTTTTATAAAAAAATAGGCTTACGTTTGGCCTCAATCTCGCTTGATGGAAGGCGAAGATGAGGCCTAAAATGGTACACGTTTGCCTAGAAGGTGTGTGTCTGAAGATATAAATTTTGAACACACGTTCCTCATACAATCTAAATAAAGACCTCGGCGTAATTAATGGGTAACCCCACGGGAATCTTAATAAAATTTTCGAAATTTAACTATTTCACATGAGCCAAGCCACGAGTAAAATCTAGTATTATACAAAAATAAAATCATTTGATGTCATATCTCCATAAAGTCGTGGTTGCCTAGTGGTTTCCCGTATGGCCTGTTAAGCACAGGATCGTGGGTTCAAATCCTGGGCTCGCGCCTCTAAGTTTTTCAGAATTCATGTGCGAGGCCGGTTCCTTGCAGTGAGACGCATTTAGGCCAAAATGATGATGATGACCATTTTACATTTTATTAAAATAGTTATGATTTATAAGTAATATGACCCGCGGACAAAACAATACGCACGACAAACAAAGGCGCGGTCAGTTCGGTCGTTCTCGTAATTGAAGGGTGGTACAGTTATCAATTTACTTTTCCAATATTAATCTGTATGGGCAGCTGCGCCCGCGCCTCGGAAGCGGATACACGCGCCACACCTGGCTACCGTGACCTACACATCCTATAACCCGTATAAGTGCAAGCCTGCTTTATGGTTAACAGTTGGAGGTCTTCAGAAAGCTCAGTCAATTTTACTTTGGTTTACTTCTTTGTAATCGCTTCTTAGGGTTCCGTAACTAAGGCCCATACTACACGGGCGGTTTCCTGCCGCGGAAAACCGCTCGACGGAGCTGAGCAGTGTAGTTCTCGCCAAACAGATCGGTCCCGTGCCATCCGCATCCAACGCGATCCCGCAACTTTAATCAGGTCGTCGCTCCATCTTGTTGGAGGCCTATACCTACACTATGTCAAAATTCAAAATATCTATTAAATTTAGGCTACAACAAGCACTTATGAAATCAAAAGTCTCCATACAAAAAATATACATGGCTACAGCATATACTCGTAGATATGCTATAAAATTTACTAATAATATGTCCGTCAACTAAAAATCCCAATGACCACAACCACGCGTGGTATGGTGTGTGGTCGCAGAATTGCAATTGGTTTTAGTTCATGGACATTATCCTTACATTTTTGTAACACACGGCATATGGCAGTTGAACCACTTCAGAGTCCATTCGTCATAGGTGTGTACAGGTTACCTCAAAACATTTTGCTTCACCGTAAAGCTCTTAGTAAATTCCAAATGCAATTTTAGAAGTACATTCCGAAAAACTCAGAGGTGCGAGCCTGGACTCGAACCCTCTGCTAAAGAGGCCATAGGTCAAACCACTAGGCTACCACGGCTTTCTTCAAGCAAGAATTGCTTGGCCACGATTTAGCGCGAGTATAAATCGAAAAATGTAGGCAGATCATAGGCCACATCCTATTGGCTATGTGCAAAGCGGGTGGTGGGGTACAGAAAACGATCGCAGCGCTTGTGCGCTGCCATGTTGCCATGGCAAAAATTAGAATTGCCATGCTGCGCCATGTTGTCATGGCAAAAATTAGAAGTAAATGAGGAGGAAATGTTGTCAACGCTACGCGGCGCCACCGTCGTTCACGGTCCCAATACCAACAGACCAGACCAGATGTGGAACTTCAAAGTTTTTAAACCATGACCCCAGCCTGACTGGTCTGAGCGCAAAGTGTTGCAAGCGGCTGAACAGACATCGTCGTACACCCCTCAATTTATTAATTTTAGGTTACCTATTAACAATTCTAATTTGATAATAGAAAACATAAACATATAAAATTTAACTGGAAAATATGCGAAGTGAAAATCTAGGGTTTGGGGTATTTTGGGTTAAGAAACTATTTGTTGTAATAAAAACACAGTTTAGTTATTAAAAGCTTTTATTTTTAAAGAATAATAGTTAACGTATCTTGATTACTTTACGTCTACCTATGATATACCTATGATGATGATGATGTATGGGGACGCTTTGCTGAGCCAGGCGGGCTGTCGATCGTTTTGCACAGTCATTCAGCCCAGTTCCCCGTGGTTGGAGCCGACGGTTACTGTCCCAGCAGCGCTCCCACACAGCAACTCTCCTCGAATCTTCTTATTCGCCTGCTGAACAAAAGGACATCTTTGAGACTGACATCCCTTAGCTCCTCCTCCCTCAGCTGGTCACTACCGAATACAACACGCCGCGCTGTTGCGGACATGACACACTCGGCTAGAATGTGCTCACTCGTTTCCTCCTTCCCACAATGTGGACAGGAGGGGTCACTTTTTATACCTATTACGCTTAAGTGTCTATTTAACAAGTTATGGCCAGTAATTATGCCAGTTATAGTTCTTAAGCTACTCTTACCTAGATTTAGGAGATACCTAGTTCTTCTATGATACCTAACAAATATATTATGTACTTCATTTTGTAAACAAATAACATACAACAAGAGTAAGTACCTACTTAATTTCGAAATGAAATTTATTTCACGAAATAATTCAAATAAACAGTCCCTTAGTAACCTCAAACATTTCACGAGACTATCTACAAAATGCAAAACTGTGTACATATTCTATTCATGAAGTACCTACGTGTTCTCTTCGTGTTTTAATAGAAAAACTTTGTCTGGCTTCATTGCGGACGGAACTCCTATTGCAAAGGAAATAGCGCTGTGCTTTAGATATTTTCTGGTACTATAATACGTCTTCATGATGCTCTGTCGAAGGTTCAACACAGTGTGGATATATTCGTACTTTTTCTTCATTTACGTTGTATTTACTTCATGCCGACATTGTTTAATGTCCTCTATTTATTTAGCAAGACTAGACATAAAATTAAAAACGTGTTCATAAAATATGACTTTTTTTCTGAATTCAGTATTGAACTTTTGTGCATTTTATTTTAGGCAGTCTAGTAGTTCAGTTTATGCAACTGATACACATATAACGAAAGATTTTAACACACAGATTAACACAAAAATTTCCAGAGTATTTCCAGTTCTAAATTAGTAAGACCTGCTCTAAAATGGATTTAGAAGTTTGAGGTCAAAAGTTTTTCAAGTCAATTACAGCAATTTTCAAACAATTACGACAAAAATGGCGATAAAACAAATCTTTGTCACGGATATAATTTTTTAAGTCCCTGTTCTCATGTCGTTCGAGAACAAACGTCTTATGATATCTAAAAAAACATAACGAGCTGACGTTTGCGTACCGACTGAATTTAATTTCAATTCTAACATTGGGGCCTATTTAAATTGTGTTGATTATAGAAGATGTTCCAAATTTGTAACTGCACATTATAATATCATAAGTATGTGATTTTGTAAAAACATTAGGTTGCTGTTCTTACAAAGAAGAAAATTGTCACAGTTAGATAATTGTATTGTTATACTACTGGACATTGTCAACTGCTTCTAGACACACTTCAGGTTTAAGACTTATTATAATATGTGTAGATAAATAATTAAATACAAACGAAGGCGTGTAAATAAATACGTAATATGCAAAAGGCGTCACATTACTTTGCCGCCTCGGAATGCGCGTCGCGTCCTACGACCAACTTCAAAAATCGACTTTCAATAGAACTTCTCGTCTTTTCCATGTCGACTTTCCATTTTAACTTCAAATTTACTGCGACGTCTGCGAAAAATATTCATGTTTATCATGATATCATTACTGAAACAACTTCACGTAGAATATTATAAATTGAATTCGGAGTGACAGTTCACGTATACCTACCCGAAAAGCTAACATTAATCAAGGTTTTTGCATGAATTTTGGTGACTACAATCAGTAGTAGTAGCCGAATATTAATTACCTTTTGGAGTTGCAGTGACGTAGAAAAATGTTAGCGGCTGAAATATCTAGACGCATTATAACGATATTAATGACATTTTTTCCGGTTTTTGTAATAACACTAGGACATATTGTATATGAGTACCTACCTCTAACCGTGTCCAGTGCCGCTTGTACCTACTAAGTCTACCTAAAATAAGGATAGTTAATGTAAGAAATGTTGAAAAGTGCCTTAGGCGGATATTTCCGTCTTTATTTTCTATAACTCCGAATAGGTGGAGGCGGCGCGAATAATAGGAGTACAGTTAGCACATCGGTGAGCGGGTTGATTTGGGAGAACAATATTTTCATTTTAACCGGAGAATCGGTTTTGGGACTTCTTCCTGCAAAGTTCCAGTCAGACGGTAAATTCGGCGCCTGTGAGCGGTCGGCCGCGCCGATTCGATTTGCTCTAACGCGATAGTCACACATTCAGCTCCCGGCGGACCGTGTAAGTGCTCCATTCACTACGTAGACCATTATTAATACATCCCCTCCCCACTCGTCTCCTCTCAAGGCCCTCATTGTGAGCCGTTGCGAGTTAATCCGCCGTCCAGCAAAGATCGCCGATCGAATGCGACCGACCCAGCTTTGTGAAACGTAATAGGGTCCTACGGTTAAATGCTGCGTGTAATTTTTGGTTTGCGATTGTAATTATCTATTGAATCGCTTTGCTTCGAGGGAAGAGTTCAATTATCGCGCGACGCTCCGTCGAACTGATTGATTGGTTTCGGCTCTGCTTGTATCCGTCAATTTGATAGACACACCACACGTCTACGTACCACAGCTAAATTACTGAAGCGCTTCGTGGTTCAATGGCGATTGTCGTACGAATTACCTGCGGCTCGGGTACATCTTGACGGATTGCACAGAAAACAATCATTGTTTAGTTGTGCACATTTGCTATACCATAGGCGTATAAGTCAATGAACGCATTGTGAATACCACAAGTCGGAAACACACCTCAACGATGGTAGAGGGGGAAGAATGGGTGAACCAGGAATCGATCGAGGGCGGCATAGCAGGCCGGCCGTCGCGACGGACGAATGGACATCCCAGAGGACTTGCAGAACAAAGCTCGGCAAAGCAATTTAACCAATTTAATGTCATTCTCATCCATTGACGGCCTACCGCGGGCTCAATTTGAAAATAGACGTTAATATAACCCGGCGCGAAAACATCATGTTTATAATGCCGACCCGTAACAAACACAATATCAAGTTACCTCTCAACAGAAGATATTTTCTTTGCCGCAGTTATTGTGCTTTTCTTAGAAAATGATTTAAATAGCCGTTAAAATAGTCATAACTGGCGGCTCGACGACATACTAATAATGCAATAAACTGACTATATGGCCTAAGAAGACTTTTATTGACAAGCTCGAAATGCCTACGGCTATTTAAAGTGGTATCTTTAATGTTCATGAAAAAGTCGTTAAATATTCTTTCGTCGTATTTAAAACTCTTGGGGTCCTAAACGTCTCGGGCACAAGTTTATTTACCAAGTTACCTGTGACCGTTTAGTTTGTCGGTGTTTTAGATGCTTACAAAAATTAGATTAGGACTCCTGCCGTAGATACTTTACCTATCTACGAATATATTGTTTGTGATTCGTGAATTCTACATCAACAAAGGTCGCTTTGTAAAAGTTAAATAATATCTCTGTGAAGTATAATCATACTTTTGATTTTGAATTCGACAATTTTTTTTGTAATAATTACAAATGTATTTTCTTTTCACATTAGTATTTATAGCTTTCGAGTATCATATAGTAGGTATAACTACCTATACCTAAGATATTTTGGGAAAACATTTACCAAAAATAAAAACTTCCGACCTAACCCTTGTAGGCAAAAACAGACTGTCTGAGTCAGTATCTGTAAAACCACTTCACTTGTATTAATAGACAAGTGGCTCTTAATATGGCCTTCATCAAGCGGAACTCTTGGTTTCAGTAAACTTTGTATATTTAAACAATTAAACACGTACACAAAATTAAATCTGAAGCACCTGCCAAACTTTACTAAAGCGAATTATTGTCCAATGAAAGATATGCCTGAATAATATAAACAAATTGGCCTGCTGTTAGTGGAGATTGGGATTAGCAGTTTAACGTCAATATAGTTAAACATAAAACACCGCAGATTCGTATCTAAATGGCACGGCGAAACATCTTAATCCTAGAAAGTTATTTATAGTTTCATTATTCACACTGACCAATCTCTAAGGTCGGCACGAGAAAGGGGTTCTTTGATCTTTAACCTCAGACATAAAAATGTACGTCTTGTGGCATTTGTAAAATGCTTAAGATCCAGACCCTAAGATGTTGAACCTAAATAATAAATCGTGCAGCGTCAGATTTATTTCAGTTTACATCTATTGCATTGTAAGTATACTTCAAATAGCAGATTTCATGTACATACCACACCGTCGGAATGCTGACAGAAGCCGGTGCAGTGTTTCTTTAAAACACGTCAATTAACAGACGGGTGTAAACCACAGGCATTTGTCGAATCGACACCGCGCGAGGGTAGGCCGCCATCTTGGATCGGGGGTCAAATTAAATTGACATATGGTTTGTGCAGACATATTGTGTGGCGCACATTATGCTGTCGCCCCTAATTATACAGGTCCGCTGATATGCGGAGATTAGAGGCGGGAGGTGGGTAATTAGCGTAATGTGCGTCGCGGATTTAAATTGCCCCGATTCCACAAGTTATTCCATTCTATAAATCACGCCACCCTATTCCTGTTACTAAATTGTCTGGTGTGCCGACATTCGTCACTGCTATTTAAAATACCATAACAATGGCCGGCGTCAGTTTAAAACTAATGAATTGCTGTAACTTTTCTTCCTACGGCGGAGAAACGGGACGAAGTGCCACATTTATCTAAATTTAAACTTACGATAATGTGAGAGTGGAAAGAGAACTTCTGTTATTAAAATGTAAACGTCCTGAAGATAGAGCACTGAGCGTCACAAAAGAATTCTGTAGTGGTACTTTTCTCTGGCGCCAGCTGTGTAAGTCCTATCAAATCCAGATAGTTTCTGCAGAACAACGCCGGGTAATATCGTCGTGGAACTGCTAGAAAGAAAGGAAATCTCTCGAAAGCGTTGTCGTTAAATTATCGCATCTCATCGAAAGCCGGCCAGACGCAGCGTCAGCGGACCAGCGTTTAGCATATCGCCGGAGCCGCTCGCCGCGGCGTAATATAGGCGTTAGCCGGGGGCGTCGTGTTAAAGCCATTATCGAACCCTAATACTATTTTAAAAAATGGCCATCCTAAAACTGAACGTCTCGCAAGAAAGCTGTTCGCGAACAGACGCTTAATAGGATTGGATGAAGATGGCGGAGTAATAAAGCGTGTTCGGTAATGTATTTATAGAAGATGTGCCGGCATCGCCTCGCTCGCTGCACGGATCGCCTTCAATTTACTGTTCGAGATTACGATTAGCTCCTCGATCGGGCTGACTTTGTATTAAAGTTGTCGCTAGGTTAACCAACGGCAGCGCTCCGCTCGGCGACACTCCCACCGCTCGTCGTAAGTTAGGCACCAATACTGTCCTTTAACCAAGATCCGAATCAAAAATAATTTATTTATGTGTTTTGTAACTTTACATTTGTTTATTATAAAAACGTGGAAAGTAGATCCAATAAAGTTTCATTTATTCATTGATTAAGTTACTTACATAAAACTTCAAGATGCCACAATATTTAACTCAGTCCATGGCGCCCAGTAAAAGGCACACAATAATAATCTAATCTAATATATAAAAATGTTGTTTATTATCGAACTCCACCGAAAAAACGGCTTGACCGATTTTTATGAAACTTTTTTGTCTGCATTTGGTAGGTCTGAGCATAGGTCGTAGGCTATTTTTATGCCCCTAATGAGGCAAAACAACGTTTGCCGGGTCAGCTAGTTAGGACTATAAAGGTTACGTTCTTTTCAGTAGGTGAGATAGCCGGTCATTTACGTACGTAGCTGAAGAGACGGCCTATGCTATCCTCCAGTGGACACCGATAAATGGGTACGGGGTGAGATTGCCTATGCGTCCTCCCTTAAGCTCATAATTGTATGTTTATACGTACCTAGGGTAGTTGCCTAAACTAAGTCCAAACCTGTTTTGTAAGTTTTTCTGAATAAACCTTCTGGAAAGTCTCCTTGGCGTTTCGTTCATCCTACAATCTGGCGGATGCGGATGGCTGGCTGGCCAGATTGTAGGATGAACGAAACGCCAAGGAGACTTTCCAGAAGGTTTATTCAGAAAAACTTACAAAACAGGTTTGGACTTAGTTTAGGCAATTACCCTAGGTACGTATAAACATACAATTATGAGCTTAAGGGAGGACGCATAGGCAATCTCACCCCGTACCCACTTATCGGTGTCCACTGGTGGATAGCATCTTATTTTTAAGTAATAAAACTAATAAAGCTTTCACTTAGTAAAGAATCATAAAATGATTCGGCAATTAAAATAAGAATAGGATCGTGCCTTCTCAGAAACTCTTAAGTCCAACTTCTTTCATTATTCACTTAAATGGTGTAATACATTGCTATAATTTAATTACAAACGAATTGTCGTACAATGTTGTTCAAGAAACTTTGATGACACAAACAAGTCTTTGTTGGCAACGAAAAGTAATTTAGGAATGTAACAAAGTGAAGTGACATATGAATATCATAAGATACATATGGAAAAACTTCGAAATTAAAATAGTTATTTATCATGCAAGGCTGGAAAGTTATTTTTGCGCGAGTGACTGCAGGATTGAACTACGAGCGAAGCGAGTGGTTCAAAAGAATACTCTTGAACGTAGCCATGGGTTTCAAGGAACAAGATGCTAAATAACTTTACTGCGATCGAAATACACAATTTTTTACTTCACTACAGAGAGAAAAATAGTAGATAGGTAGAAGAAAATAAATCAGTATTTGATTATTCATAATTTATTATCCGCTATAATACAAGTATCCATAATTTTCTCGTATCTGTAGTAAAGAGAACTTCAATTTAAAAGTTTAGCTTTCTAGATCTAAGGGTTTGAACTGGACGTTGATAAGTGAGTCGGTTAGGAGTTACATGCCTAAAGATAAAACAAATATTACTAGAGTTGGTAATATTCTCAGTAGGTAAACCTTTTTTCCCTCGGGTGTGCTATGAATTTTCTTCCTGTTTGTTCTTATTATTTTTGTGATTAACGACGAAGGAAGTTGTATAATTTAACCAACCTTGATTACCTATAATAAGTTACAACCAATAGTTACAGCAATAAAAATAAAAATATATTAAAAACATAAAGTATGACAACAGTAGGGCAACCTTCCAATGACACTGAAGCGCAAGCTCGTCGACACGTGTATCTTGCCCGTCCTGACCTATGGTGCACAAACATGGTCTTTGACTGAGCATCAGAAATCCAAACTGAAGGTTTGCCAACGAGCGATGGAGCGCAGCATGTTAGGCTTGTAGAGAATAGACCGTATTCGGAACATCACTCTGCGCTCCAGGACTCGAATAGCCGACGTGAGAAGAAAGACCGCCAAGCTCAAATGGGATTGGGCCGGACATGTGTGCTGGATACACCCTCAAAGGTGGGCGCACTCAGCCACGTGGTGGGTGCCGCACGACGGTTACCGACGGCGATGCAGGCCCAGGCGCAGATGGCGAGACGACCTGGACGCGGAATTAGACGATTGGCCAGATTTGGCTCGAAACAGGGAAAAATGGAGGACCAGAGGGGAGGCCTTTGCCCAGCAGTGGAACACTATTGTAGAATAGTAAAAAAAAAAAGTATGACAAACTGAGTTTCAGAACATATGATGTTTTTTCGGATGCGCTCTGAATTTGCTTCATACAATATCTATTTTCTTCTTGTTTATCCCATTACTTAATTATGTAATTTAATGGCACATTGAAATAATTTAATAAAACTGAAAAAAAAAATTACTGTCATTCATTATTAAAATGTTTAATAATAAGAAGAATAAAATGTACCTATGACAAATCTTGTTTCTGAACAACGTTTGGTGCACCGCGGCTCATTGTCACATTCGAATTTAAAAGAAACACCACGCTAGCGGGGATAAAGCGTTTTTCCACGCAATTTTCGAAGAGAAAAGCAGGTTTATCGCGCTTGTAGGGTGAAAAATATATTATACGTTTTCTAGAACTGCAAGTTAGTCAGATATGATCATAGCTCGGACAGCCCATTACAAAACAGATACGGAAATAGAACAAGATTCAATAGAGTCGTAATAGTGTACCTAAGATTATAATTATCTGAAGAGGATATTATCGCAATTAACATTTTGATATCCTATAGGCTAATGTGACAATTTGTACGAAGGCAGTTTTAAAAAAATTGATATTTAGTAGTCACATTTCTGGCATAGATATGCAAATTGGCAACTGCGGAAGAACTGAAATAAGTAAAATTATTTACGTACCTATATTTATTTCTACAAAATTTGAATATGGTGAAATTAACGGTTAATAAGCGGATTAAGAACTACCCCGAGCTCTCTTATGACAAAACTGTCTGTGAAATATTGTTTACAGTATGTAATATTCGTATTAAATTGGAGTAGGTATCAAATTTTCATGGTTGCATAATGTTCAATTCAACGATCAGAATTTTAAAAAAAAATTCAATACCTTCACAATCATATGGACAATTTTGGGTTTCCTTTAAAAATATAATTGAAAAATATAATGAAATAATGAGCTATGGAGCCTATGGATATGATCATAATAATTCAGGTAACATTTTTCCTTCAAATTAAATAAATTGGTTCAAAAGGTCAGTTGCTGCAGAAAAATAAATAAATTAGGTAGGAGTCGGTCAATCGTTTAGTATAGTTTGATAGTTCCATAAATTTGTTTTAACACTACTAAACTACACTTAAAGCAAATACTAGATTTAAATTTCGCTCCGATACGGCCTTATTGATACGAGTATAGTATAAATATCTTCCCAGGTGGACTTTTCGCTTTGAGCCCTTATCTTTCAAAACAAACGGTATCGTCATAGTATTAAGGTTCAAATTTAATGTAATGACTCGAAGCGAAAAATTCACCTGGGAAGATTTATACTATAGTAAAATTGTATTATGGCGGCAGTAAATCTTACAAATTAATGTTAACATTGTCGGCCTCTGCAAAGCACTCGGCGCGCATCGCGACGCGAAACTATCCGTAACCCGAACAGTACAAAATAGTAGTCCATTAGATTTACGGATCAGCCAGTATCATTACTTTGATACCAAAATAAACGAATGTAGATAATGGACGACGGGATCAATACAAAGTAATCGCAAGCGGATCCAATAAGCCCGGCCAAAATAGCGGGGGGTCGCAACTCGTACCGAGAGGACGAGCGATCCGAACATGGGGAAACAATATGGCGGCATGCAAATAGCTCGGCCATTATCGCACCTGGGCAGTGCCGTGCACAGCCGCCCTGACGAGTAAACAAGATTACGGGAATTGAATGGCTAATTAAGGGAAAAGAAGCGGCCCAGCGAGCCCGCTGACTTATCGCACCTCGTCTCTGCCATATTTCACGACGCTTACCTCGCCTTTATTGTTCGGCCGCCTCTTGTTTAGCTAAAGAGGCTTGTTGGCTTATCTCTTGGAGCCTAGGTAGTCTGCATTAAGTGCCGTCACAGCCAGCTGAGATTTACTAGCGCCGCTGCAAAGATCCCCGCTGCTAAATAATTATAGAACCGCCGGACTAGCTAACGACCGAACACAGACGCTGCTAGAATGTTATCAGTTACAGCTGACTCACTTCTACTACCATACAATTTGCAGACAATTATTCTTTTCGTATTATTTGTAAGTCGCAGACCATTCACTTGGTATTTCCTTTTAGTTGTCAAATCATCATCATCCTAGTCTAAGACGTCCCACAGCAGGGCACAGGCCTCCTCTCAGATTGAGAGGACTTGGGACCCTAGTTTCCATGCTGTCCACGCAATTACTTTTCACCGCAAAGCTTGTGTCGAATCATTAAAAGGTAGTGACGTAGCTTGTATCTAATCAAAATCGTGTAGAACGCCGGAAAACATTCAGTGCGCAAGTTTTTTTATTATGATCTCATAGACCTATATTGTATTAACGTTTCTTAATACGTACAGTGAAATTCTAGAATCAACTCCATTCAGCGGCTTTTCGTACTAACGATGATATCGGGGCATTCAAAAAGGTACTATGTTGATCCCTTAAATTCCGGCAACTAATTCTCATGGATGACGATGATAGCTTACCATCCAGATGACCTACTATGCTCGTTGCCTTCTATCAATAAAAACAAAAAATAAATTGTCAACTACAATCGATGGATTTAAAAAATATCACCCTATATAAGTATCATGAGCGGCCCGTAATCGTTAATTAAAGAATAATCTTTAGTAACTTAATAAAAGAAGATGGGTTTACATTAACAAGCCCGTACGAAAGTTGATGGATTAGTGAAAGAGCTATTAATCGGCCTAAAGCATAAAAATTTGGTTGATTGTAAGGCCATGAAGCTGTTTAATGCGCCAGACCCGCTGACAACCGAGTTACGCCAGATAAATGTAGCATAAACTGCCCATTGATAGCGTTCGTAGACCGGCCTACATCACACAAGACGGCACTTAATCATTACTCAATTAATTAATTAGTGACATTTATTAGATAATAAAGTGAACATATTTACGAGTTAGCTTTAATTTTATGTTATCTGTTTAATTATGGTCGACAGCGGCAGTGCTGCGGGATATCGCCCGCCAAGCTTCAACTTCATGAACCTCCAATTATTTTATGATTTCACTTTTTGACGTTAATTCAACGCCTATGGACGTGTGATTCAGTAGAACATAATAAAATTCTGTACTCTGTTACGTATACAGGGTTATTTGTATTTCACTAGCATCCTTTTAACCCTAAACTCCTACCACTTAAACAAATGTTTTTTGTTTTACGGCTTTTGTCATAACTTAATATTTTTGGTGTAATAACGTTTTGAAAATTTGAGATTTCCTCTTATTTTTACGATACTCTGTGTATTTGTATGGGAAAAAAAGTGCTTCATTTTAAAAAGTCGTAAAACAAAAAAACATTTGTTTGAGTGATAGGAATTCAGGGTTAAGAGGATGTCAGTGAATTAAAAATAACCCTGTATATCTTTAAATGTTCTCATCAAACTTGTTTAAATGAATTACGGTATCCCTAAAAACGCAGCATTTATTAAGTACAAGACTGTCGCTTTCGGAAGCCATTGGCCTGAGCGTTAAATCATACAACCACTCAAGACCTTGAAAGCGTTTGAAACAAACGTTCGAAGGGAACATTTATGTAAACGGTTTTACGTACACCGACTAAGCTTGCAAAGACAATGCATATTTTAAAATGCGACGAAATGTAAGCGCTAAGTTAAAATTCGAAAACCATTACAATACAATACAATACAATACAAATATTCTTTATTGATCACCAAAAAAGTACAGAAGAAATATTAATAACAATAAAATATCAGGCAGACAATAGGCGGTCTTATCGCTCAAAGGCGATCTCTTCCAGACAACCAATAGTGGATACTTGTACAAATAAGACATTTACTAATTTTTTTGGTCAAATTTAATGCTTTGCCTTTCCTGAGCACGAATTAGTGTAGTAAAAGGTAAAAAGGATCCCACCAGAAACATTTTCATGTAAAATGTTGCCAAGACCATATATCTCACACTGTCAAAAAGATATCAGATCTCAAGTAAGCTTAGCTTCTAACTCTACACGTCCTAACTCTGCAAGCCCTAACTTCACAAATTACACCTTAGTCAAAGTATGTGGCTACTAAACTTTATGTTTTTAATGAGTCTACTATTGAAATGACTAATTCAAAAAAAAACGGCAAAGCGCTTCGAGAAAAGGTAGTAGTTTCCTTGCGCTTTGCTTGTCTCGACTTAGCTGGGACACTACCGTGCCTCCAGATCCATTGATTATGATTCTCAACTTATTTTAGGAGAATACTGACTTGTCAAAATAAATATGGACGAGGAAACCTACTTGCAAAGCAAAATAATTGTGAGAACTCACTGGCTCTCTGATAAGCACTTACATTGCAAAAAAAAACCAAGTACTTGACTCATCTCCCTGACTGATCATGTTTGTGTCCATAACATATTGCCTTACCCTTTATGAACGATCAAAACTATTAACGGATGGCTATTAAACTCAGCAAGTCCTATCCCGGCATGTCATATCGGAGTTGTTCGAGAGTTCAATTTCATGTCTGATAATGATTTAGAGTCCGGCCGCCGGACGTTAAACGTAATTTAATTACCTACGCTAAGGCTGTCCCGGGCCCACACAGAACCTGGTTAACGCGAGATTAATGCATTACATCGATTATTACTTACTTTTTGTGCGACTTAATCGACGTTTTAGATGTTTGCGTAAGTAATTTGCCTACTTAGTGTAGAACTTTTCTTCGGTGTTATTTGTTCATTTTATTAGCCTTTACTCGTGACATCGCACGCGTTATTCATTAGATTAGGCATTTAAATTGAGTCTTCGGGATCCTACGCAATTCCCAAGGGAATTCCCAAAAATTACACCAAGGTCTTCTTTAGCGTTGTGTGTAGATTTGCCGAGCAGAATTTCATATCTTTTTACTAAGTGGTTGAGGTTTCGTGATTTTACTACCTCCAGAATATCGAAATATGTGTGTTATGTCAGACATCATACTATCTGATCTGCATATCATATTTCATCCAAATCCGTCCAGCTGTTTTAGCACGAAAGAGTAACAAAAGCCCACGCACACTTAGACACACAGTCGCAAACTTATATCATAGTATTTACGGCTTGTTTCTTCTTAAGTATTATAAATAACGACTGAAACAGCTACTGTTAAAAATAACCTGGAATATTCTCCTCAATTAGGACTAGCAAAGTTTAACTCGTTATTTTTAAATGGCACTACGTGTGCTACACACTTGCTACTATCATACTTAATCACACACAGCGCATTAT
Source organism: Archips xylosteana (assembly GCA_947563465.1). Classification (NCBI taxonomy): domain Eukaryota; kingdom Metazoa; phylum Arthropoda; class Insecta; order Lepidoptera; family Tortricidae; genus Archips; species Archips xylosteana. The sequence continues at coordinate 12,955,801 of OX387349.1, forward strand.
AATATGTTTAAAACTCAGAAAGAGACAGTCAATCAAAGTATTTGGCCAAAAAAAAAATCTATTGGTAGAACATACAATACAAATACAATACAATGACTCATTATTGTATACAACGATGAAAACAATACAAAAAACAAGTACATGGAAAAAATATAAGGTAAACAATAGGCGGCCTTTTCGCTTCAAAGAAACAAACAAAAGAAAGCAAGCAAGGAATGGATTACAGCAGGTGGAGCAAAAAAATATCTTAAAACACATAAATAAATGATACATAACAAACAATACTTGTAAATATATAAACGGGCTATAATTTTTCTGCACAAGATAATAAATAGTGTTCCTTAAGCAAGAATCTGAAAATAGGCAAGGATTTACCACGCCTTAGGTCTATTGTAGGGAGTTCCACAGCCGAATAGCCCGGACAGTAAAAGAGTACACATGGAATTTGGAGTTGGAAAGGGAACATACATAATTATACGAACAGACAAGGAACACCGTCTAATTAAATTTATCTAATGATCACGACGTTTATGTAATTTTAATCATTCGCGGCGCCAAAATCTCTCATTAATTTGTGTAAACTTAAAAGCTTTTAGTGACCCGCGATCCCGAAAAGCCAAACACTTTGTCTAGAGGAAGCCAGAAAGTTCCATAATTTCTTTGCCGAGATAAGAGGCGAAAGTTCAGCAGGAGCAGAGATTTATGACATCACCGTCGCTCCTTTCACTAAATAATAAAAGGCCCGCTGTAAAACGCGGTAGAGGCATAAAAGTTTTACGTCCATACAACCCGTTTGTGTACGTAAACGGAGCATGTAGGGCGTCGCCTGCTAGGACGCCAAATCTCCATAAAGAGTAATCAGAGTCGACACAATAGTCAGTTGGCTCATAAATCGTGCGCCTACGCTCATTTCGTAGCCTGGCCCACGGCCCGTAATGCGAGCCTTGTTAAACTTTCATTACTAATACCATTTTTCCACAAATCCTTAATTTATTTCCCCTTATTAAACCTGAAAATACTGCCATTCAGACTAACTCAAAATAACTTGTGTTATTTTTCGAACTTCACAACTCAACTTTTAACAAAAACGAAACTGAAGTATGAATGAAATCGAAGTAGGTAGTAACTAACTATTTTCTTTGTACGAACTTTTTAAGCACATACACCTTCTGAACAAAAACTGGATTACAATAAGTAAGCTTGTTCAAAGTTTAACAAAGTACATCAGCAAAATATCAGTTTACATAAAGTGAAGCAATTTATCGAATTCTTTGTACGTTGCTTTATTTTGATTCAAGCTTGGATTAGGTTTTTTATCTACAGTCACTGCTACTGAATTTGAGATGACTTATCTCTCGGATTTCAATTGTTAGTTATTTGTAAGGAAAATGGGATGAAACGTACCGAAATGCATACTTTGCATTCTATCTTAAGATGTATAGATTACTAGAACTTGCTACAAAGATTCGTAAAATAAACCTTCTATTCGTAATATTCTTGCAACGCATCCACGCTAATCATTTTTATCGGACAATGAACATGTTGTATAAAATTACTTTTAATTAGGTAACTCATTTGTAAGTTTATAATATAGCTTTAGCTTATCCATCCATTTTGAGTTGTAGGATACTTTTTCAGTTAATTTATTTAAAATATTCATGTGAATTTATACCTTACAGAAGAAGTTACAGACACAAATCACGTTCCCTTTCATTTTTATTTAATTAATTATGTACAACCATGGTATTAATATTACCTATATGTATATGGTATTCTTTTGGGGTATGTATTACAATACCGAATTACGAAAGACCTAATGTATTAAAACATCGAATGGGTCAAAAGACCGACTCGATTTTATTCTGAAACCGTAAACTTCACAGAATTTATTAAAACGGCATCATACAAAACCCAATAGGTTAGGTTAGGTTAGTTTTATAACAATCTTAAAAAGTTAACGGTTTCAGAAAAAAATCGTGTCGGTCTTTTGACCCATTCGATTTTTTAATACATTCGGTCTTTCGTACTTCGGTATTGTAATACATACCCATTCTTGTGATATTATGACCTATGGGCTCTCAAGCAGAGGGTCGTGGGTTCGAGACTGGGCTCGCACCATTAAGTATTTCTGAATTTACGTGCAAAATTAATCACCTTTGAAATTTACCATGAGCTTTACGGTGAAGGAAAACATCGTAAAAAACCTGCACACACCTGCAAAGAAATTCAATGGTGTGGTGTGAAGTACCCAATCCGCATTGGGCCCGCGTGGGAACTACGGCCCATAGTCCAAACCCTCTCATTCTGGGATTAGGCTTGTGCCCTGCAGTGGGACGTATATAGGCTGGCATGATGATGATGATAATGAAATATTCTGTCACTAGAGTTATTATTGAATACAGTATGTTTACAGATGTTTACCAAGTATCTACGTTTTTCATGTTTTGCATTTTTTTTTAAAGTAAAGCTTAAAATGTTAAATGTTTTCTCATATCCTAATAAAATATGTATTTAGTACTCTCTTCGGAAACCGCCGGCTGACCCGTCCCGTAATACGAGAAAAACACTGTTTCGAAATAGTTAAAAGCATTCTCTAGCAATTACCGAGGTCACTGCGTCGACTTGCAGATTAAATCTAGATGCACGCCGGAGCCCCGGCTAAGCCGGCAGTCGGCAGTCGGACCACCGTGCTACCTATTATTTGCTTAAAAAATTTGAATGCGAAACCTGGTTGTTGAATTATATTACTTTATCTACAACACAGTACCGAAACAAGGCACATCCTATAAATAAACAAATTTGCAATGTACCCAATAGGCGATCTTATCAGTTGAGTTTAACTCTTCCTAGCATATTTACTGATAGAAAAAGAAAGTTACAGGTACCTATAAAGTGGGTAGAACAACACAGGAGAACTACTGAATTTACATAGAATAATCATAATAATATACAATACATACCAACTTACATTTAACATCACACCAGGCATTTTAAGTTGAAGAGTTCTGCAACAGAATAACCCAGACGGTACATGGATAGATTTTCTCATTTATTTACGTTATAAGGTAAGTAGGAAAACTTAAATTACTTTACCTTAGAGATTTCCTGCGAGCTATACAGCAATAGCGAAATAAATGTTCTAAAATATTTTCTAATTCAAAGGTATTACGCATTGAACAAACGTATGTATGTAGTTCAGTGCTGGATGTAGCGTTCGGTCATCCCTTTTGCGGCAGGCATTAGGTATACTCGTATCTAGTGATGGGGGCGCCAGGCCGCGTCGAGACCGCGATGTAACCGCTCGGTGACAAACAACATTCGTGCCCGACGTTTATGCGACGTCATGCCCCTCAATAGAAATGCTTCGATTTACGTCCCTCCTCCACTCTTCCCTTGGACGTCTTTTTTTATTCCATGTTTGGTTGGTGCCTGCACAAATTTATTGGTTACCTGATGGATGGCGGTCTCGGATCGATTTTAATCGAATTCTTTTTGTTCATCGGTAATGTTCTGAGTTCGATTATTACGGCTTTATAATTATCATTATAACACAAACATAAAAATACTACATAGTGTAACTGTCGCAGTTATGCAAATCCCTTGACGATATAATATAAAAGTTCTCCTGATTCTATGAAAAATACCCTTATTTTTACCAAAAATCTGTAATTTTTAGATAATGCTGCGAGACCTGTGCTGTGCTGTGTACGACGTGACGACTAACCTAACCTACCCAAATTGTTGACCCTTATTATCCTTTTCTTTTAAAATCATATATTGTTATCAAAACTTATTATCTGATGATGATGGCGTCCAAGAGGTACCGGAATTTTGTTTGGACTTGCTCCCCGTTTGTTATATTTACAAATAAGCTATTTTGTAACGTTTTAAAAAGAATTGCGGTCATAAAATTAAAGCCTATATTTTCACAGTTGGTTGAGTCAAATTACGAGCAATATTAATTTAAATAAATTGTTGTTCTTCATTAGAAATTATTATTCTAAAATTCGATATCAGGATCGTATAACCACCAAATCAATTAGTACCATAGTTCAAACTTGTTTTAATTAACGATATTGTGGCAGGAAGACATCCTGTCAAAAACAGAAGATGCGGTTTGAATAAATTAATAGACATCGACATAGTTGAAGTGTAGTTGGTAGTTCGAGGGCCAGCGCTCGCTGCAATCGGATTTGAGCGAAGACAATGCGTTCACGCTACAGAGGTGGTGGCAGTGAGGGAGCCATTTGTATGCGTAATAGAAGATCGAATTTCGTATTTGTTCGTGGGGTCGTTAGCAGCACCTTCGCGCTTGTTTATAAAGAAAACAAAACCCTTTACCGCGAGGGCGCGGCGAGCAGCCGCGAAGCCCTACCCGCTCCAATAATTCAACCATGAATACGAGTATACACCACAGAACATTATAGAAGATTATATTAATATAAGTTGAGCTCACTTTCGAATTTACTTTTGCGTCTAAAATTACGCTTTTAATTAAACTCGTGACAAGCTTCTGTTCGACTTTTTTTTATGGGAACGTGTCCGATACAAATTAAAAAGCTCAGAAGCTGGTTTGACAAACACGGAGCACGTTTTTTTCGTTCGCGACGCACGTTGACACATCAAACACCTGATGCGGCGTGGAATTTGAATGTTGGAGATCACAATGCTCATAGATTGTCCGGCAGATAGGACGACATAGCTAAAAGTCGATCGAGCGTGAACGAAAGTCACGCGCCAAGAGTTTCGTATCCACACGTCCCGCCTGTCCGTTTGTTCGTTTTGCTGTGAGGCACGCTTAGAAGCTTATACACGCGGTCTGTGAACGATATCGATACTTTGATACGAAAGTCGGAGATTTTTCAATTCGGATTTCTGTTTGCGAACAAGTTACTCAGAATAGGTGTTACAGAAGGTAAGATATTAAATCTAATCTTCTTCATTCTCAATTACCTACTTAATGAACTAAAACAATTACTTTGCTCACCCGCGACCTCGCGGCTTAGGCTTTAGGTCGCGGGTGAGCAAAGTAATTGTTTTAGTTCATTAATATGGACCTCCGCAAAGTAACGCCTGATTCAGTAAATTACCTACTTAATTAAAATTTTCGATTGTTAATGTTTTTTAGCTTTTCCTGCTTTCTTCCTAATTGAACAATTAATGATCATTTATTTGAAATTGAGTAATTAATTTCAATAAAAGTAATTTCAATCTTAGTCTCTCTGTACTATAACAGTACCTAAAGGTATAGCTATCCTGCCTCTACTTATTTAGGTACTTAAAATGGAAAAGGAATATTTACTAATGAATGCCTCTTCATTATTTAGATACCCATTTGTGTAAGACTACAGTTGCTCTAAAATGGAAGTTAAAATTATTTTTTAGGGTTCCGTACCTCAAAAGGAAAAAACGGAACCCTTATAGGATAACTTTGTTGTTTCTCCGTATGTCTGTCAAGACCCTTTTTCTCAGGAACGCGTGGAAGTATCAAGCTGAAATTTATATCAAATACTCAAGTCTCTTGTCCCTTAGAGCTGTGAAAAAATCAAACTTCTAAGCCAACGCAATCAAAAGATACAAGCCGTTTATTCTGCAAATTTCCGCATATTTTCGAAACTCGCAAGGGAATCAAAACCTACAGGGTACTTCCCGTGAACTCAATATCTTGAAATTTGGTACGAAGCAAGGTCTTATAGCAAAGATAAAGGAAAAATGGCGAAAAGTATAAATTTTTTTGTTTGTCTGTCTATATCAATATTCAATCTACAATGATCCCCCACTACGCACATTTTGCTTAGGAGCAGGGGTCTGCTAAGACTGGATGTTCGTTCATAGATACATATAAATAGATACATATAAATATTTGTATGGAACTCTCGGTGCGCGAGTCCGACTCGCACTTGGCCGGTTTTTGTCATTCTTATTCAGGTTAGCTGGCTGCCCGCAATTATATCTAGCTTCAAAACTTCTTGAATACTAGTAATAAGTTTGCGCCTCCCCTATTTGATTAAAGTGAGAATTATGCTCATGCCGGGCTCGTAACGTGATTATTCTATTCTTAGCTAAACTGAAACGAGTACTCTACGAGTTAATGTTATTTATCAGTTTATACTAAATTACTTGGAAAATTTAAATAATAAGAACGTGTACCAAAACTCCCATCTCATTACTTATGATAAATTAAGTATGTCTCAAAAAAGCATTTGTTAAATAAAGTTTTGACACGTAAGCCAGACTAGTCGTGATGAATTAGTATGCTAGTGAGATCAGCTGGTAAATTTTCACTTGCACTCTTGAGCCGTCGCTGAAGCGTCATGTTGATGTCCCGTGCAACGTGCATACGTCGTGTCAAGATCACGTCGGAGCGTCGCGCCGCCGCGGTTGACACCCCCGCGCCCCGCGCCCCTCCACTGCTACCCTCAACCCTGCTACCACGCATGCTCCAATCATAATCCGTTTAGGGATGTCGTTTGTCGATTAAGATTTATCTTAAAATATCAAAATGTAAAAACAACAATGCCATCAAGTAAACGTCTAGACGTGACTCCAATGTACTTACAAGTAATAAGCCCGTGCCAGACGTAATAATCGAAAAATAGTTTGAACATTTTCTGAAATAAAACAGAAAGAACATTTCACGTAAAGTGCGTTCGAGCTTTCATACGTCTATCGGGATAGTTGACAGGGTTAAGCTGGATGGTGGATGGTGGATAACTCGATAGCTCGACGTTGGATAGGGCGGCATTATCCTGTCGCGTAGATTGCGCGCGCATCGGCGTCGCGCGGAGGGCATCAAACCGCCTTCGGAGGGCGCCCGATCCGCGCGTGTTCGCTGCCGCCGCCGTGCCCGCGCGGTCATTCCTCACGACGCCTCCAACAGCGAGGTCCGCTCGCTGTGAGGAGCGCGCGCGGTCACTGACCGATACCGCCACAGACCCGCAAATCTGACCTCCGCCCTCATAAATCGTAACGCGCCTCGCGATCCGAAGACTAACTGACGGCCGCGCGCCTGTCACGCGGTATTCCACATGCACTGGCAGGTAGCTTCGACCCCCGGCCCTCGGTGGCGTGATACCGAGCAATATTTTCATAAACGACGCAATATACCGACCCGCCGCTTACTCTGTGTCTGACTTTAATTTGTTCTTTATTGTTTTTGGTGTTTATTGTTTCCTTAAAATGTGCTTTTACTGTAGTCAAATTACATAGGGAGCTGTGTTAACTGTGAGTTACGAGCATGGCATATATCATGTCGGATGCGTGAGTTCTTGATGGAATACTTTTGCTATCATTCTTTTAATGGCTTACACGACGAGGATGGATGCTTTCGATTCCATATTCGTAGTATCACCGATTCATTATTTTGTTGTGAATGGTGAGTTATCTTTATGGCTCCAATTACAAGCCAATCGACTGTTGATTGGAGCCGCTGTTGTTAATGTGTTTTAGAATGAAATTTATAATGATTAAAATTTATCGCATCTCGTTCCGGATGAGTTTATTATTTGATTATGGAATGTCCATCCTGCTATAGGTAAGTTGAATTGATAATACGTCTAGTAGATATTATCTGAGCCATCTCATCATGCGCCTATCATATAAGGCTTTCGAAAATGGTTTCGAAGATGAAACTTTACGGCGAGAATCATGTGAAATAAGAGGATAACGCCAGCGTAAACAAACTTGAACTTTACGCAGATCTTTTGCCTAATTTAACTTTCAATATCAAAAGCTTACGTTAAGAGGAATTATGCAAATTTAATAACGTAACGACGTTTTAGATTCAAGCATCAGAACTTAATTTGGGTTGCGTTGTGTATTTTATTTTGGCTTGCTCATTTTCTGTCAAACGTGCCGACTCATTATAATTAGATGTCTATCTTTTGGTTCTGCTTAAAATGAGCGTTCCGTTAGGTGTATTATGAGATAAATAAAACACAATTAGCAAAGCAATAAAAGCAGCCTACCATATTGCCTCGCAGTCCCACGATGGCGAGAACCTGTCCGCGCGATAAAGACGCTAACGGCAACTTGAACTCGGACCCCGGACATCAATTAGGTTCGACTTGTTCTCGCAATTATGTGCTCAAACTAAATTGCTTCAAGATTCGTCGATCGCACTAATGGGTCCGCTAAGCCTAACGACACACGCTTGCCAGTTCACACGCGTGGAATCCATCATAATTTTGTTGACTCATTGTCCGTTTTACATTAGATCCCGTCTCAGAGGTAAAGGTGGCGTGGCATGTCACGTGTCACGTCACAAATGATACGACACGCACACATTGTTGACGCGGGCGCCGCTGGCCTAATGTCCTGGGCTAATGCGGCTGTGGCCCGACAAGAGGACAATTTCCGGGCCCGCCCTACCTTCCCGCCATTACGCACTAGAAACAATTCCCTGCCCATTATAATCATTAATGACGCCGCGGTGCCATTACCGGCCGCTTAGCCATTGATTTTCTTTTGTCGCTTTTAGTTACTTCACGAAGTCAATAAATCAAAATGCCGGTCTTCCTTATCACTATTTGTATTATCACAAAACTAAAGGGATCTACCTACTTTGGTTTAAATCTAAATCTAAAACAACACCTTTACCTCTTGGTACAGTCTTATACCTGATAAAAATATAATCATTTAAAAGGTGTTTCAAAATATTTCAAAATACATACACACACACGCACACAATTTAAAACTACATATTTGTAACTAGTAATTGCTTACGACTTCATCGGCGCTGAATTTGGCTATCGCTACTTATCCTGCAGAAACTATGCATTTGAACAAAAAGTGTCCACATCTTATTCCGAGGTCCCATTGGTTTAGCGATTTAGGCATGAAAAAGTAACTGACAAACAGTAATAATTACTTGCGGAATTATGATATTAGTTTGAAGTTTGTAATAGGATGAATAAAAAACGCTTAAAAGATAACGATCCTAAAAATCTGAACTTGTGTTAGTAAACGACATTTGCAATTAATTTACGGCTGTACGAACTCCGAAACACTCCACGCTGACAGATGCAGGACTAATGACAAATTAACCGTTAAAAACTCGCAGAAAGGCAGAGCGACGGAAAAAAGTTGAAAATAAAAAGCCACTAGTCGGCACTTTTATCTCCGGGCGTTTCGCGAAGACAGCATTTGTTTTGAACGACTCGGGGTGGACTCGGCTCTGGCGCTCTCGAAATAACCGCGGCCGCCGACCGCTGTCGGATCTAATCACCGCTTACCGACGCGCTTTGATCTCTTCTTAACATCAATTTTGTGTCTGAAAATCATTTACACAAGCCTAACAAACTTAACGTTTCTTATTCAATCCAAAGTTAAAATCTAAAACTCGATTCCGCTCTTGATCGAACGGCAGGTAAACAGTTAACTATAAAGCTATCATCTGAAGGTTCATTGAATAAATTGAATCCGCAACCGTGCATTCCTCCCACGATAATTAATTGTCTGTGCAGCAAATCATATACTACAAAATGAGGCATAAAATGTAATAGTTGAGGCTTGGGAACGAGACGTGGCGTGCGTAATTACCCGACGAGAATGTGGCAAGTCCTGTGACCGCCGCAGCCTCCGACCGCGTCACTAAACTGGGAATAAAGTGCTCGGTGCCCGCAACTCGTTAATTACACTTGGAAACTCAATAACATGTTGCGAATGTTGCTACTGAATATCAAACTTAAAATTGCCAGGACAACGTAACATTGGTTAGTTACGAACATTGATATTTTTAGCAAAGGAGTAATCTTTCTTTAGAATGCTGATGTTGAACAAAGAGCGTTGAAGCACTCTTTTCCTCGGGGCATCTATTAAACGGACAGGAATCGTTTCCCACAGCCCGCTCTCGGCTCGTCACGGAATCAATATCGTCTTTTATCTTATGAAACGTGCTCCACATGCACACACGCTCACGTGCCGTACCAACGCATCATCACCCACACGACAACCTGCCTAGGGTTGCTAACACACGAGAATTAAACGAACAAATACGAGGCAAGATAGCTATAATTAATCCAAATTTCTTCATATTTCGCACGTGGTTGTTCACGCGGTGCCTTAAAGAGGGAAGGTTTAATTAAAGCTCGCTCTTGAAGCAAGATATTAGTCATTATAACTTGGTGAATGACCTACGTTAATATTTTCTAAAGAAACTTTGCTCAAACGACAAAATTCTTGCAGATGTGGAAGTGTGATGTGAACTGATTCATTCACACTGTTTTTGTTCGTAGAAACTTCAAACTTGCGCCAATTAAAATAGTTTAGTTTTTTGTGCCTCAGCCGGTTGACGGATGACGAAATATATCTGGGGCAGGACCGAACGTTAATATGGTTCAAAGCAACGGGCGCCTTGTTAATGCAAGTGTAAATATACCGGCTTAAAATGTGTTTATTAGTCTACAACTGCTCTCTTAAAGTGAACTACAAAGCTCTTAACATATAAACACAGTACCGTGTTAATTACCGCAGTGTTGTATACGTTACAGCTTCAACAAAGTTACAGCTTTTACATTCAAACCATTCTGACGAATAATCAAACCATTGTGCGGTTCACTCCTAGTATCAATAAAATGTGAGAATGTTACATTGCAATACCAAACGTGTATAGGTAGCTATTTACTGTTGAACAGTGAATGCGGCGTGCATTGCAGTATGTTACTTTATGAGAACCGAGCGTAACCGATACAAGTTCAAGTACAAGAACTCGCCTCACCATACATCAATCCTCTCAGGAATACATCAGTCAGTCTCTGCGCCATGGGAAAACGTTCGGCTGCGATGCGGCAAGCTTCCTAGTTGCCTTATATGCACCGCTAGCTTTTGAAGAAGACTTACCACTACACATGCACACAGCATCTGCAAATTTACTACAGTTTACGATTGGCTCAATAATAAATCAAACAACTCAATTCAAATCGGCGGTTGACTTATAACAACGCGCTTTCTCCGTTCTGAATGTACAAAATTATGAAATCGTTTTATAGACGATACGACACCATCCATAATGTCTTTAAAGTGAATTCAAGTTCTCAAATCCTATTCTCCGACGCCAGCTAAAGCCGAGGCTGATCCTTTTCCGTTTGCAATAGTTCTACATTCTCTGGGATATGCAATATGTACGGAGATATTTTACTATTCCATTCAATTTTATTAGAGTGATTAATGTCCTGTCCTTTTATAGTTTCCGATGTAAATCGCCCACTTAGCAATTTATTGTGAAGTTTACGATTCCTAAAGACCCAGCAAGCGATCGTTGTAAATATATGAATGATAGAAGCTCATAAAATATTTAAACTGCAGGTTTCATTGCGAGCATTTATATTAATTAATATCACAATTTACACTTTAACGGTCCTATCTAAGCCTTAGTATATATGGCATGTTCCATGAGCTTTTTAGAGGTGCCCTTGGATAAAAGTTGACAAACTTAATTCCGCAGTAACTTAACCAAAATTCAGTTCATGCCCATTCGATAGACGTTCGCCGGCGAAGCACCGAACAAAGTTTAGTCACCGGGGCTTTAAATTCCCCAATGTTTGTCAAAACACACTTAAAGCTGTCAGGAGCGCTTAAATCAATTTATTATACAGTACCCGGAGACACATCGGCAGCGGGCATGTTTACCTACATGTACTCGTATGTATGTATGTAAATCTCGCGTTCGTTCGTTGCTTCTTCAAAAAGCCTCAAGGAAAACTCTAAGCCTCTTTTATATTCTTATTTCTATCCTTGCGGGATAATTCAGGCCCATAGGACAGGTTTTTACATAATTTTATCGCGGCCTTTTCCATTCGCGGTACTTTTCGAGAATCAGTTTTTGTGTGAATTTCATGGTCACGCATCGGGCTCACACGGGAACTGGCGCCGCTAAATTAGTAAACATTCGATAAATCACGGCCAAGCTATGTGTACAATTATGAGGGCCATAAATAAAATTTGAGCTGGGGGTAAAGAGTTTAATAAAACAAACAATTGAGAACAAAAACGGTAAAGGGTGCACGCCTCGCGTCGTTGTGAACGTGCGTAGAGCGGTGTCGGGGTAATTGTTTGACATGCAGAGAGCTGAGATCTACCAGCCGCCTCCCGAAGGGGACGCTAGTGTAAAGCTGAAAGGCCGTTCAGAGCACATGTTGTCTTACCGCACACGGTGTCAGCTTCTTTAATATCCAACTATCATTTCATTTCTGTTGAATCACACGTAACATTTTACTATTTCTTGGATATCGGAGCGCTAGCCCACGCAAAAAAATAAGCGGAATCTGGAAATAATCCATCGTCCTATATTTGTCTCTTACTTAGTTAGTCAGGCTGGAAGTTATTAGTGTCGTTAAAACGCGAGTTTTATCACGGTACGCCACTCTTCTCGTAAATAGATAAATTCATTGAGCATTAATTATTCAGCCAAGCTCACCCTCGCGGTCGCGGCCATTTTATTATTGACTGTAATTCAGTCGTACGAACCCTGCCCCGGCTCTCGACTGGACCGATAATAGTATCTATCGATTCGATTGATACTTTTCCTTTTCTTAGCACTGGTCTAAATGGCTCTTTTCATTTGAAGATACTACGCTATAAATAAATTTCATTCAAAAATGGCTTTACAAATAAAACTTCCATTGAAACCGAATACGATTTATAATCTCTTAAATATCAAATTTACAACAGTGTATGTTTTTGCAATGCGGCAACACTCAAAGAACCCCTTGTCTGTGATAGAAAAGCTGCTTTAATTCACACACGACACAATAGATAAAGCTTCGAAATTAAAATGAAAATTTTAACCGCATCATGTCGTACATGGGCGGATCGGATCTAGTTTTATTCACTTACGTCAGGTTCGTTGCATCGTGATCCCTCGTCTTTCGTATGTCACATTTTTTTGTCTATTAACTTGGCGAGCTTTTTCTATGGCACCTCGGCGCGGGCGCAAAAAACGACAAAAGCTCTAGTGTGAGTCGAGACGAGGGTCGCTCGCCCGCTGTTGGGCGCAGTCCGCCGCGCGCACCCGCCAGGCGAGGCCGCGCCGACACGCGTACACAACAACAAACAACACGAAAAACTAATAACCTTAGAACAACCCCTTTTTCTAGAATCAACTTAAAGCCAGTTCGACATTAAAAATAAGTGATAATGGAAAAATGTTTCGACAATAAGTGAATATTTAAGTTTTCTAAGAACGTTCGTGGAGTGTTAACAGCGATGTAAGTGTTAAATGCGGATTTACAAGTGACATGGAAATAATGGGATTGTGAAGTGGACAATATATCGAACGCCATCGTGATGACGATGAAATCGCTTAAGTACAGCGAGCGGGAGGATATGATGGAGGGGTTCAGCCCGGTTCCGCCGCCTCTGCCGCGGCGCCAGCCCGTGAGAAACATCTATGCCGAACCCTTCGCAGACCCGAGGTAAGTCTAAGTTATCTACAGCCAAGCCACCAACTAACAACCAACAGGTAAGTCACGCTCATTACTAATCAACTTCCATACCGAATTTTCTTGCGGGCTTCTTCCCAAGCATGAGCTAACACAACCGGTTATCCGCTATCTACGCTCTACGAGTTTGTTAATCGTTTTAAACAAGATTAAGAAGGAATCAATTATTTACTAAAAATTAAACAAGCAAAGCATTAATAGGTAGAAATAAACTGAGATACAGCCGGTAGATTAATCGGGTAAAATAGAATAGGTATTTCCATAATGAGACCAGTTCAGTGGCTAAGGTTATCAAACAAACAATGGTTAACTAACCCACATAAGAAATTTATTTTCACTGTAAAAATAATTTATATGAACATTACCAAAAGAAAATAAGGCAATGAAAAGGAAAATGAACGAAATGAGGAAAGTATTCAATACAATTGACTACCTACTTGAATCAGTTGACGGCTCTTGTTTACCTTCCCGACCCCAGCACCAGCAGTGCCCACCCCTTGTATTTGTAGGTGCTCTTCAAAGTAATAATAAAGTGCCTGAAGCCAAAAAACATCTATTTCATATAATACCGCACCACAGCGTAAACATGGGCGGCATAGAATCCCCGCAAACCTCTGAAGACCACAGAACATTATTAAAGTAAGGCACTACACAAAACTAATTCAGCGGCTCTTATTTGGGGTACCCCTTGGGAACTTCGATCGAAGTTCTCACAGTAAGCAATCTCGTTCCGAAATGTATTCCGTTCTGTGGATTAGAGATACAATATGCAGGATAGCACGTGTGCTAATGGTTTGCGGTTATTAACTCGCGGACTTCGACGTGCTTGTCCCAACATTCACCTACAGGAACCGCCATAAATCATTATTTTGTAGGAAATTGCCGCACGTTCGAACGAACGCATCTATGAATGCAGTTACTGCCATCTGTGACACCCCAATCGCTGCTCTGTTTAATTTCGACAGATTCAAGGGTGAATCCCAACTATTAATATCGCAACATGCTTGCATAATGTCCGTAATTGTTATTGTTAAAAATATGATTCACTTCTTTCCGTCTATTTAGTAGACGACTTTACTTGTTTGCCCCAATAGTATTGTCTTCTGTTTCGCGTACATATTTATAATATTGTCATAGAGGGTGAGATGACTGTGCCTCTGAATAACCAAATTTGGAATGACAAGCTTTTTGTACAAGTCGTTAGGTACTCTATAGTATTTTATTATAATTAACTTCACTGACAAGAAAATCGCATTGCTCTAGTCAGCCCAATCCCCAATGTTATTTCTTATTAGATTTTTAAACAATTTTCACTATGTCGAAGTAAAACTATTAGTGAAACCATAACAAGAACTACAATTATTATTTGTATTATCAAAACCATCAAAACCACAACAAATGTTAACCAACGAGTTTCGACATGGTAGAGCGATAATCGATAACGGAAATACTTCTTTAGCGCCAAGCTTGAGGTAAGTAGATACGGAATGTAATTTTCTTTACAATGTGTTAACAAGCCTAGAATACAACGCAAGGCAAAGCTATATGACGGTTAAGTGCACGCAACAATGGCAGACAGATAGCATCGCCGCGGCAGGCACCCCTCAAAACTGAGAGCCCGCGTCACCAGTACTCGGCTCGGCATTCAGTTCAACTACAACTTCACCAGGTACGCTTGCCTTGCTGCAAAGTTAATCTCCACATGACAATCATAAGCTAACAATAAACTCAATTGTTGTTCTGTAAATGCCAGCCTTTTAGTGAAACTATTACAAATTTTGAATATAGTTTCAAGGTTTTGATAGGTGATCATAGATGCGAAGATGAAATTATTCGCGAAACAAAAACGGCAGCAGACATCAAAGGAAACAAAATAATTATGAACTTGTTCAAGTTGTAATCTTGGAGTCCCTTTGTCCATATTCCCGCCACAACTTTTCAATCTCAATCGTGAGCCTCTCAGACAGGTATTGTTTTGTTTGTTGTTTAATCCAGCGGTCATGCTTCGCGCTGAAAGGACGTCTCTCTGTTTTAATACTATACAGATTATGCTCTCGCAAAACAACAGAGAGCTGCTTATTATACTTTTGTGCTGAAACATTGCGAACAAAGCACACAATAATAATTAAATTTATGTAAATTATGGTAACGTGGAAATTAATTGAAGCTTGGACAACTTGATGTTAACTATTCATTATGTTTGAATAACAGAAATAGAACAAGGGGATGTGTATTGAAGGAAACGACGTCTATAAAACAAAACTTATAAACTCATTACACATTAATAACGGACGTAAATCACTAGAAGGCGAAAATCCTAATTATACCTTCAATATTAAACGAGGGAGCAAATGCGTGATAAGTCTGCACAGACACGATCACCGAATGCGCAAGACTTTCAGCGGTAAATATTTGATCGCGTGTGGAGCCGGGAAGTTTGACTGAGCAAGAAAATGATTTCCATACGGCCCGGACAGCGCAAACAGAGTTCACCCATCAAACTCCAACACAAACCTGCAAGTTAGTTAATAGCGTTTAGACAATCGCTCCGAACGCAAACCGCTCCCGTTTCCCTTCATACGGGTCTGCTTTGTATCAACATACACTAAAACTTCATTTGTGAAATAGCAAATATTATCATCATCATCTCAGCTTATATATGATCCACTGCAGGGCACAGCCCTCCTCTCGGAATGAGACGGCTTGGACAATAATTCTCACAAGAGCCCAATGCCTAACTTCACACACACACCATCGAATTTCTTCTCAGGTGTGTGCATTTTTCCTCACGATGTTTTCCTTTACCGTAAAGCTCATGGTAAGTTTCAAATGTAATTTCACACATAAATTCCGAAAAACTGAGAGGTGCGAGATCGGGTTTTAACCCACGAACCTGTGCTTGAGAAGCCATATGGTTTGACCATTTAGCCTCCACGGATTTTTTACTCGCCTGCAAGAAGGGTTATTATCGGATGGCACTGCTTAACAGGTATCTCCTAAGGTGCACCATTCCTGGTCTTCAGCTTTCTGCATCCAGTCACTGCCAGGCGCTTAGCGCAGATCACCGCTTTATTGTCAGATACGTGATCTCCACTCTAGACCTCGTCTATCCCAACGGTTATCGGCTCTACGACAAATGTGACCTTTTTCTCTTGTTTTCTATCCAACTGTCTCTATCGGTTAAATCCAACTCCATCACAAATAGGTCGTCAAAAACCGGTTTTTATTGTATCACAAAACCGAAGAATCCTTTTTTTCCCATACTACCTACTAAAACTGGTTGGGCATGCCCTAATCAAAATCTCCCAATCGTAGCGGTTTCCAAAACGCGTGACTTTTACCTTGTGCAATAGTTGTACTGTCAGTGTCCATTTACGGCTCCGTAGGTCATCTAAGAATTTTCCTTTTAGGGTCAACACATTTTTTTGTCGCGTATATCCTGTAGGCATGGCAGAAGTTAAGGGTCTATAGCCAATACTTTTTAGTCAAGTTTACATCAGCATGTGGCACGCCTGGCCTACTTTTGGTCCATTTAAATCAATTTTAAGTTTGCTAACTCGGAGTTGCTAATTTTGTGTCCACAGTAGAGTCAACTTTTATTTTCTTACGCTGTGCCCTTTTTAGGCTGCGTGTCCACCGGAGCTGTGCGAGGATGCGTTGCGAGGGATGTGTTTGTCATGAGCCAATAGAAACACTTCATTCACTTAGGACCTTTTAAATGAAGTGTTTCTATTGGTTTATGATAAACACATCCCTCGCAACGCATCCTCGCACAGCTCCGGTGGATACGCAGCCTTAATCTGATTGCCTACTTTTATACTACAATAAATAACGGTACCCATTTTTCAATTATCTTTTTGAATCGAATATATATAAACGTTTTCAATTGGCAGATACAAAGTACTACATAGTTAGAAAAGCCGAATGTCATCCGAACTGTGAACCTAGTATTATCAGGTAATAAAATATAAACTTAGATACGAGTTTTATGATTCCACTCGTTCCACTAGCTATTTATAATGAATGTTCCGCAGCTTAAAGTTATAAAGCTCTTTCAGCATTAGCTAGCTAGACCCATGTTTATGAGCCGGAGGCTCGCTCACTATGCTATTTAGTTAGCTGGCGCACAAACAGTAGTGATATTTACTTGAGGATAAGTTGCAGCCGGGGTTTGTAGAATATTGGCAATCGTAGCAACCCTCTCCTGTTATTACGGAGATTGCTTGGAGCGGTGTGCACCGTGACTCCTTTTGCTCCTGAAGCTACTATACACTGCACTAACTATGAATTATATAAATTTTGCAGATGTAACACATTTTAGCCTTGAGCGAAACACTTTCTGTTTACTTGTATTCTTCACAGCACGAAATTGACAGTCTTACGTTCACTGCGTTCTATATTACAACGAAACCTTTAATACGCTGTTCATTAATATTTTTTTATTAGAGGATACCAGAGGGTCATCCATTCGATTACTTTTTTCAACATCGCTCCGAGTCTGTAAAATTTGAATCTTCAAGTTTAATTATTTTCTAATCCAACTTCAACCCTTCGCCGTTAAACTTTGAACCGTCTTTAAAGTTTAACAAAGTCATTATTATTGAGCATAGTGATCGATTGTTGTTCGGCCTGGAGGAGCATCTTATTAATAGGTCGTATAATTAGAGGAAACACCCCATCGAACAGTAGATATCGCATGGCCGCGTGCTCTGCGCGCATGAGAGGGGCACCGAGCATCGCTCTCTTTGAACCAATCACATCTTTGCCCGCTGCAGGAAGTTCAATTATATTCCTTTAACTTTAATGTGTAATACCAATACAATAGTTTCATTAAGGACAACCCTGCTGCACTGCTGGATGGATGCGATCAAACAGATCAATTAGCCGATGATGTGACGCTTTAGTGGCTTTTTTATATGCATCATATTGCGTGGCAGTTTTATTTTCATTGTGCAAGTAAACTGCCACACATATTTGTGCATAATACTTTAAACATTTTTCTTTGAAGTGTTGGCAAAGTTCTCAATTGTATCCAAAATGGGTATGTATTACAATACCGATGTACGAAAGACCGAATGTATTAAAACATCGAATGGGTCAAAAGACCGACACGATTTTTTTCTGAAACCGTAAACTTTTCAGAATTTATTAAAACGGCATCATACAGAACCCATTAGGTTAGGTTAGGTTTGTTTTATAACAATCTTAAAAAGTTAACGGTTTCAGAAAAAAATCGTGTCGGTCTTTTGACCCATTCGATGTTTTAATACATTCGGTCTTTCGTACTTCGGTATTGTAATACATACCCATCCAAAATAAATCTTAGCCATGAGTCAAAATCTAGACATACTGACGACATACAAATAATACTTGATCGAACAACCGGGTTATTCTATTTAGGATATCCATCAATCGATCCACAACAATGCTTATTAACAATGTATGATATTGTATTTGGGACAAAGGATAATCCCGGGAACGTCCACATTGATTCCACTGTCACAAAGTTGGACATAAATCTTTCAGGTTGACTTCTATCGACAGGCAGCGCGTTCCCGAGCTCTCTCCACATGCACACACACACATACACAATCCTAATCTCCTGTCACCGGCTATCCCTAATATAATCTTCTAACGTTTGTAAACAAACCACTTTTCGTTTGAATAATATTCTCTTTGAGGTGAGGCCCCTGAATACAATGGCAAGACGGTAATAGTTTCCGTTTTGAATAAGAGATGTCTATTGTCTGCGCACAATATTGATTGACTTTGTCTATTATGATTACACAAAACATAACAAGTGACGAAATGTCTTCCGAGATTCACTTATACAGCAATTTAAATTTGTCATTTCATTATGACTGGAAGGATAATGTTTTTAACAAAGATTTCACTTATTAGATTGATCTGAATATTTTATTTTCAGAGTTTGTTACTCTTTCTGTCATTTCGTTTTACATTTCTAGATATATTCAGATGTCAAAAGTTAATGAAAATCCTAATATAGAACTTTTAATATTTCATCTCGTTAAGGTTAGTGACAGGACAGAAACTGGTTCAGTGACAGTGACATCGAGTGTATTGAGCAAATCAGCGGTGGCGCGGACTATTTCGGACTCGGATCGCCCGGCGGCTCACCGGACGCTTATCGGATTAGGATATTTTAGCCTAACCCGTTTAAAAATAAACAAACTGCCATCAGAATAAATACAAGCCTCGCTTTGACACTGCCTCCTATAAATAACTGTAATGAATGGGCGGCTGGCATTCCCGCAGTAATATGTAATGTCGACGTTTCCTCGCGTGGATTTATCCCCTCCTTATTTGAATATTTTATAATTCAGAAGGACAGCCTACCTCAATCCCCCACAATAAAAAACGCTGTTAAATAGGCTACAGCGTACAAACACGACAAATTTTAACGGTGTTCAAAAACGCAGGCTATTTGGTGAACAAAGTGGACGTAAACTTTACTACATTCTTGTTATTAAACCAGAAATGTATACAGTACTTACATATATGTACTTTACTTTTTTAACTAGCAAGCTAGTTTGATTTATGATAGACTTTGCCAAGTATGTAAGTAGTAAGTTGGTATTCAAGAAAGCATTCATGACCATTTGAACCTCATTTTACATCACCCAGCATGCGCATGACTAACGTTCGTACACGTAACATATTTGACAAAAGTGGATAGAATGCGTAAAGAACGGGCTTTAAATACATGTTTGGGACAAGATTTGAAGCGCAGTACAGAGACGGGAGCTTGCTCAAGCTTGCGGCGCGAGCTGCCAAACAGCGGACCACACAGGGTGGCTCCATTTGTCCGGCTCCCATATTCCGAGATAACAAATGCGTATAACACGGCTCTCCGCTGCACTTATCTAAACACTTAACTCGCGCCGTTTACAAACAAAGGAGCGCCCTAACTCACTTTTTACCACGAAACGCCCTTTTCTACCCTTTAGGACTTCGTGGTACTGCATGCTTCGCGTGACGAGTGCCTTTGTTTTATGCCCGGAAATTCATGCATTTTGCCGCAATGTGCAGTTAAAAGAAGACACATACGCTGCAAAGGAATGTCTTTTGGTTAAATTTACTATTACGTAAAACGAAAAGGCACTTATAAAGCTTGCCCTATTTAACCTAACCCCGCTTTCTTGAACAAACATCAAAACCGAGCAACACATTAACAGCCTTCATAATTTGAGCATAAAAAACCTTTTAAGACAAGCACCGAAAAAAGTTCTCGACGGAATCTTTCTAATAACAGTTTTGGTCTTGTCCAAGGTACACGTCATCGGGCGTGACTAACGAATGGCTCGCCCTACAGACCCTAAATTCTGAGTCGTAAGTATCAGTGACACGACGCCGGGCCGTATCTACGAAGGCTGCCGAACATTACCATAACTCTAACCGAACCGTGAACGTAATTAGAGGAACCAATAACACCCGAGACACATTAATCCCTTCTGATTCAGTAGGGTTAACGACCCAACGTACATCAAACATTAGTGCGACCCGTGAGATCCCGAAACACTTTTACATGAACGTCTGTAAAGCATTGGTGGTAAATTTACGAAGTTGCTGGTTGACCTGCCTGCCTCTATAAAATTTAATACGTGTCCGCGTGGGCGATTCGGAATGAAGATCGTTGGAAAAACAAGTTAATTTCTCAATTTAAAATAGACTGCCTGTATACCGTTAATGTCGTTTTAGTGATGTACTTAAAATACATGACTACATGGTGATAATTGCTTGTATACGAATGTGAAAGACGAGATTACGGTACCTACTTGGCATCATTCCCGTTTGCAGTGGCATTCGACTTGTTTATGATACTTGTTATTGTTCTCTAAATTGATAGTAATTTTATCGAGGTACTAATCCTTCACTAACATTAAACGATATTTTATTTATCTTTTAATTTAGGTACCATTTACGTAAAAAAATGTACAATTCAAAATGGTATCTTGCTAATAAGCTAATTTTATTGAAGCTTTTAAGTGTTTTACTCCGATGTTATCATGATACCTTTTATCTTCTTTATGGGAATATATGTTTAACTGCCTATTAAAGTTAATTGAATCAGACTTACATGATTCTGTATCATGAAAAGTTCATTTTTGTGAGGATTTGTGTAATGTTTTCTTTTTACTTACAGAAATATCCACCTTAATAAATCTTGACTGTGTAGTTATAGAGTAGCAAAGTAAAAGATCATAGTTCATTGATATGGACTTGGCAAAATAATGCTTGAATCAATCAATTAAAAATGTCTTACTAAAGCGACGAGTGCACACATTATCGCGTAATAAAAAGCTCCCCACGTCAACCCGTTTGACTTCTCACAGTAGCTAAATGCCAGTTGATACGTTGCGGGGCAACGTTACAGTCATTAGACGTGTAAATATTCAATGGCCATGTATGACCTGCTTTGCAATTCAATCGGCTGGTGCTAGAAAGTGTATGACCCATTACCCGCCCTCATTATTTTGAGGAGCCGGTCAGCCGTGCAATCAGCGTGAGGGTGAAACCATGCTGGAGCATCCTGAGCGTTTTAAATAATAATATCGTAATTTATATCGTAGGTTGCTCGAAGATTCTTAAAAACTTCTACATGCTACTACAGTAGCCCTGATTTAGATTTCATAAGTTTTCCAACCTCATCTTTATAAATGAAATCAAACGCTGCCCATTAAATCACGTACTTCCATTATTTTTATTGCTGATCATTTTAAAATGTAGCGGGCAATAAAATGCGGGTTGTCCAAATGGTGCAATTCCAGCATCGAAAATAACCGTATCTAATTGATAAGTTATTGCCATGACTTGTCCTTTCATATTTATTACAAGTGAAAGAAAATTTTTAACGGGTTTCGTTTTGGTTCCGAACGGGGGTCCCTCAAATTTAGAGGTTTAATGTAGTGCAACGGATGGCTCGTGCGGATCGCGCCCCTGTGGCCATGTGGTTTTTCCGCCACAATTCTGCTGTCTCATGTAACACTTTAGGTTCAAAATTAAACCAGTAATACATTGTATAATGTAAAAACTTCAATCAGCTCGCCCTCTTTCCGCCGTAATAGTGGCAGGCACTGCACGCCATTTTGTCAACTGCTTAATATTTATAGCGTCCTTTACCGTTTGTGGTAGCTTTTACTTTTACTGCATTTTTATTATAATTCGTCTAAGCTTTCTTTTGAATGTCACGATAATTATATATGGACTATAAAGTTTTATTGCTTTGTACCCTATCATTGTTTTATTTATTATTATTAGTTATTTCGTAACATTTTACAATTGTATTGACTCTGATCGCGAGATTATAAAATCACAGCAGCCCTGGTCTATGGTATTTAGTTAGGGAAGAAACTAGAAAGAAATTAGAACCGAAGTAAACACAACAAGCGAGCTCTTCCATGGTTTGTAACTACGTGATTAATCGGTCAGTTTCGCCGGCGTTGATCAGATTAATACAACCTCCCTTATTGATGCTTAGAACTCCAAGTTATTTGTCTTTCATTAGTCCCAGATCGACGAAATCCAGTAATGGATCCTCATTTGTATCTTCGGCTGTCTAAATATTGGCGCGGGTGAGCGACGATCCGCTCTCAGCGCCCAATACAAACATGATTAGAGCTATATTGTCGTGGTGAGCTTCACAACCCCGCGCTCATACGTCAAGACGCGACGGCCACCAAAGACCATTGGAAAACATTTACACAAGAAAGTGAATTCAATGCTGATTGACAATACCCGCAATCGAGAAAGTGTATTGGTGATTAACAAAGGTTCAGCAACAAGTCAGCGTAGCTAGAAATATGGACAATTTCTCGTATAATTTAAGTAATATAAGGGCTGCCTTAGCTTTTAACACAATAATGAAATCGTGGTCGCTTTCCCAAGAACGAACAGCATCTGTTTTCAACCCATCCTTATTCAGAATCCTTATATGTGTTATTAAATTTAAGAATGACTTCAAAGAACGACTCGTTTGTCAAGGAAGTGTTTTGAAATTCTCATTTAATATTCATGATGAAATATTTCCAATGTTCCTCTATGCCGTCCGACTATAAAATAATACCATAATACATCAAAAGTTTTCCGGCTCGGGCGGCCAGAGCCGGTCCGAGCGTCCATATTTTGAAAGTTGCTTATGAAAAGGCGTATAAGTGTTCTTGTACCTCATTCACTGCTCCGTGTTTAAATACGATGGAAGAATATACTTACATCATTTTGATACAAACTTTAACAAACATAACTCGTTCACATCCAATGTATTAACTTACCTACTTCAAAGTGGTACGATTTACTGACGTCATCGAGACGCGAAAATATCTATACAACTTTGTCATTTACCAAAAAGTGGTGTATACTTAACATTTATCGCGATGGTTGTATAAATATGTAGATATTTATGATTGTACTTACTAAACTAGCAATCTTTATTTATGTAACTGAAAAGTTCAATACAGATAAAGCTAATCAATACTGTGTGGTTGGAGCCAAAACATAATAATACTGCCCCCGCTTCGTATATCTGTAATGTTTCGGTATGTGTACAGAAGCCGCCGGAGAGCGGGCATACCTTCTGCCACCCATATCAGATGTGTGCCTAAAAGCGAGTACAATCCATTATCGAAAGAAGTGGGGGTGGAATGCGATAAAATTTTTCAATCAGGCAACCGCCGAAAAATATTTACAGTGTAACCCGAGGCATCGGGCGGGAGGACAATATTGTGGAGCGATACGTAAGGCGCCCGCGGCGGTGCAGCCTTCCTACTCTTTGTGCCGGCGACTGTCGAAATAATATTGAACTCGGGTGAAATACGAGCGGCCGCGGAGGGAGGCGCCTCCTGCAAAACTGTTTTTCCGTTCCGCTGAACAACGGCAAGCGTTTAGTTTAGAGCTGCGTAGCGCGCAAAATCAGGTCATGTTTGCGGATAAAAACAAATGTCCTTCGGCTATTTGCTTAAGTAGTCATACAATTTCGTGCAAACAACCCTGTTACTATGAAAGCTTTCTTGAACAACTAACAAGACTTGGCTAACTTTAGTCATGGCCGTCTTACAGCCTATTAATTATGAATTCGTCGCGTGAGACTTTTACTAGCATCCTTTGCCATTTCGCAAGAAAGGTAAATTTTAGTAGCGTTCGCTATGACATCGTAAAATGTGTACCTACATAAACGGGAAATTTCATTAGCAAGGTACGACTTAAACGCTATTATACGAATCAATGAATAAATACATAGGATTAACGAACCATTGCCGCGACTGTTAGTAATCTAAACCTGTATAGGGTTAAGGTGCGGGTGTCTTTCTTCAGCTTAGGCTATACGCCTTGTATTTATTGCAGTACTTAATTTGCATTCCACGGTATTACCATAATTATATCCTCAACGACAAACTCCAGTAATAAAAGGCTATCGCGAGGGCTCTCCGTTAGACGCCTGAGCGTAGGGTATGGAAATTGGAAATGAGCGGGAACATCGCAGCAAGCCGGCCGGCTAATGGAAAATTGTTTATTACTAACACCGCAGTGTACTTTACGTAATCAGTAGTTTACATCCCTAGATAAGATGCCTATCTTAATAACAACTACTATTTTTGAAGTGAAACTTTTAATGCGACTTCCAACAAGGTCGCGTTAAACGTTTAACGCTACCATGGAGGGGGTATGAAAGCATTAGTATATGTACTGCCGAAGCAAGTAATCTCGCATTGTATATATACTAACGGATGTTAAAAACTTCGACAGTGCGATGCAGAACTCATACTGTCTGTGCAAATTTGTATGAAACTTGATAAAAGCGCCATCTAGTGAGTAATTTAAACACATAGATGCATAAATAAATTTAGTTCTTTAAGTTATTGCAATATGGTTCATATTGATGTATAAGTGCCTTTTTCATTTCCACATTACGAAGTTTCACTTCTTCCGCGCGGAGGAGCTGCACGCACGATTTTTATATAAATAACTTTTACAATATAACAGTTTAACACTACTGAGAATGACCAAACAAGAAGAAAAATAAAAATATTCCCTGGATTATGAAAATTTGTTGAAGGGATGTTTACAAAAAAAAACATAACTGACTACATAGACTGGTTGACACCTGTTGTTAGTAATATTGTTTCTAGCTACAAGTGTCAACCAGACCAGTCAGTTATGTTATTTTTGTAATAATCCCTTCAATTGTTTTGGGCTATCGGTGGTAGCTCTCTTTCAATGACTATCGATAAACAAAATCAATACTTAGTATACGTGATGGAGAAAAGCGTTTTTTTTTCTTACTCTCAAACTACCCCACAAAAATTAAATTTTATTGACATATTATTTTAATATTGATTTAGGTTCGATTTTTATTTTTTGACTTTAATTTTAAGTTTGATTTTAATTTTAATTTTGATTTTAATTTTAATTTTAATTTTAATTTTAATTTAAATTTTGATTTTAATTTTAATTTTGATTGATATTGTTAAATTTTATTATTTTTTTTTTGTCAATGAGTTAACTTACCTTATTTTTATTTGTATTGAGCTATGTATGACTGTTTGTGTTCCAATAAATAATTTTTTTATACTTAGTAATAGTATTGCTTACTGAAACTGTATTGCCATGACTTGCACTATTGATAGTATCGATAGTTTGTTATAGATGAAAACTATCTATGTATAGTGTAACGCTAAGAAATCTTTTTAAGGGCCTACGCTAGCTGACGCGCCCGCCACTTTAGCGCTGTTCATACAATTTCTTATTAGACGCGCGCACGACGGGCGTCCGTTCCGGGTAATCCGCGTCAGCTAGCGTAGGCCCTAAGTTGAATCATGCTCACGACGATGCTCAAAGTGTGAGTGCACTCACTCGCATTATCAAGCGTATTTTTATGCGCACGCTCGAGATTATTTACGCGCGGATCCTCGCAGTCTGCGGGCAGTAATTGGCCGCTTACTCGCTATCACTTCCATTCATTTCTCGCGATAAACCTGTTCCTGGCACATTTACACCGAGCGCACCGGCAGCGAATGCATAGAGATTTTAACGACCGCTTAGCCTAGTTGGTAGTGACTACGAAGCAAGAGGTCCTGGGTTCAAATCCCGGTAAGGGCATTTATTTAATTTATTGAATCAGGCGTTACTTTGCGGAGGTCCATATTAATGAACTAAAACAATTACTTTGCTCACCCGCGACCTTACAATAGTTACGTTTATGCAAGAAATGTGTGTTCATGCAGTTCCTCCACCTCCACACTGTACGAACACACACAAATCACATAAACACAACTATCACCACCACCAAGCTACACTGACGCGTTTCGAACTCAACCAGA
This sequence comes from Archips xylosteana, assembly GCA_947563465.1. Lineage (NCBI taxonomy): Eukaryota > Metazoa > Arthropoda > Insecta > Lepidoptera > Tortricidae > Archips > Archips xylosteana. The sequence goes on from OX387349.1 coordinate 12,982,574, forward strand.
GCTCATCCTCGGAGTTACCACAACCGTATGCTATGCTACCAAATGTTAAACATTTATTTGTGTGATGAGCACGAATATTTGTTCCTGAGTTATGGATGTTTTCTATGTATTTAAGTATTTATTTATCTATATAAGTATGTTTATCGTCGTCTAGTACCCATAGTACAAGCTTTGCTTAGTTTGGGACTAGATCGATTTGTGTAAGATTGTCCCCTAATATTTATTTATTTTTAGAGATTACCTTCCCTGTTACTTGCCCATTCTCAGTTCGCTGCGCTTACCTTAACTAACTTAGGTACTTGCATTAACGACGTCCTTGACTAAACGATTCGCTTTACCTTCATAAAAGCTAGGTGAAATTAAAATATGTTAACAGGTTAAGTTAGGGCCCTTTGAGTGTTAGAATGAGTAGGGTAAGGAAAGCATGATAGTTGATACTTTAGTTTTAAAGTTCTTATTGGCCATTACACTTACTTATACAGCAAAGACCTAACAAGAACAATTCTTAAGCCCTAAAGCCAAATGCAGCAGAAAATAGTAAAATTGCAAAAGCTAAAAACAGAGACACAAATTACAATGCATAACAACAATCTTAAACTACGCTCTTGCTTGAGACAGTACAAACTGAAGCACCCAGCTAGAGTAGGTACATTCTGTTGGCAAGTTTTCAAAACACGCCACGACTGATTTCTTGTGCAAAAATTAATCATTCACAAAATCCTCAATACCCACTCCGCTTAATTAGGCGCAGCTTGCTTGGGAAACTCGAATCTTAGAGCTTCCGTCGTTTGATATATTTCCAAGAAAATAAGTTTGCTAAATATATGCGAGCGTTGCACTAGCAGCTACTCTCCCATTCATGAATCAGCATTACCTAACCGCGACGCGTAAAACAACCATCACGCTATAAGAGTTATTAATATGAGTGGCGAGTTCAACGAATCCGGGAGTATTTGAATCGCTGTATCATTGCGCTTTGCATTGCGTTGCATTAAGCTTATTATCGAATTACGTGCTGACTGTTTTAAATTTCCCATCATCATCCCAGCCTGTATGTTCCACTGCAAGGCACAGGCCTCCTCTCAGAATGAGAGGGCTTGGACCGTATTTCCCACGCGGGCCCAGTGCATTGGGAACTTCACACACACCATTGAATTTCTTCGCAGGTGTATGCAGGTTTCCTCACGATATTGTCCTTCACCGTATAGCTCATGGTAAATTACAAATGCAAATTCGCACATAAATTCCGAAAAACTCAGAGTTGCGAGCCAGGATTTGAACCTACGACCCTCTGCTTGAGAGACCATTTGTTAAACCATAATATTTAAATTTTTAATATTTATAAATTGTTTTAATCACGCATCACGCGCGCGCGCACGCGCCCGCACACACGCACACACTCACACTGTTTATCTATCCATTTCAAATAATTTAAATTTCGAGTTAAAATTAAATATTCAAATTTAATCTAGAATGTGTAATTAAAATTCCTTTTTAGGGTTCCGTACCCAAAGGCTGCTAACGGTACCACTATTACTGAGACTCCGCTGTCTGTCTGTCTGTCTGTCGCAGAGCTCTATCACTAGCTGTATTACTGTTATGTGGCCGCTATAACAACAAATACTAAAAATAAAATAATGACAAGAAGTGTGTTTTTTCAGCGTTTTTACTCTATATTTATATATTTTTTACTTAACTATTTTTAAAACATTACACAGAGGTACGGAATTCTTTATGTACCTACGAGTCTGAGCCGCATTTGACCGGTTTTTTAATAGATACGCGTGAACAATGTAAGTTTCTACTCAACAGGATAGCCTAGATAACCAGCATCATATTATAAATGCATGAAATCATGCGCAGTGAAATTATTTTTGTGCAAAACCTCACTGTTTCGATAAATATATGTTCATTTTATTTCTAACTTTTACTAACAAGCTTTAGCTAAGTAATGTTTGAAGCTTAATTATCAACGAATTTTGCCCAATATTTCTTTAGCTTGAATATGATTCACGTGGAAACTGACAATAGTAAATACAATAATATCAATGCGACAATTTGTTTTTGTTTTTTGTAAAGGAATAAGTAGTTATTATTTGTGTCACCCGAGGTCGCAAAGATTAATTAACCTATGTTAATCATAAATATTCTTTGAGTTAACGTCGATCTTTAATGTGGCGATAGATAGTAAGAAAGTGCAAAATAGGTTATGGTGAATGCAAACAAGCTTCTGTCTTCAGTGCCCACCTTTAATAAAATTTAGCATGCTGACTCAGAAATGTTGAAAATTTTACCTACTTCTTTTTACATTTTTCGTAATCTAAAATTATAATCACGATTTTGCGTAAATCATATCTCTATTGCCAAGTCTGGTTGGCTTTAATTATTTCGCACTCTAAAAAAGAAACATCTCCGCCTATTAAAGTGTTCGGAACATCGACTTCGGATGCCGAGCGCTAACCTTCAACCTTAACGGGCCTGCCAAGTCGAGGCGCTTAAATTAAATTCCTTTGTTATTCGACTCAAAAGTATGTGGGTAGGAAGTTTTAATCTACAAAATCAATATTTAAGCATAACGAACAACCGGTACAAGTATCTAACCCATCGCTGAAATCAAAACAAGATTTTGTTTTAATTATCGTATTATTCGGATTCGACGTAACAGATTTTAATTGACCCTGTCTGTGAAGGTATTTTTATGTTATTTTAGTTATTCTCCCGTACCAACACGTATTTATGTAATCTTTTCAATCGATTGGAGTCACTTACCATCTTAATCGACTGTCATGGATTGCGTAGTTTATTACAAGTAACTAATAATTAATAAAGCAATATATTAACAACTCGACTTTTCGTGGAACAAGATGCCTGTTTAAAAGCCCATTTTGACAAATGTTTTTTAATTAAATCCGTTGGGTTTGGTCGGTCTCGAATGAGGCAGGCTTATTAACAGGAGGGATTCGGGCGTGTCTAACCGACTGCGTTTAATGGAGACGCATGAGCGCCGCTCGGTTCAGTCTTATTTTACTAATGCTTTCAAATTCTAGAACCTCCTGAAATATGTAAGTGGCCAATAATATGAAAACACTTACTTTTAACGATATTTAAAACTTCTTTTCGAACGATGTCTTTGTCATATAGATGATAATTTTATTCCGTTGCTTTGTAGTGAGCGCTGTCGGGGGAGGAAATTGGCATAGCGGGGCGAACGCCATTGTTACACATTCCGCTTTAAATTGGGGGCTTTCTTGAATTTACACCCATGACTTGCGATCGGGGCGAGGGACCGGCCGTCTTCAAAGCCTCGGATACACGCTACGACTTGTAAATCGATTGATCCAACTGAATCACATGCGTATTATAAGCAACTCTTGTAGCAGAACACCGAAGCTTAACATATTTTCCAACTCAACACTAAAATATCTTCTTGAATGTACCATTGTTAATTCGCAAAGGCATGCCATTAACGTTCTTAATTTGTATTCAATACATGAATCATGCGAAACAATCATCATTGTAAGTTTCGAGGCTTGGCCGATGTTCCAGACGGTAATTTCATGTTATCTCTTTGTTCCCCATTCAGCCCACGGAGCAATTAGTTGGAAGATATCCGAACATAAACTTACGCGATAACATTATAACAAAATATTATTAAAGACGATAATATCTCTGAACCGCTTTTCAACCGACCCTCGCATAGAACGTAGCTAAGGGGCGTTTTAGAGCCTTCAATAAAAAGAAAATCGAATGGATTGAGGCGGTGCCGTATACACGAGGCTTTTTCTTTATTCCTCGGTACCTATTCAATATAGTGGACCTTTCGTTGATCGACGAGATACATGCGCCTGTTAAAGCTGTAACTTAAATTATTAAATTTTAAACTTTGAATTTTTTAATCCTTAGTAAACTGATTTCTTTCGTAAAAATATAGTAAATGAATTTACTGATAACATAATTATATGCGGATAAATCACCTATTTTAGGATACATTTTTTTACTATATTCCGAGATCTAAATTCCGAGTACACCGAAATATTTTTTAGCTTCTTAATATTACACGTATGTAAGCGCCGTATATGTAGGTACCAAAAATGTTTCATTTTGAATTATTAACAAAAAAAAACATCTTTCTCAGGCCATAGTAGTAATTTATTCGATAAGTAATAATAGTAAATTAATTTACTGATAGCATATTTGCGGAAAAATCACCTATTTTAGGATACATTTTTTTACTATATTCCGAGATCTAAATTCCGTGAACACCGAAACATTTTTTATCTTGTTAATATTACCCGTAAGCTTCGTATAATTATGATTATGTAGGTACCAAAATGTTTGATTTTTAATTATATGCAAAAAATCTATCTTTCTCAGGCCATAGTGGTATTTTTTTTCGATAAGCATAATATTACTGACTATACTCATATACAACATCCCTCTGTTTCTCTGTGCAATATGTAAAAAAACGGTGCCTAATTACTGCATTGGCACGCGACACGCAATGTGCCTCACCCAAATAGTCTCAAAGCATTTGCCCTACTGATGTGTGTGATAATGCATGTTGTCTAACCAAATACGTCGAAAAGAGCAGTTTTTTAATGCGAAATTGGTTTTATCAGGTATAGTTCATCTGCTAAATGAACACGCAAATAGCTCGCAAGCTGGTGCCGACGGCCGGTGTCATTCCACCTGTGTTGGATAAATATATTAAACCAGTCAACCGTAAACTTTATTTGAACTGTACCTGACATTTTTACCCTGCATTCTTTTAAATTTATTACTTTCATGCAGTGTCGACACTAAAGGTTAGTTAAAAGTAGCGCCAGAGTGCCAAGATAACTTTTTTATCGACACTTTAACCTCCAGGGATCACGATATAATCTCGCACCGTGGTGGCACAAAAAGTCACCCTAAACAAAGCAACATTTTGTCATAATAAGTTGATTATATTTATTTCACACCAAGTTTTTTGTTCAAACAGTGACGAAGACCGAGTGAGGGGGAAACTGATAATAACTTTGAATGCTCTTAGTAGCCTATTGATGCCTCTATAAAAGAGAAAAACAGTGTTGCTGTAGTTTCAAAGACTTCTTCAGCGATACCCTATTCCATTGAATAGAGTGCGGGGGTGTTTTACATCGCGTATTTATTCGCGTTTAAAAAAACTTGTATCATTTTAAATTGAATATTTCAGAATAAGTAAGTTTTTTAAAGTAAAAATAATGCTTATCCAATATACAGGGCGTCCCACGGCTATGCCACATGGAGGGGAAGTACCTTAAATATTGTAGATAGACAATTTTACTGAAAAGAGACTTCATTTTGATTTTAAAAACAATTTTAACTGCATTCAAAGATTTTTGAATAAACTCCTGTCTGAATCGGGAATCGAACTCGTCAAATTGTAAAAAAAAACACCCTTAATCTTACGACTCCGATCAAAAGGCTCAATCGAAAGGATTATTAACATAGCATCGTAAATAAAAGGAAGACCGTGCAATTTTACGTTTATTTAAAATAATTACTCGACTCGCTGTATTGTGATTGTGATTATGAGGAGACTAAAGAGTTGCGTGCAAAAAGGTAGTCCTACTAGTAGTAGTACTATTTATTTATCACATTATTAATATCGAAAATGACATGTACTTATTTCTCAAGTGGATACTTATTAGTAATACTTTAAAATGATTAAATCAATATTTAGAAGCACAGCAAAGTCAAAGAAAAGACTAAGTAGGTATTTATTTTCCTGAAATTATAAACATAAAATTGCATGGTCTTCCTTTTACTTACGATGCGATTGGAAAAAATAATCCTTTCGATTGAGCCTTTTGATCGGTGTCGTAATATTACGGGTGTTTTTTTTACGGGTTCGATCCCCGGTTCAGACAGGCGTTTATTCAAAAATCTTTGAATGCAGTTAAAATTGTTTTTAAAATCAAAATGAAGTCTCTTTTCAGTAAACTTGTCTATCTACAATATTTAAGATACCTACTTCCCCTCCATGTGGCATAGCCGTGGGACGCCCTGTATGAGTAATTTGTTTTTGAAGTTTTGTATACTAAAGAAGATTAAGTTAGTGACGACTCTTCATACAAGCGGTGGTTTTTCAGTTTTCCATCCCTTAAACGTAGAAGACCAATTTTTGATATTAAGTTCTTACGACAAAACGAAAGCTTGGTTCGATTTTTTTTTATTTTATCATGTAATTTTACCATTTTAACGTATTCCTGCAAAACTAATTTCGGTCATTACTAGGTAATAATTAACAATGATCACAGAAACGAAATTTATTTAACTAGTATAAAAAATCGATTAACGTTTAAAGGGTCGAAATCATTAACACGGTCAATTTTCGCTTAGCTTGTAAGTACTTCACAGTGCTCTTAAACTTTTTGCCCAAGTCTAAACGCTAATGACAATTGTTTCATTCTACGCGCAGAAATATTTAAATTCTAATTACAGCCTAATAAACGTGACCTCTCTGACTCTTAGTTTACTCACGTCTAAGGTCGGGGTTGACTATAATTACACAATATAGTTTCCTCGGTTTTATGTTAGCTAAATTCATTAAAAAATTGTTTTATCTTACTAATAATTATAAACGTGAAAGTTTGTAAGTATGGATGGATGGATGTTTGTTACTCTTTCACACTAAAACAGATAGTTTATAACCTGGATTAATATATAGGATACTTTTTATCCCGGAAAATTGCATAGTTCCCGCTGGATAGCGATAAACAAATTATTTGCAGACGGAGTCGCGGGCAGCAGCTAGCAAATTATAAAGCACGTGTGTAAAAATTCTAAGCAATATACGTTATGGCAGTAAACCAGTTCATCGGGTTCATTATTTTAGGCTTGTAAGCTTGCCTTGCCACCACAAGCCTATATTTAGGGGCGCGATGCAATAAAAGCACATCGCTGTCCGGTCCATTCCCGCACGACTGTGCAAGATAAATGGTCGGCACGGAGCGGCCGCGGCCAAGGAGACGCGTTCTCACGGCCCGTGCCTGCGTTTCATTCTTTTTTTTCATCTGGTTTCCGAGTTAGAGGTCGGTGCAGCCCGTCCCGAGACTAGAACTGACCGCTGCACGAGCGATTCCTTCGATAAAAACTGCGCGACAACGGCTAACGAGTCCGCGCTCCTACCTGGCTTGACGTGCCATTCCAAAGCTCCACCACGCCGTACTCACGACTATTTATGATGCCCAATATACTGTTACCGTTGTTGTCTCTTGAATGATGCGGGCGTGTCGTTCAAAATAATAGCTTTGGAGCTGAGTATGTCGGCAACGGCGGTCCGTGTATGTAAACTGGTCGTGGGCTCTCTCGCGTTAATTAGACACGGCTCTCGCGTAGCGCAACACCTCTCCTCATTATTTACCGCTTCATTAAGAGCTCACGACGAGCGGCTGTCAAAATCCCGCCGAACACCCGTCCGCCGGCCGCGGCGCTTGAAATATCGCAGTATTGTCCTACAATAACACTGTCGTCGGCTCCGTTAATTGTCTTAGCCATCTCTCTCCTTCACGGGATCTGCTTTATTCGAGAGCACGTCTTTTGTGTAGTAAAATAGACTGCTCGTATCCGCTCTGAAACTAAATAAGCATATATTATAAAACGCGCTGTGGTTATTGCGCAACGTTTCATTTCTTCACCACCAAATTTCCTTCACACAAAAACAAAAGATTGTATTGTGTGTCTGATTTCGGTAACGCGCGGAAATGATGCACTTGAGTTAGTAATAGCACCGAATGAAGATCATAAACAATAAAATCGTAATGATGATGGGCTTAAAAAATCAATTTCATGTACAGTTATAAAATGGTGCGGACATAATGATCATCACAATCGCCACTACGGCTACCGGCTACGTGTCCAAACTTACTATACTTATAGTTTTTTATACTACCAATTTATAATCGAATTTCTCATATTCTTTCATTGTCTAATTGAAATTGCGATGGATGTTTTAAATGCCATTGGAGGGCGACGTCTGCGTGCCCTGCAGACCCGGCATCGTGATTTCTGTACACGTTTTAATGAATTCGTCCTTCCTCCGACCGTTTCTCGACCGCTATTCAAAAGAAAATTACAGTCGAGAGCCTCCTCGGAACAAACCCTTTCGAAGTCACGCTTCGTTCTTGCTAAACTTGATCCAATTATTTCTGTTCTCTTTTTTACTTTGGCATTATTTTTTACGGCATGAGTATTATAACCGGCGTCAGTTGGCAGGCGCTGGACTGGCCACTACACCATATGGTCCCCACCACCTTCGACTTTAAATTTAGCCGTGACAGAGGAGTTCGGATAATTGATTAATGGCCCGGCGGGGCGGACGTGTTTAAACGCCTCGATGATCTTTTTTTGTCGAAATTCCTAATAATGATACGTTTTGATTGTCTAGAAGGGACCGCAATAAACGAGCTGCCATATGGCTTGGCACAGATTCGCCGCGGCACAGTTGGCGGGTACGTGAAATTAACGTTAGATATACCTGTGAGAAAAGATTTCAAAGTTTGAAACAATCTTGGCAGTTCTTTGTTATTTAAGTATTCATATCTCAAACTTGTTCTTCTTGAGATATGAGACGCAAACATAAGTATCATTGTTTCGTTCATGCTAAGCTCATGTATAGTCCTGGGCACAGGCCTCCTCTCAGAATGAGACGGCTTGGTCTATAGTTTCCACGCGAGTGCCAGGGTGAATTAGGAATTTCGCTCGCATCATTAAATTTGTTTACCGAAAATCTCACGGTAAACAAATTTAATTTCGCTCATAATTTCTGAAAAACTCAGACATGCGAGCCCAGGATCAAACCCACGACCAGCTTGAGAGGCCAGGTCAAATCACTAGACTAGCGCGGCTTTTTTGGCGAATCTGCAGATGTAGACTAGTCGTTCCACAAAAACAATTCAAACGAAAGGATTGGGTGACGTAACTAAAATTTCCTTTTTCTTTGTTCAACAGATTGGGCGGTTCGGCGATGTCGGGCGGCTTAGGCGGGGGCACGCTCGGCGGAGGTCACTGTCAGCTCGCCAATCAGCCGCTGGTGATGCCGGTGTTCCCTCTGCGAGCCAGCCAGCCGAGCCCGGTGCCGGTATACTCGCCCTCCCGCTTCCACATAGACAAGCGGTGCCAGCATCGCTGCACGTGGAAGTGCCTAGCCATCGCCATGATTTGCCTCTGCGTCATACTAGCGGCAATGCTCGCCTATTTTATAGGTAAGTTGATTTGACCTCTGCAGTGAAATGTCGCGACCTTGTTGGGAGTCTTATCAGCGGAGTTATTGTGTGCTCGTATCCGACTCACCGTAGTCGTTGCGCTGGATGTGAATAAAGATATAGAGTTGGGTGATGTAGACAACAAAGGATTCTAAAGTTGCAGCACTACTTTTTCGAAAGGATGCATATGCAACTTTTTAAATCAATACTCAAACAAGATCGGGATGCCGGTATCTAGAATCTCTAAATCGCAACCGCTTAGTCGCTTAAAATTTATATAGTAACAATCCAGAATTTCAATTTGACTGTCAGATCTCACGCGAGAGAAGCCGCAGGTAAAGGCTAGTAGTTAGAAAAAATTAAACAAATAAATATAAAATTGAATAAATTTGACATCATCGTATTCTACTGTCTTTATCCTACTAAACAAGTTTCGTTGACTTGTCGGCTTACAAAAGCAGTCACTTGTAATGCATGAAATAGAAAACTTACAGTCAGCTCAGAATACTCAGCAACATGATTTCGTAAGTTTCACGAAATAATTTCATTATGTATGCTTCCATTAAGTAAAAAGTTTATCGCGTTTCCAGGCTCACCAACTTGTAACTACTGAAATTAAGTTTCATCTGAAAAGTTGTAGGGATGCAGGTCTTATCTTTGGGAAATTCATTCGCGATATTATAGATACCTATCAAAGTTTGCCGACGTTTCTATATCGTAACATAACAACATGTTGTTAACTAACAGACTAAGTCCAAGCGATATACGCTGCTTTATAATTTATCGTCATTGAATATTTCTTGGCGCAATTTTAGCCCGTATTTCTATTATCATTTTGATCAATACAGTATACATCAATTGGACTAATGGTAGCGTTGCCTAGGAAGCCGCGTAGGTAGCTTATTACAATCAGCCGTGTATCGCCCGCAGCATTCAATGCACATGCATCGCGAATGGGCTTCTGATTGTCGACAGTTATTTAAAAGATCTTACATTTATGCATGAACTTATTTTATTACCTTGATTTAAGGTGACTGTTAGTTACTTCCACATAAATTCAAAACCGACACGGTGAGATGTCGTTTTAATAACTTCGTTGTTTTTTTGGCATTTATGGCATATACTACTGTTTTAATTACAGCTACTGAATTAATTAACTCACAGTTATAATAGTAATCTGTTTGATCTTTGAGTTGTTGTCTTTTACGTTATAACGCTGAAACTTGAGACAAAAACTGTTCTATAATGACAACCGGCGACCTGTCACCCGGCAGGCACTTATAAACAATCAACCACGCCAGCAGGTCTTTATTTATAAAATGCCAGCGGGGCGCATCGATGCATCGTTAAGGCAGTATTTTTATTAACTCACTCGAAACGGAATGCCGATTTAAAATATTCATAACTTTATTCTTACTCAATCCATTAGAATTAGTGAGCGGACTCCATTTAACGTGCGCTTGTGACACAGACGTAGGCAGTCGCCAGTTTCATTAAATATAAAAACTAAAAGCAATTGGCTAATGCAACCAGTTCAATAAAGCAAATTCAATCAGACTATAATGGACAGGAATACGATGAAACATTTTCATTAATTAATTGAAAGCTTTAAGCACTACTCGGTGCTAATAAATGATTATATAATTTGCATAGACTGTTTAATGTGTCTCTGCTTTGCACTTTTCTTCTGTGTTTAAGTATAAAGAGCAATTGTGCTCATGTGTATACCTAATCTACCTTAACAGCTACATTGTATACTCGTACAACGCTCGGTCTATTAAAAAATCGCAAATCTCTCACCGTTAAACCTCCATTGTGCCGGGAGCGATGGGTTCGCTCCAATTAAGGCGCACTTCTTATTTTGTCCTATTTAAAACTATCGGCGCAGCAGCTCGCACGGACCCCGCGGCTACACTTTAATATGAAACAGTAGCAACAATCAGTGAATTGTAATAATCCGTCGCTCTAGAATTGCAGCGTTTATTCAATTTTATTTTTCCGTCGTGCCGACAAAACACCTACTTTGCTGCAGTAAATCATTTTATACGTAGGTACCTAAATAATTTACATACCCACATCACAGTTGTAAATGTTTTCCGTCATCACATCGAAATTCAATTACAAAAGGTGATAAATTTGAATATCCACTTCGCCCATTCAAATGAGCTGATTAAACATCGATGTTGCAACGAAAACAGACATCAACCATTAGTCTTTCATCATTCTTTGTTTAATCTCGCAACGCAACCGGCATCTACAGAGGGTATAGTAAAAAATTAAACAAACATCAGAACAATATAAATGATGCGCCTAACCTAAGGCAACGCGCGCTGCGTGCCCGGCCCGCGCGCCCGTGTTAGCGCTGTTATAAATTATCTTACACTTCCACGTCCTATATTATTTCACGACGAGCATATCGGACGATCGCCATCCCGGCCTATCCAAAGAACGACCTATCATAATTTATACTTTCCTACCAAATGCTTTATGAATCGCATCTTTCCTTCCTTTATGGCGAATGACTATAGCTAAGCTACCACAATGCGAGTATCTGTCTGACCCATCCATTCCATAAACAACGGCGTCTACTAAAATAACAAATTACATTTTGTTCTATCACAATGGCGCATTCTGGAAACTACTAGCATTGTGTAGATAATGTCTGAGCTGTATTCTGCATTGTAGCATTTGCTACTAACTGCGGCATGTCACGGATCAACATAAACACGGTGCCTGATAGTCGCAGGCTTACATTTTCACGGTGACAACAGATAACAAACAGCAATTGCAATTCTATTCTACGGCACCGACACGGAGACTTAGCTAAATAGTTCATAGTACATGTAAGTACATGGTACATAAATAAATAGTTCTTCGCTATAATCCGTTTGCATTATTACGGGAAAAATTAAACCTGAATTACATCAGTTTGTTGAGTACAAAGTTATTTTATGAAATATCAATGTATAAGTGACTAATTTTGGAACCTCAAAATACATCTTTCACGAGCGTATTATTAAATATGTCTGAGTTCAGTTTTCCTAGCCATTACGAGGAACGGTACAATCAACCACATACGAGAGCTCGTAACGTTAAAACTCCAGACCGCAGACACATAGGGATCACAAAAATAGCATATGTGGCGACATGGGGCACTATTTTGTCAGAGTGCTAAAGGTGTCCTACATTAGACTCGAGCATTTACCCCATGAAGCCCTTCTGCAAAATTACGAAAGCTAAAAACAAGACTAATTATAATTAATCACAATTTTAGTGAAAATTCAGCTCTACATTAATTATCCGTCTTGAATTTTTATTGTAATTTGTTTAACCTTTGTTCCCATGAAGTTACCGCGGCAGTTTACTGTGCATAAACGTTTAACGTGCAATTAAGAACAATAAGAATGAAGCAACTAAAGCACAAAAGAACATCGGGGTATTTAAAGAAAACGAAAAATAACTGCACATGTACAGTACAAGTTGAGCCATTCGTTCACGACTCGCCGCCGTCACGCGAATGCCGTATAGAGCCTTCCCGGAATCAACGTGTTGATTAGTCGTAGCACTTTGCAAGCCATAAGTACACAAGGAATTTTCTTAGTAAAGTATTGCATACAACATAACAATATCATGCAAACTATATAAATTAATGCTCGCACTAGATTTTGTACAAAATTACTACGAATTCTTGCTCATCTATACATATAAAATCCTTTGTCCTGACTGACGGATCAACGCACAGCCTAAACCGCTGATCGTAGAGACCTGAAACTTGGAGGGTGTGTTCTTTGTATGACGTAGGCATCCGATAAGAAAGGATTTTTTGTAGTTCTACTCCGAAGGGGGTAAAAAGGGGGGGCAAAGTTTGTATGGGACAACGTGATTCCTTGGTCCAATCTACTTCAAATTTTGCATAAACATTCTTTAACAGAATTGATGGAAGACGTGTTTCGTATTTTATTGAAATTCATCACTTGACGGGGTTAAAAAGGAGTAGAAAGTTATTTTGGGGGTGATTTGCTTCGAAGTTGATATCAATACTCCTTAGTGCTTTTGATTTAAATTACATTTTATTTTGACACATGTTTGAATACTCGATCCGAAGACACGGCTTCATAGGAACGTAGAGTTCGAAATTTGAAATGGTAAGGACTAGACATCTTGGTTAAGCCGCGTTTTCACTTAGTGTTCTGAACAAACATTTGTTTAGAGCAAATATGATTGCGGTTTTGCCGATGTTCGCTCAAAATAGCATCAATGTAGCGTATCTACTGTGTTAAAAAATAATAATTTTATTAAATACTTAAGATGTATGTAATTTAATAACAATGTAGATCTGATTGAAAAAAATATACCTTGTCGAGTTTTCCCTTGCCGGTTTCTTCTCAACAGGGTTTTTTCCGAACCGGTGGTAGATTCTTCGACGTTCATAGGAGCATCAATCGATGCCTAAATTGAATAAAAAATTTTGACTTTGACTTTGACTTTGAATAGAAAATGTCCGTTTTCATTCAACGAGGAAAGAGAACAGTTGTTTATAACAAAATCGTAAACAAAGATTGGAGACCCACCGAACACGTACAATGTCGAGCGAATGCACAGAGCAACAGCTCGCTCGCCACAGACGTCGTTTTCACTGGATGAATGAGTGAGCGACCCGCGTCCAGCCGATTATCACTGAATAAACACGTTCGCTCGCTCAGAACTGTTCAGGACACTGGGCTGATTTTTCAATCATCGAATAAATATTATCTGACGGATAACGTGTAAAGCGGCTAAATTGTAGCGTCATGCATACAGTGCAACTGACGCAGTGCTGTCAGTCAACTTATTTAGTCAACTTATTCTATAATTTAACCAGTTGATGACATTTATGCGTTGATTGAAAAATCGGCCCTCAGTGAAAACGCAGCTTTATAAAACATACAAATCATTCCATATTCAAAAAAAACAATATTTAAATCGGTTTAGAATTCGAAATTTCAATTTTATTTGTTCTTGGATATTTGAATGAAAAACTTACCTTATACCTAGATTTTCTTTAGAAAATTCCTTGGAAATCTCTTAGATTACCTACTTAGCGAATATTTGCGAATATATACACGAATTACCGACATTGTAAACGAAACGAAACTTCAAATTTTGCAAACCATTTTGTCTACGTTTGTCAAACACTTCCTGATCTGATCTCTGATAATAACTAATTATATATACATATAAGTATTTGCATTTCACCAAGCTTTTGCTTTTACAAGCGCAGCGTGGGACGTCCACCAACAAGATGGACGGACGTTTTGGTGAAGGCCGCAGGTTCAGGGTGGATGCAAGTCGCTTCCAACCGTAATGATTGGGCGTAAATGAGGGAGGCCTATGTCCAAAAATTCAAAAATGCAAAATTCCCAAGGGATAGAAAAAAAATCAACTTCGGAGCTCATTTTAAAATGTCTTTCACCAATAGAAAAGATACACTGTCCTTGATTAACATAGGATGCTATTTTCCGGATAAATGCAAACTCCCGCGGTATAGAAAATAGTAAATTTAACTTCGGGGCTGAGTTTAAAAAAAATTACCAATAGAAAGCTACACTATCCTTCATTGGTATAGGCTAGGCTACGTACTATTTATTCGGTAAAATGCGAAATTCCCGTGGGATAGAAAGAAGTCAATAAGTATCACTTGAGGGCTGATTTGAAAATTTCTTTCACCAATAGGAAGCTACACCAACCATTATTTACATAGACTACTTTTCTCCGTGAAAAAGCAAAATTCCCACGGGAAAAAAATAAGTGAATTCAACTACGGGGCTGATTTTAAAACTTCTTTTACCAGTACAAAGCTACACCTTTAAGGACATAGGCTACTTTTTCTCGGGGAAAATGCAAAATTCCCGCGGGACAAAAATAAGCGAAAATTTGCATAGAATAAGGACAAATTTGTTGAAATTCCCACGGGATAGAGAATAAACGGGATTTATAATATTCACTAACTGATACTCATGATGATGAAATGATAATAATGATGGATCTTGCCGTTGCCGGATTTTTGTTTTATACAATGAAAGAGATGAAGAAGCTTTACCACAAATTGGAATTCTACGCGGACGAAGTCGCGGGCAAAAGCTAGTAGTTACTAAAAATTAAGGATGCTCTAATGTAAGACGTTTTGTGCTACGCGATAAAATCTTCGTTCAGTCAGACACATCAGACTTGTCAAGGAAGATCATTTTCCCCGCGCTCCGCACATACGGCGGGTACATTTTACTACCAATTTACCTGAAAACTTCAGTATAACACTGCGCTATCATCATATATTACTTAGAAAGGTGTTTCGTCGAAACCGTCGTCTCCCCGGAGCCGTTTGCCATTTAACTCGCGGTAAATTTTACACAGCTCCCAGCGTCTTAGTTCCACCTCGTAGTTTCTTACATGTTCCGGTAGGTAAAACGATTATAAAGCCGTTTGTGAACAGCTCCTCCTTTGGCTCGCAACAAACGCTTTAATTTAAGTTAACCCACGTCCATACTAAACAGTTTCAACAAACACTGAATAATGTGCCTTCAACACGCTATGTATGCCTCTATCAACTTTTCCAATTTCAAATTCAGCAATTTCTATCTACCTCCGACTACAACCGACTAGGCTTGGCAGTTACTCTGTCAAATTATAACAAATGCCCATCGATTTTGATATTGAAGCAGACAATAATTACGTTCGAGAGAAAGTCCGTGATTAGATTACTAAACGTCTAATAAAATAAATCTCTTACATTTCAACGCTTTTTAAAGTAACGTAATCAGCCGACTCAATGTAGGGTGTTTCAAGTCAATGAAGCTTATCGTATCAGATCTCACTTTATTTAGATACCATTAAATTAATAGTGACGGTAGATAAGAACGTTTGTCGCATACTGATGCCGCTTGGCGCTACATGGATATTTTTCTCATTCGTTAAAACCATTACCCACGCCTCTGTACGTTTACTATCACTTTGAAATTAACATACTTACTCGTACTACAGTCAAGTTCTGTTTAATTGAATTTCAATGCACAAATAAATCAAACAAGACTATTAGTAATTTCAAATTCAAAAAAATTATTATTGTTGATTATAACTTCTCATCTCATTAAACCTCATTCCAATTCAGTCCCATAATCATGGGGTTTCAGAAACACAATAAAATATTTGTCGAACACGCCTCCTGGCGTTCCGGATATATACCGAATAAAAAGCCGTTCTGTAGTTTAATCCGACATAAATCTCCTGTTCTGTTGCCGGTAGTTTTACTATTGTAATGAAAAAATGTGGACCATCTGTTGCACCCTTCATTACGTCCATGGTGCATGGTAGATGAATGGGCCAAACAGCAACGTCGACTTTTTAATGTAATTGAAAACTGTGAAGACCCCAAATGTTTTATTAAAACCCAACGCGATCACCATTGAGCATTAACGACACTGCTTTTGAAGTTGAACAAATTGTTTAGTAACATTTTTTGTTTCGAACGAAATAATAATACATATTCGTAAAATATTCTCGTTTGGTGAAATTATCCATCTCATTTTCATGTAATCTTGTTAGTTAGTAGTTTTTAAAACGTACTATCTATGTAGTAATATTAAGCCAATAATTCACGAGGCAAGTTCAATAGCCTTTCGAATCGACTCTCAGGTGCTGGGGTGCAAAGCAGTAATCTTCGAATATGGTTGCGCTTTAGCTACACGCGATTCCCTCGACACGTTATTATTGAATTTTATCAAGCAACTTCCCACAAGAACTTTCAACTGCATTAATAACTGCAAACTTTCCAATTACTGCTAGTTTCACATTTCACTTCGCCTAGATATTTGTACTTGTCCGCGCTTCTTATAAAATAGGGCAAAGAGGCCTCGACCCTCCCGCGAATGATTGTAGTACAAGTACAGGGGACAAGGACGGTGATATGAGATATCGTAAATAATGGAAGGAGATAGGCTGACGCACACGAGCTCAAGAGATTTATCACGTGACTAATACCGAGTCAGTGCGACGGCGCGTCGATGTCCCCCGGGACTCCATCAAACGAGTTTCGCTCCCCCATTGCACGATGCAATCTATGCTGAATCGTATTACAATAAATTGTATTAACTCGAAAAATAGTAGAGATAGCAAACATCGTCCATCTGCACACAATCGTCCCGCGCATCGCCGCGCGGCGAACAGTCGTCAACAGGAGTACCCTACCCTCCATTTCCTAGTCGCCGCTATTCAATGGCGATAATTTATAGATTTTACGAGGGATCATCGGGAAAAGTCGCGACTTACCACATTGCCATATTTTATTTTCGTGGGCGGAAATTGCGTCGTTTGGGCACTTTATCTACTAACATACGCATCTTGAAATGTTTATCGAAACATTTAATAATAAATAGAATAGTAGGTATGCAGTTTGTATCGTTTACGGGTTTTAGAACATTCATTTAATAATGTTACATGATGACGTTATAAATCACCGAATTTTAATTAACTACCATTTAAAATTGTAACATTCATTCAGGTTTAAATGGTTATAAAACGTTTACTGATAGGTACCCATTTGAAAGTTTGTTATGCAAGATAACATCTTTGCTTTCGCATAATATTTTTTGAAGTTAGAGGAAGCTTCAATATTTTAAAATCACTTTCAGGCGTTTAACGCTGAATATAAATCACCTACTTATCCTTTAAATTGCCGATCCGATAAAGGTTATTGTCATTAAACTATCGGCAGCGTAGCTGTTGTAAATTGTTCAATTCGGAGCTCAAGCGGCCAAATGGCATCGACGCGTTGTGATGGTTATCGGAAAGAGAATCTCGGGGACAGATCGCCGCCTGAAGGGGAGACGATAACTTAATTGCTCTGACACTGCCTGGGGTTATCCGCAAGAATTATGAAAAACACTGCGGGCGTCCCCTTCCGCGTAGATCGACAAAAAATGCGAAGTTACTTTACACCGTCAGCTTTATCCCTGCTAAAGCTTCGACATCTCGTCAGTGATTATTCTTTCAACAAATTAGAAAGTGATTCCGTAAATGTAATTAGTGTCGCCGTACGTCGCAGTGACACATGGCCTGCACGCAACGCATGCTCGTCTATTAGGCGCACATCCTGCGCACGCTCCGAAACAAATAAACATTGCATCCCCGTCGAGGCACAAATCCCGGTCGCTTGCGCGCGTCTTATAAAACTAATAAATGTACACAATAAATTCTCTTTGCATTACAATACAAGCGCCGTTTGTTTGCACTCTTGCAACATCGTGTTTACCAACTTTATATTGAAGCTTTTGGAGTAGACTTTAATCAAAAATATCCCAGCGCCGAGTTTGCTGACATTTATTTAGTAGCTGGCTCAAAATTGATAAAAGGTGTAAAAGGAACGTTAGTTGAACTCTCTTTGAAGCTATTTTATGCTTCGCTAGGTTTTGACAAAAAGTAAATCGTGTCAACGAAGGAGCTCGGCCCGCGTCTTCTGAGCCCGTGCTGTTCTTAGTTAGTGCCGTGAAGAATTATCCAATTAGGCTGCGTTGCGCGGCTTTCTATGATCGATTCGATAGCCGGCGACTGAAATACAATGAATAGATAACGACATTCCCTCGAGCAAGAAATGTTTGGGTGTCGCCGAGCCACCTACGTGCTCGGCGAGCTGCCGCAGCGGCCGGCCCGCGGCGGCGGAACCAATTGCTCCGTCACACTGCCACGAAATGCGCCTCGGCCGTGCTCCGCTTAATTAAAAGTTGACGGGACTTTACGTCACTTACCCTTACCCCTCTCCACACACCTACCGATCATCTCCGCCTAGAGCGACAACTCCATTGTGTCGCATTTTGTAATCAATCGCGACAGCACCCGTGTGAACACGAACTACCAAAAGGAATTACACTTCGGCTACTGGGCATTATCGATGGCCTCCACTGATAAGACTCAAACTTATTGGAAATTTAATTGGAAGTTCAGATTAAACGACAGATTCTCGAGGCTTAAGTTGGGCGCAGCTTAACTGAAAAAACTTAAGCAACTAGTTAAAATCTTCGTTTGGCGTTTCGAAATACTTCATGATTATTTCTCATTGTTTCAGCATTATCGTCAATTAAAAATAATTATAATATAGACAATTCCAATTGCATGGTAATGGTTCAAGATGTAAAAGCAGTTACACACGCACAAGGAATTAGAGACGCTTTATCAACATCATCGCCGTCGGATGGTATGTAAATATTTAAAATTAGTTTTACTTTCCTATTTTAAGGATTTATTGATTATTGTAACTCGCTTGTGTTTTTGTAGAATCTATATCAACATCGTCACTGGGCGGCTGGTCGACGACGGCGGAGGCGGCGGTAGAGTCGGCGGTGATACCACAACAAGCACAACAAGCCGCTCTGCCACCTTGGTCGCCAGCGCTAGAAGTTAGAGAATTCGACGAATCACATAGTGCCACAATACCTGCATACCAGTTCTGGAGTTCTGAATTTCGCAACAAACAGCCAGCATATGTTAGCCTTAATTTTACCGTACCCTGGGGAGCTAATTTTGCCGTTTACGGCAGGAGGAATGTAGCCCCAAGCGTTACACAATACGACTTCGTGGAATTCATTCGAGGTGGCAGGGTCGACCATAGGCTACGGCGGAGACGGAGTCCGCACAGACACGACATCCGCGAACACAACGACTTTGGAACATTGTTGAGCACGATTAGCCCATTTCAGAGATGGAACCATACGATAAGCAAAAGATCGACCGATATGAGAGTAAATGTCAGTATATTACAATACCTCGACACGGGAAGATGGTTTATTTCGATGTACAATGACGAATTGCAGCCACATAAAGTTGAGATGGTAGTTTCGGAAGCCGAAGGCGTTACGAATTCCTGCCCTGACGATTGTTCTGGTCACGGTTCTTGCTATTTGGGAAAATGCGAATGTATGGACGGCTACGAGGGTCATGACTGTTCCAAAAGTAAGTTAAATTCAGCCTATTCTTTAACATGTTTTATTTACGGACAAGGTGCCAGGTATCACTATGTTTTTTGTATCGACAGGCGTATGTCCCGTACTATGTTCGGGGCACGGTGCGTACGCGGGCGGAGTGTGCCATTGTTCGGAAGGCTGGAAAGGAGCGGAGTGCGACGTCCCTGCTCACGACTGCGAGCCCGCCGACTGCTCCGGAAAAGGACAATGTGTAGCAGGGCATTGCCGGTGCAAACCAGGATGGAAGGGCCCTAAGTGTGACGAAGGTAGAGTTGGTAGAGTTAAGTTTAAGCTATGTTCTGAAACTTCTTTTCTAATGCAAGTTTAATTCAATATAATCTAACTACTCTAACTGAATAACGATTATCTTGCACTAAACTTGCATGTCAAGAATTGTTACTCAGATAATCCTATCTGGTCACTAGTTTGGAAATACACTGTTGTCTTTCTGATCTCAAAGCCAAATTGTTAATCGTTATACATCATGTTTGCTAGACTGAATACGATAGATCTAGGATACGCATTAAAGTGCCAACCACGGACAGGACATAAAATAGGTATTGAAATGGATGACCAAAACATTAGAGAGTGTCAATTTTTAAATGCGTTATCTGTAGGTACATTTCCATCCCAAATAGGTACTCATGGATGTTCAGAATAGCTCAGTTCACCAGTTTTACATCTGTCACTGTCATATACCCTGACTGGCTTTACCGACCCTAGTCACACTTAACTCTGACGAAAAATTAATCTTTTGACACGCACCGATACGCAATGTAGTTCGATAAGCGTATCCACTTCAATCCAGCTCCTTGTTAAAGGATTTTACGTAACTTTTCAATAAATGTATCTGAATTCTCCAGAGGACTGCCTGGACCCCTCCTGCGGTGGGCACGGGTCTTGCGTGCGTGGGCGCTGCGTGTGCCGAGCCGGCTGGCGCGGCGCGGCGTGCAGCGAGCGTGACGCGCGCGTGCAACGCTGCTTGCCGGCGTGTTCGCAGCGCGGCGTGTACGATCTAGACGCGGGTCGATGCGTGTGCGACCCGCTTTACACTGGGGATGATTGCGCTAAGGGTAATTATTTTCTTATGATATATTATCCGGTTTGGAGCAAGTTAAATTACAGTAAGAGTGGTCTCCTTGTTTTCAAGGTTGCGTAGTTCCATAGTTAACAAAGAACCGTTATAGTTTCGTTATATGGGTCATACAAATTTTTGAAGTGAAACTTCTAATTAATGCGACTTCCAACAAGCGTTGTGTTAACGACGCACGACGTTGACGTTTACGAGCCGTTTGCGAGAGGGGTGAGGTGAGAGGAGGTGCGGGGTATCAAAGGGGGGATGAAAACTTCATTGATTTTGCCGTAGGATGCACCGTTTTCAAGATATTTGACAAAAACACCGGTTCTCGTCCGATCACCGAAGTTAAGCAACGTCGAGCGCGGTCAGTACTTGGATGGGTGACCGCCTGGTTTTTTTTTATTATGAAGTTTCACTTCTTCCGCGCGGAGGGACTCCACGCACTATTTTTTATTCGCGTCTCTCCTGTGGACATGACAAAAGTTAAGGGTCTCTAGCCAATATTTTTTAAATCAAGTCTACATCGGATTGTGGGACGCCTTCGTCCCGTTGAAATAAATCTTATGTTTGCTAACTCGGAGTCACTACTTTTTCCATCCACAGGAGGGACAACTTTTGCTTCTTACGCCGTGTCGTGTATGACCCATGTCCGTCTCGCCGCGATTTCGCTGAAAGACTACTTATACTAAAAATGTCTAATTTAATACGGTTATTTGCATCAATCAGGACAACAAAGTCCTACACGCACAATGAAGAATTGGAAATGATTTTTTTATTTTAACATTCCTTGCCGGTGTGTTTTGTTTTAAAAAATAATCGATTTTCACTACTAGAATATTTAAAGTTATGTCAACATTTTGAACGTTTACCGTTTATTTACCGAACCTATATTTGATTAACTTTTACGAGTATATTTGGGTAATAAAATGTAGCGCGAAAGTGGTTTATTTATTATATATTACTGAAATAAAAATAACAGTGAGACACAGACATAATTATCAAATAAGATACACGTAGGAGTATTCGAGGTAATAAGGCCAGAATAGTCCTTTAATAATATGCTCTGTTTTAGCTTATTTTTAAGCAGATATCGAATTGTTACATTCAAGTAAGTAACACTAAAACATTTCGCATAGACCCAGCCGTATAACATGACGTAATTTCTACATAATAAAGCCTTTATTATCCTTATGTTCCTCAAGTACATACACATACTTATAGTTGGAATTTTATAAGCTGGGGGTTTAGGACTGCAGACCTCATCGGGTAAAGATAACATTGTTCTCGTTTGTTCTATTATGAGTGCGTCCAGAGCGCCGACGATCCACCCAAGTACCGCTTACAATGACGAAAGGCCTTTCTTAATGAGTTAAACTTTTGTAATTTCAACCTTGTAACTTAGAGAAGACGTTAGCTATTTGTTTGCATTTTTTGTTATTTAATCTGATTTGTTATTAGCGGTAGGCTTCAACGAACGAGAACAGTGTTATCTTTACCTGATGAGTTCTGCAGTCCTAAACCCCCAGCTTATAAAATTCCTACTATACATAGAAATGGTATTTTTATGACAGAAATTGATTTCTCAATCCAAAACTTACGCGAACTAACTTGTACGTTGTTTTCTAGTGGTGTGCTCCCTGGATTGCGGTCCGCACGGCGTTTGCGCAGAGGGCGTGTGCCGATGCGACGACGGATGGACAGGCGCGCGTTGCGATCAACGGCCATGCGACTCTCGTTGCCACGATCACGGCCAATGCAAGAACGGGACCTGCGTCTGCACACAGGGATGGAACGGGAGACACTGCACACTGCGTAAGTTAACGTAACACATGTTAAAGCTGTGTACTGGTTCGGCAGGACCACGGTCATTGAACTTACGTAAATTTCAGTAGATGTCTTACGTAATGATGTTGGTGGAAAAAGGTTTTCGAGTGGCGGCCACGAATCGGAAGATGAGGATTTGGCATGCCTCCCACTAGCTGGACTGACAACAACGTGAGAGTTGCGGGCAACTGATGGAACAAGTGGCCAATTCTGTTGTGGTTCATTGTGGCCTTCTAAGGTCTTTGTTCAACAATGGACGACTTCCGTCCGACTGATGATGATGATGATGACGTAGAGTTTGTCTATCCTTGCCTCTACGTGTGATTTAGTATAAGGGAAAGTACATCCTGTGTAAATGAGAGTGTTTCAAGCTGCTTTTACTATGCTTTATGCTTTTTACTTGGCAAGCGTGCTCCATCGTAGGCCTCATCTTCGCTTTCCATCAGGTGTGATTGCGGTCAAACGCAAGCCTATAATGTATAAAAAAAATGTACAATTGTGATGCAAAGCAAAAAAAGCTATATGGATATATGTTGTTCTTGTGAATAGGCTCTACATAAATAAATAAATACCTACGTTAAACAAGTACATCTTTCGCATATATAATTTCGGTGCTTATCTTGAATAATTCTATATTTATACTACTTTCTATTACTCTCAATAATAATATTAATAATAGATCAAGAGGTCGTATTTCTTGTATTAGGCTCTTTCTGCCTTCATGTTAAACATTGTGACAGAATGAGGCGGTGAAAATGATTTTGAATCCTAGTGTGTCAGAAAACTGAATTTTGTTGCTGCTAGTCTTGCCTTGGACTGGTATCTGTTCTTACCAAATCCACAACATTATATTTGATACAGCTGGCTGCCCCAACGGCTGTTCGCGTCACGGCCAATGTTTGCTAGAGGACGGCGTGTACCGTTGCTCTTGTGCAGACGCGTGGGCCGGCACCGACTGCTCTATCGCCCTTGAGCTCTCATGCACCGACAACGAGGATAACGACGAAGGTAGGAATAGCCCTAAGAACAAATGAAACAAATAATTTGGTTTTATAATACCTTTGTATTCCGATTACTGTTTTATACGCAACGCAATCCTACTTGCCAAATAAATTGACAACATCCATTGCTCGCAATTGGCTGTCTCCTGACAAATGGAAAATGATTTTGAAGATGGCATGACCGACTGCTCGGACTCTGAATGCTGCTCGAGGCCCGAGTGTGCTGACCACATCATGTGCCTCGCGTCCAACGACCCCGTCGAGGTCCTGCTTCGTAAACAGCCACCCTCTGTCACCGCTTCCTTCTACCAGAGAGTCAAATTCCTTATCGAGGAAAACTCTGTCCAGAGCTACGCACACATGGACGAGTACTCAGAGAGGTGAGTGCATTTGATATAGTTTAGAGGGTAACAAAATCTAACAAACACCAAATCACTTCATGCACGTGAAAGATATCGTTCCATACGCCCTAAAGAATTCGATAATTACTAAACCTTTCAATCGTAACGGTATCTTTTACAAGTCGGCATAGGACTGGCCTATCGGTTCCTTGCACAAATCATAAATTAATATTTGCACTTTACAATGATTTTAGATTCGTGATATCATCGACGAATAGGTAATATAAATACGTAAGAAGAACAAAATCATAATAACATAGTAATTAGGATCTAGCACCTGAACCATTTGTGATCCCGCTCATCTTCCTTAACCTCTCCGAGGATTTGGTGTGGTTATTTTAATTTGATCAGTAACGATACTTTTGTGAGTTACCATTTATTTTGTCATCTGGTGGAAGTGTTTTTGATTTTCCTGTTTTCTCGGTGTAAAATATTGATTTATCATTTGCGATCCTAGCATGGTTAAGTTTCACCACTGACCATGATTTCATCGTATTATAATGTTTTGGTATTTATTATTTTTCACACCAGATCCGATGTGTTGTGTATTGTCTAATGTTTATCCTTTGTGTGTGTCTAACCCTACCTGTTTGTCTAAACAAAACAAAGCGTCTTATGATTATAATTAACTGAAATAATGCAACTGATAGAGCGCTCAAAGGCTTCCGAAGTCATGTTTGTATTCCAGTTAAACAAGTGAATGCTGTTGGCACAAGGCTCACAATGCTCGAATCATGACAGACATTCGTGCCTTCTATTGTTACTGGAATAGCTATCAGCTCGACACAATAAAAATATTTAGCATCGGAAACTTATACGAACCGCTTAATTTTTGTTATTTTTGACATTTTATTTATGTGTACGTCTTTCATGATCTGAGTTATATATCAAGTATATTCGGAAAGTTTTAGTTGCCTTGAAAGAGAAATAAAGTAAAGATAGAGACTATCGAAGTATGATCTAATCCGATCTTGATAGTATAATGAGACAACGCAAAACTAAATACAATCGTAGTCAACCCACCTCGCTTTATATGCAAAAGCGCCTGTAAGTTTGTTTGCATTAAAACACGAGCCGCTTCACTATTTTGTTTAAGTTGAATCAAGAGTCTAGAGTGGTTATATTGCGTTCTGGCATTTGTTTCATAAAACCTGAGTAAACTCTACGGAGATCCTTCGTGCATTCACCATCCAGCATGCCTGTTTACTCCGTATAACATTATCTTGGTGCAACCTGCAGCTATATACATGCGAGTTTATTATTCCAAATTCTACCAAATTTTGAATATTGATAGTGGTGGTGTTGTTCTAATGCAAACGGGCTTCGTCTCCACGAGACAGTGCGCACCTAATTGATTCAATTAAATAAAGCAAGTGTTAAACGCAAGGTAACCAATGTAGACAGCGCAATCGGCCGGAGCGATTGCGAGCCGGGGTGGGGTTGCACTGAGGGATGTAGGTATCTGTGTAGTAATCTGTCCTGTCTTTCTGTGTCCCTGTGCCGCCGTGTGTCCGCCACTCCTAGCGAGTTCTGGAATTCCTTTACACCATGGTAAGTGTCAGTCAGCCCGCCCTCGCCCCTCAGTGTTCAGTATCTGTTGACCTCTTCCCTTTTGTTGCAACTCCTGCATATGTGTGTGATGCCGGCGCCCGCCGCCTGTCCGCAACGGACACGCGAACGGCGCCACCGATGCTTCTTCATTTTCGTTCAATCCTTTGTCTGTATTCGTTTCATTCTCTATGTGTATGTAACATCTGTATGTTTGTCTTGAATGTTCCGTGGCTGCGACAACTCCGCGGCCGCTCACGGCCCGCACTAAATCACGCGGCTGTCCGCGCCCGCGCTATCTCGCGTTTCCAATATGATTTGCCGCAGCCACAATCGTATTTCTTTGTAATATTTATTTGTCTCGTCTTCTGTGCTTATATAATAGTTCACATATTTATATACAATGGTATACTTTTGTTATACTGTATAAAACTTAGGAAAATCATTTACGCTTTCACGCAAAACGTTCAAAACACAATTCAATAGGCGTAGGTCTTGTAAAATATACGATCGAGACGCGAATTGTATATTGTCAATTGAGCAAAATTCCAGCGAACACGCAAATTGAGCTTCAAATAAACTTACCCTTTTATGTGTTCCTTACCCTTTGTCTGCGTCTTTCATCTGTTAACCAACCCCCTACCCTTCGCCCGTGCTCTTTATGTGTTTAGATCCTCACCCCTGTGACTAACCAAAACACAACTTATTTGAATGTACTCCGACTACTTCACAGCGAGATCCCGGTCTCGTTGACATTGTAAATTACAACCATTGCTTCCATCAGCCGGTCATCGACGTAATTAACACTCGGAAATTGGTGCAATGAAAACTAACTGCGTCGACGGTATCACTCTTGACGACGTAATGTGCTGACTTTAAGAAGTGTATTGTTACTAACATTTGAATCTTGTGCATATTTGGAAAAATAAACGATGAACTTTTTAAAGTCTAGAATTAAGTGTGACGTCTTTTTATTGGGATTAAATTTATTTAAATAAATATGGATAATCTATGTGTCTACAAATAGCGGTGAAGATATTAAAACGTTTGATTTTATGTCTACCTACTTGCACAATTCTCTAGTCTTACGTACAAACAAATAAACAATACAATATCTTACAATATATATTCATGTAGTTAGATATAGATTTCTCGCAACATACCATAGCATACGAAAATGATACTACGTATATGACAATTATCTACAAATAACGTATTTAAATAAATTAAATAATTTAAATTTCACTTAAAATTTAACAAACGTTAAAAGTTTGGATGTAGATACAGTTTACCTGGCATTCAACAGATAACGAATTCTCAATTGTTAAATCAACCACGTGTTTGTAGTTTCTAATGTTCCGATGGACCCCAACGGAAACCATAGTTTTTTTTCCTCATGCCGAGAGGAAACTGTGCCTTGGAGAAGGATAGTAGGAAGAACCACAGGCTACTTTTTCGGTTGATAGAGAAACTGTGCAATTATGGTAGAGTTCTTAGAGATGGTCGAATACTTATTATGACACCTGAAAACCCATATATGTTAAGTATTCTTATGTTGTACCAACTCGTATTTTAAATTTACAGGTTTAAATTTAGATATTTACCTACCTTAAATTGTAGGCATGTCATTTTATTGAAGGCAGCATTTAGAAGACGGCGGGATTTGGTAATAATTTGTCACCATTACTTATTTGTCTTGTAACTATTTTAAGCTATTTTTTAGTTTTGATTTGTTAGGTACAGTAAGTAGTCAATAATTAGTTGATGCTTATTACGTGCAATTTATTTGGTAACGTCAATTTGTAAAGCCTCGCTAAGTTTTACGCGTTTTTGGTAAATTTTCCTTGCACCAATTTCAGACGTCGTGAGAATAATGATATGAAACATACAAATTACAGTTTACATACCAAAATTTTATGACTATGGTATATGTGGCAGTTGTTACATGCATTACACACCCTTCTAGGTGGATTTCCGTTTACCAGCACTATTACTTCTAGTTTACGTTCTGTTTTTGTTGTTTACTTTGCAATCGGCAATTTAGTAAACTGAAATTTATCCTAGATCTTTAGCTGATCCTGATACGAGAATGTGCCATGCTAAAGACTTCTTATTTTATTTTCATGTTGGTTTTGTTAAATTTTACTTCACTCACAGCATTTGTTACAAACTTTGCCAGTAAAGCGCATAGCACGTATACTTCGCTCAATAACGACCGAGGAAGCTCACTGGGCAATACGTTCCGCACAGTAATACCCATAAATTATGTAACAGAATGAAACCTTATTCAAGTTATGTGGATAGACAAGTTTAATTTATCAAAGCTTATCTACAATCTAATTTCATTTTAATTGTTTTGATCCATTTAACTTCGTAAAATTAAGCCTAACATAAATTAGAGGCTGACTAGAACCGCAAACAAGAGCTTGGCTTGAATTATAATTCTATGTGTAGCGAAAGCTTTCATTGGAATTTACTTTATGAAATATGACGTAAAGATATGATTAGATCTTAAATTATATTAACTGTTTGAGTCAAATAAAGTTAGGTCTTTAAATCAGAGATTACGGGAAGTTGCGTGAACGATATGGTCCAGTGCGCTGTGTTTTGTGCGGTGGCACGGTTTGACATGCGGTGGTTTGTGCAGCCGAGTGTCCGTGATGCGAGGGCAGGTGGTGTCACCCCAAGGCCTGGGCATCATCGGCATCAGGGTCTCTGTGGACCGAGAGGCGCGCTTCGGATTCACTCTAACCAGGCAGGGAGGATGGTGAGTATTGTCATGTGATAGCGTTCTACTACTGTTATAACGGTGGTGGTGGATACTATATGAAACTTACGTTAGTGATGGTTAATAAAGAGATCGTGTTGGTATGTTGTAAATGTTACATTAAGTAACATATACAAATAAATTGGACATAATTATTATTCCTACGAGGGATCGTATGTCAAATTGGGAAATTTGACATCACAATAGTGAAACTAAAATCAAATAGTGTTTAATGAAGTATACTAATCAAAACAAAATTGACTAGGTACTTTAAGATATGACTATTCGTAGTATCACGTTTTAATCAGACCAAATAAAACATGACCCACTGTAGAACATTCCCTCAGAAAATATCATAGTGACATCGTATTGCCTGAAAAGGAAAATCATCCATCACAGTTCACATCAAAACCACAGATCAAGAATCAAATGATTCGACTACATACTCATTTGACATTCCGAATTCCACAACTCAAAGCTCACGTTTCAAAGAATTTAAATGTTCAACTTCATTATGTGTAAAACGATCGTAACGTAATCTAAGATGCCTATTTTCCTCGGTTCTTAAACGTGGAAAAATTGAATTGCGTGACAAACAGCAAAATTTGAACAAGAATTAAACACAATCAATAACAATGTTTGTAGTACCGTCCGTGCGACCATCATTAATTTTTCGGCCACGGTCGTTATAAATTACCTGCGCGTCCATACCGCCAGTATGAAATCGAATTACCGAGCGGTGGAACGAAACAAGGCTCATGCGAACGAGAATACAGCCAAATGACACGGTTAATCCAGATTACCATAACGTTTGTTTGTATTTATTTTCAACATGGAATAACTTACGCGCATTTCTCTCTAAGCAGCAAATCGAACGGCAAACATGATTAAGGATTACTTTATGAAAACTCATGCACGATCGAACATTAAGTTGTCTCACATCGCTGTACTTAAATACGACAGCAAAGACATGCCAGTCATCGAGATGTTTCGAGATTATAATTTACGAGCGGTCGTGACCCGGCTTCGTGCGAGACTTTTTTCCAGAACTATTTCGAAGCTTTGAAATGTCTCATATCTTTTAGAATTTGTGCTCGTCTTTTTTACACTCATTAAAGTTTAGTCTCTTAACGTGCTGCGATAATCTACGACACTCGTAAAATCTAAGATCACATTTTGTGGAGTTTTATTACGAGCGGGGAAGTTACGGACATGGCTAGCAGTCCACAAATCTTAATGAGCTCGCTAGAGACGAATATCGAACATGCAAAAGTTCAAAAGTTTAAGTGTTCCAATTAATTTTAACATTAAAAACTTCCAAAAAATGAGCAATCTCGTAATTTACTTAGTCTGGATTTCTATTAATAAAAAATACTTATGTAAAAAATCGATAACTTGTTGGTTTTCTTAAATAACTTTAAAAAAACCAGCCAAGTGCGAGTCGGACTCGCGCACGAAGGGTTCCGAACCATTATCTATAAAAACGGCAATCTTTTGCCGGTTTTTGTATGGGAGCCCCCATTAAATATTACTTTTCTTTTAATTTAATTAATTAATATGTTTGCCTGACGACGCCTGCGCTGCGGATCTGATTTTCTTGTATCCTTTAATAAACATTTTAAATTCATTATTTAATTATTTATTTTTAAAGTATAACTAAATATTCTGTGAATATTTCAAGCGTCTACCTGTTGCCGTTATCAATATCGAGCAAAAACGAACAAAAAATCACTTTTGTTGTATGGGAGCCCCCTTAAATATTTATTTTATTTGGTTTTTAGTATTTGTTGTTATAGCGGCTACCGAAATACATCATCTGTGAAAAATTCAACTGTCTAGCTATCACGGTTCATGAGATACAGCCTGGTGACAGACGGACGGACGGACGGACAGACGGACGGACAGCGGAGCCTCAGTAATAGGGTCCCGTTTTTACCCTTTGGGTACGGAATCCTAAAAATGTTTATAAAATAAAATGTTATAGGATTTTAGTCGATTCTATAATATATTTTATCACATAATTAGTATGATCCATAACTGCCATGCTGAGAATGTTCAGTTAGAAAGCGCACAATCCAATTTAACTCGGTTAAAAGTAGTACGATATCAACCAGTCGGTAAACGTTGCCTACAGCCGAGCTCCGAAGTAGCTTTTCCACTTAGTACTTTGTCGCAGTAAATCAATACAAAAATAAAACCGACTTCAAAAAACACCCAAAAACTAAAACGCAAAAAATAAAATAAAAATTGAACCGACTACAAACAAAAAGCATAGAAATATCTTTCTTCTAACGGTGAAGCCACACGAGCGTAATTTTGTGAGTCGTGAGCGGCAGAATTTCGGATCGCGCCATACAATATGCGGGCCATCCCGTGACACTCACATGACACAATGTATGGCGCAACCGAAATTCTGCCGCTCACAACTCACAAAATTACGCTCGTGTGGCCTCACCCTAATCTGTTTGAAGTCGGTGCCTCAGCTCGAGCCAGCAGGAGTGGTAGAAAGAAACCCAATAGATAGTACGTACGTAAGGTCGATGGCTAGGTCCACTCCTGCTGGCTCGTGCTGAGTCACCGACTTCAAACAGATTAGGGTGAGGCCACACGAGCGTAATTTTGTGAGTTGTGAGCGGCAGAATTTCGGTTGCGCCATACATTGTGTCATGTGAGTGTCACGGGATGGCCCGCATATTGTATGGCGCGAACCGAAATTCTGCCGCTCACGACTCACAAAATTACGCTCGTGTGGCTTCACCGTTAGAAGAAAGATATTTTTATGCTTTTTGTTTGTAGTCGGTTCAATTTTTATTTTATTTTTTGCGTTTTAGTTTTTGGGTGTTTTTTGAAGTCGGTTTTATTTTTTAATTAAAAATTATTTTATTTTTTGCTTTTTAGTTGTATTTGTACATACGTATTTGTTAGATACGTAGGATAAAATCATCAGTTTGACCTCCAAATAAGTTTGTTACAAAATCTATTTTTAATACAAGTTTTTTTT
Organism: Archips xylosteana; assembly: GCA_947563465.1. Lineage (NCBI taxonomy): Eukaryota > Metazoa > Arthropoda > Insecta > Lepidoptera > Tortricidae > Archips > Archips xylosteana. Next base: position 13,014,409 of record OX387349.1, read on the forward strand.
TGCTCACTGTACTTTTTGCCCCTGGTTACCAAAGTACTCATAAAGACAAATCCAACGAGACCAAATTTGATAGGGTTACGTCGTTTTATTACGGAGTTCTTATGGTCACTTTCCAGTTCCATGTTCAGACCCTGGTTACCATCTAGGATCAAAGTACTCGTCAAGACGAATCAAACGAGCCCAAACTCGACGGGGTTGTGTCGTTTTATTGTGGAGTGCCTTTGGCCATCTTCCAGCGCCATCATCAGACCCTAGTTACCATCTGGGATCAAAATGCTCGTCAACACGAATCACACGAGCCCAAACATGACGGGGTTGTGTAGTTTTATTGTTGAGGCCTTTGGCCATCTTCCAGCTCCATCATCAGACCCTGGTTACCATCTGGGATCAAAGTGCTCGTCAAAACGAATCAAACGAGCCCAAACTCGACGGGGTTGTGTCGTTTTATTGTGAAGTGCCTTTGGCCATCTTTCAGCTCCATCGTCAGACCCTGGTTACCATCTGTGATCAAAGTGCTCGTCAAGACGAATCAAACGAGCCCGAACTCGATGGGATTGTGTCGTTTTATTGTGGAGTGCCATTGGCCATCATCCAGCTCCATCATCAGACCCTGGTTACCATCTGGGATCAAAGTGCTCATCAAGACGAATCAAACGAGCCCAAACTCGACGGGGTTGTGTCGTTTCATTGTGGAGTGCCTTTGGCCATCTTCCAGCTCCATCATCAGACCCTGGTTACCATCTGGGATCAAAGTGCTCGTCAAGACGAATCAAACGAGCCCGAACTCGATGGGATTGTGTCGTTTTATAGTGGAGTGCCATTGGCCATCATCCAGCTCCATCACCAGACCCTGGTTACCATCTGGGATAAAAGTGCTCGTCAAGACGAATCAAACGAGCCGAAACTCGACGGGGTTGTGTCGTTTTATTGTGGAGTGCCTTTGGCCATCTTCCAGCTCCATCATCAGACCCTGGTTACCATCTGGGATCAAAGTGCTCGTCAAGACGAATCAAACGAGCCCAAACTCGACGGGGTTTGTGTCATTTTATTATAGAGTGCCTTTGGCCATCTTCCTGCTCCATCATCAGACCCTGGTTACCATCTGGGATCAAAGTGCTTGTCAAGACGAATAAAACGAGCCCAAACTCGACGGGATTGTGTCGTTTTACTTTGGAGTGCCTTTGGCCATCTTCCAGCTCCATCATCAGACCCTGGTTACCATCTGAGATCAAAGTGCTCGTCAAGACGAATGAAACAAGCCCAAATTCGACGGGGTTGCGTCGTTTTATTACAGAGTTCCTATGGCCACCATCCAGCTCCATCGTCAGACCAGCTCCATGTTGCAATAATATTGCTTTGTCATCCAATTTACACAAGCATGCAAAATTTCAATTCAGAAACCGGGAAGTGGGTTAAATTCAACTTGCAAGATTTGACCCGTTGAGGAGTTCCGTTGGCCATCTGTGATCTTCTTCATCAGATCCAGTTTACCAAATGACATTTTCTGAATGAAAATGCTTGACTAGATGCTAAAAATTCTAAAATCGTCATAGTTGTGCCTATAAAATTTGAGGGTTTCCGTCGATTTACCCAAGATTCCATCTTCAGATCTTGACTTGGTGCCAATGGGACCACCTCGGAAGTATGCTCTTTTAAACAAAAAAAGAATTTTGAAAATCGGCCTACAATTGGCGGAGATATCGATGAACATACATAGAAAAAAAAAAAAAAATATATAAACAGTGGAACATAGAACCTCCTCCTTTTTTTGAAGTCGGTTAAAAATAAGATACTTTTTGGCGCGCCGAAAATTAAGCGTAAAAAGGCGACAAGTTTAGTCTCTAGCCTCATGTAACGTTGAAGAAAACGACAAACGATGCTTTTCAAGACGGGAGCAGAAAGTATAGCGTTTAGGTTTGTGTGTCTCTACTGCCGATGCGTTCAGATCATGTTTTTCGGTTATTTTAGAGCATATTACAAAGTATCTTTACTTATATAAAATCGTTGCAGTAGACAACAATATTGGAACGGCTTGACATGTTTCCAATTAGTGATAGTGACAGACTATATACTTAACTTTTTTAACTGGCATGTCTTTTTTACTAAAAAAAATCTTCATCTTTTTTTTGATCGGTAGATATAATCTACAGTAGGTATATACTTACCTATAAAAGAGTAACGTGACTGACTAATTGACTGACTGATAAACAGCGCACAGCCTAAACCGCTGGAGCTAGAAATTTGAAAGGTAGTCCTTGAGGGTTATAGTCATAGTCGTTTATTGCAACCATAGTGTTGTATAGTTCTTAATAACTAAGTAGGTACATTTAGTTTCATATGGGCCCTGGTCGGGCATGGCAATGTAACATTAATTAATCTATCCTTAAATAATTTTAAACATTTCATATTACTTACTTAATTTCAAAATAAATATTTTATGTCAAATTTCTACCATTTATCATTATCATTAAATAATTCGTCTACAGAATAATATGCTTAGAGGTGCGATAAGAAGGGATTTTCGAAAATTACCACGGAATACGGAATAAAAGGGATATTTTCGTTTCGTAGTGGCTATAATATCTTCGTTCATTACCTATTAGAGACTTAAATTTGGCGTTCAACTTGGTAATTGGGCCATTCTACTTTTAAGTTAACCATTAATCTTTTGTGAAATATAAGGCATACCTGGTGATTTTTTTCAAGTGTAAATAACTTATATACAAACTGAAACACCTAAATTTAATGTTTTAAAGCAATAAAACTTTAAGTTCAAATAAATTTTGTGGAAAAAATTGGTAACTCAGCGGATAATACATCAATTTCCATACAAATGGCGGGGACATGCATGTCCACTGCGTTACCTACTTTATAGATAATAATGATTACTTTTTATACGTAGTGATAATTTTAAATGTAAGCTTAATTATGTGCCTATTTAAATCTTAAATGATTTAAACCGAGCACTTTACCGTTTTTGTAAAAAAAATATTTGAAGAGCACAGTACAAAAAATTACTGGTCAACGAAAAGTAGAATGGCCCAATTAATTATAATAGCTAAAAAATGATTTTACGATTTTCCAAATTCCCCGTAATTTTTTATACTAACCGATTCAGACAACGCACAGCCTAACCACTGGGCCTGGGGATTTAAAATTTGGCAGATATACCTATATTCTTTAAAGGTATGGTTGGTAATGGTAGGTAGGTAGGCCGGATAGCCTAGTTGTTAGAGAACCTGACTACGAAGCTTGAGATCCCGGGTTCGATTCCCGGTCGGGGCAGATATTTGTGTGAAAAATACGAATGTTTGTGCTCGAGTCTTGGATGTTTAATATGTATTTAAGTATGTATTTATCTATATAAGTATGTTTATCCGTTGTTTAGTACCCATAGTACAAGCTTTGCTTAGTTTGGGACTAGGACGGGAATTGTCCCGTGATATTTATTTATTTTATTTATTACTCGTAATTTTGGCGGGATAGGATTTTTTTTTATGTTAACTGAATGTTTGACGGCCGGATAGCCTAGTTGTTAGAGAACCTGACTACGAAGCTTGAGGTCCCGGGTTCGATTCCCGGTCGGGGCAGATATTTGTGTGAAAAATACAAATGTTTGTGCTCGAGTCTTGGATGTTTAATATGTATTTATGTATGTATTTATCTAAATAAGTATGTTTGTCCGTTGTCTAGTACCCATAGTACAAGCTTTGCTTAGTTTGGGACTAGGTCAATTGGTGTGAATTGTCCCGTGATATTTATTTTATTTATTTATAGCTCGCGTAGAAACTGTCTTAATATTTGACACATATTATATTCCATGAGGGACATAGGGGACACAGAGAAGTGATTTTTCGAAATTCACTGGGCTATGGGGAAAAAAAGGCATTTATATAAGTATTTGTTTCAAAGTGGCTCTGGGCCGACACACACTTTGGTGATTGTTATTTTATTACAGTATTATTGGGAGTATTAGTATCAATTACTTTACTAATAACCGTTAATTTACTATGTTACGTGAACGAACTGAACGAAGTAGTGGGAAAAAGCTAGTATAACACATTGTAGTAACACATTGTTATTTAATTGTTACTTGATGTTACTTATTTCATAAATAGTGCTGTTTCTATTGCTAATAAACGAAGTAAAAGGGATTCAACTACTTTCGAGCTAGCCTAAATAATTTTTAACTGTGTTTACGAGAGAAGCCTCTTCTTTATGGGAGTTATTAAGTTTAAAAATAAACAGACCCCGTTTTAGTGTTTGCTGTGCCGTAATGAAGTCGGCTATAATTTTTTAATAGTTAAAATATTTAGGTCATTAAATTCTGTATAAATCTTTACCCTCCCCTTCACTGGAGTTCAATGACTTCGGGTTCGTCGTGATATAAAGAGTAAACTAATTAAAGATTAGCCAAATATATTAAATTTCGTTTCTAAAGTATTAAAAACTTTCATTTTTTTCATTTTTTGAAGTAAAATTTTAACGTGACAATAATGGCAATAGTGCTTTTAAAGTATTCACTGCCGGAAACTCTTATGTGCAGATGCGCAATTTTTGCCCAGCGCCGTACCCATAATTTAGCAGGCACTTGAACGCACATCTATCTATCTAATACCTTTAAACGAAACGAGCAATTCTTGTATATACTTATACATATATATATAATCAAAATCTCAGAAACGGCTCCAATGATTTCGATGAAATTTGGTATGTGGGGGTTTTCGGGGATGAAAAATTGATCTAGCTTGGTCTTAGATTATCTCTGGGAAAACGCTTGGTACCGAGTTTCAGCCCGAGCGGAGCTCGGCCGCCCAGGTACTATACGTTTATGGCACCTGACAAAATCTCGGGTCTGACGGCGGGCAACGAGTGCATGAATTAAAAATTATTAAATACCGGCATTTAACAGTTTAATCACGTTCGATATGTACAGTCGGTGTAAAGAAAGGTTCGTCACCTTAAAGTTGACATTTGGTTGCGCCAAAGCAATTGTTAGTCCTGTCAGAATTGTATATATATTTCAAACGAAACTATATGGCATTGACGTTTCCCATTTTTCAAACGGTACTAAGAGTCTATGACTTGATGAAGGAATCAATTTAATAACTGACGAAGGTTTCCGTATCCCGACTGTGCGATACGAAACCCTCTTCTTTATTATCAACACAATTTTAAATTTTAACAAGTCCCAATTTGGTGTAGGTATCTACCAAGTAATTATACTTAAGTGGTAAAAAAAATTATGTACCAATGTGTTACCCGCACATATATCCTCACTAGCTCTAATAACTTACATTTTAATTAATCGTTCGCTTTAATCATAATTTAATCTAAAATGTAGGTACTGAAACTACAGTAAACTTTAAACTGATTAAAAAAGGAGCTAACAAAACTTTACTAAAAAAAATTACTATTTGTGTCGGAATGTACTCCTGAGGTGTTCCAAAATGAATTTTGTCAACATCAGTTTGGCATTTACAATTCCACTTAAATTTGAAGTCACTTGATGTTTCTGTAGTATGAATAATAACTTTAATTTCAATACTAGACGAAAAAACCCGCCTGTATAATTCTCGTTCCCAAGGGAATTCCAGGAAAATATATACCCTATGTCACTCTCGGAATTGAGAAGAATCTAATGACACCTCACTCTTCAAAATCCATTGAGCCGTTCAGGCTGCAGGGCATGCCAAAGAATGATACATACATACATACATAAATACATACGCTTGAAAAACATAACCCTCCTTCGGCAGTCGGGTGAAAATCGAGAACTAATTAATCGTATGACCCCATTATATAGGCAAGGTAACACTCCTGAAAAGTTTATGGTTTCAACGAAAAGCCTTGAGGTCAAAATGATGATTAAGGCTAACGATGTATCGTTCTGTAGACGGGAGTCTGATATTTTAGGTCTAACGAGGGTCTCTTTAGTTTGGTAGAACCTAGTGCCGCGCTACACCTGTGTTCTAGAGTAGTAGAACTTTTGTTCATATTATTTTTTACGGTCAACTATTTACCTACCAATACTTATTATCGAAGTACTTACGTTTATTACAAGCTTTTATTTAAATTGCAACGTTCGTATATTTGTTTGTGGTTTCAAATTTTTCAAGCCCTTTTTCGATCACTTACTTGTATCCGATTGAGCTGAAATTTGGTATAGGTACTTACTTATTTAGTGAAAATATAATATTCTGGTAGTAAAATTCTGGCCCAGCAAGAATCGTCTCCGCGGGGGGGAACTCTTCAACGGTTTATGGTATCAACTTGATACGAATATGTAGTTTAGAAGACAATCCAAGTGCAGTTACAAAAAAAAGCTTGTTAATACAATATAAATTTTTAATAAAATGAAATTTTCACAAATACTTATTTGAATTATAATAATCCATTCGAACCCAGGACCTCTTGCTTCGTAGGCAGGGTCACTACCAACTAGGCTAAAGCGGTCGTAGATTAATACTGTAATCTAGTCTATTGCTGTTCAACGGAATAAAATTTAATAATCAGGCATTCACGATATACATTACCTATAAGACAATTGTCAATTGATCAATTATCTTCCGAAAAACTGAGTCTCCGTAACAGATCAAAAGTTGTTCTAAATGCTCTATGATTAGACTACGTCTTCTAGCAGAATATATCCACTTCAAAAAGGAAAAGCTGTAATAATTATGAGTTTGCAACTTTGCAGTAATCAAAGCAGGATTTGTAACGGTTGCTTGGATTTATATGTAGTAGGTAGTTAACTTAATTAGGTTGTGAAGATTAAAGCTGGTAAATTTCTTTAAGATAATTTTAATATATCTCTTTATGTTCCTTTGTTCTATTTGGGTGGATCAACTATTTCTTGTTGTTATTCTGTCCCGTCAGCGAGGGGACAAAAGTACTAAAGTTTAATTAGAAGAAATGTTGTGTTACATTAACTATAGGTAGGTAACATGCTTATTAGATGACCAATTGTAGAAGGAGTGTAAAACTACCACAAAAATGCATGTTTGGCAAATTTTAATCAGATAAACTTACGGTTTAAAGAGTTACTCAGGAGACCGTCACTATAGCAACGAGTGACAAGAAAAAGTTGATCGACCCATTTACTCTCCAAACCACCCCATTGTGACGTCATTACGATAAGAGTATAAGTAGAGTCAAATATTATGACATTCGATTTTAATTTTAACACGGAGTATTCTTAGTGCCATCACGATGCGTCATCGGTTATTAATAACATAGGATAGGGTATATGACACCACCAATCAATTGACGTACTTTTTGTGAACTGTCGAAATAGGGTATGTATTACGGTACGAAAGACCGAATGTATTAAAACATCGAATGGGTTAAAAGACCGACACGACTTTTTTCTGAAACCGTAAACTTCTCAGAATTTATTAAAACGGCATCATACAGAACCCATCAGGTTAGGTTAGGTTTGTTTTATAACAATCCTAAAAAGTTAACGGTTTCAGAAAAAAATCGTGTCGGTCTTTTGACCCATTCGATGTTTTCATACATTCGGTCTTTCGTACTTCGGTAATTTAATACATACGCGTCGAAACGCGATCCCCAAAAAATTTTGTATGGCAATAGACAGCTGTGAGATCACTTATTTGTCAACACAATTGCCTAACAATTTTTTTAAAGCAACATTAAATCCAAGATTATCTATTTTTCTTTGTCGATCTATATCGCTTATTGCCTAACGCGCGAGCGTTTGCTATCGCATTCACTGTCAAAATGTCTCTTTCTTTCAAACGGTTTAAGATGGTGGAAACGATAGCAAACGTCCGCGCATTAGACAATATGGCCTCTGGTTTCCAACGTTAAAATAACTATGGTCCCCACTAATTTAACGGGACCGAGAATTTTACCGGAAAATACTTTACTACTAAGGACAATGTAAAATTACACAGCAAGTCTCTTGGTTCAACGTACTTTGATTAATTATTCCTAGATACAGATGTAGTGCAAAATGGAATTAATAGCGACACGCGGGTGTGAAAAAAATATTAAAAATGTACAACATCGTACATAATACTTAAAATTTGAGTCTTAAATTGTTCTAAAACATGTTCTTAAAATTACATGTACTTATTAAAGATTGTAGAGCTTGTCTAATTTAAAATGACGCGCGCCCAACCACCGCATTCACGCACATCTGCCAAGAGAAAATATTTCTCTATTGTAGCTTAAATTGAGTTTCAAATCCTGTGCGTAAATGCGGTGTTGGGGCGCGTCATTTTAAATTATACAAGCTATACCTAAAATAAAAAAATAGTAAAACACTCCTTTACATAAAGCTACCGACGACTTTTCAAATGTACCTATTAATAGCCCATTCATAACCATGCGGCCAACAGTAAGCCCTCACTTTGTCTAATGTGGCCCTTGATCATAAAAGATGGTACAGATGTAGTGCAAAATGATTTTCCATCGGGAAAACTCGGATCTCAATCGGAATACAATGGCACCCGAACTGTCAATCAATGATTGTATTAAATGAGTGAAATTTTCATATCCATTAATATGGAACTTTATTGTTTAGTGTTAAATTAATGTCAAAGTGAAAAATGTAAGATGGCTACACGGCTATAAGATGGGTAGGTACTGAAGGTAATTGAGAGAGCACGATAAATCCAAGTCGAGCAAAACAAAGGCACGACCGTACCATCCTTTTCTCGAAACGAACTTTTCCGATAAAGTACGAAGGAAAATCATTTTGCACTAGGTACATCTGTACATATTGTTAAGTTAAGTATTTCCTTAAGCAAAGTTAAGTATTTCCTTAAGCAAATTTTGCCTAATCAAATGATGTGTAAGAGTAACAATACGCATACCTACTACGACTGGAATTACATGAGTTTTACTTTTTAGGTTCGACGTACTCGTGAACGGAGGAGGAGCAGTGACCCTCCAATTCCAACGGTCGCCGTTCAAGCCTCTGAGGAAAACTGTCTTCGTACCCTGGAACCAGATTGTGGTCCTACCGCCAGTGCAGATGGAACTCAGCGATGACAGCGTCAAAGTACCGACTCCAAGGTAATTGATTAACTGTTCGAGTAGAATCTCTAAATAAATATTACATTGTACAAGTTATTCGGTCATCAAAGTACACTTAACTTTTATTCTGAAAGGTTTGAACTTTACTACCAAGTTGACATTGAGAGCTGGTAAATATTTTCAAATAATAGGTAGGTAGGTACTGTGTGCCCCAACTAGGACAAAGGGATGTAGATTCTATATATCTAGCTTAAATCAAATACCAGGATAACTTTCGACTGGTTTTTATTCCATGGCGGGCGAATCACAAGTGTATAGTCGGGGTAAGAAAAGGTTCGTCACTTTTCGACTCTATGTCAACGAGTTAAGGTCGAAAAGTGACGAACCTTTTTTTACCCCGACTATACATTCATATATCTTTTTCCAATGCTGACATTCGATCACCGTTCTATATTTAAATTTAAATATTACGAGCACTCGCGTGCCAGTGTCGAATGCCCGCTAACAGTACCTATTTGAGGCAGCATAAAAAATTGTAACTACAGTCAGCTATAGGTAACAGTCACAACCACCATAATACTTATGTACTTGGAAACATCCAAATTATTCAGGCCATCTAGGTACCTCGTCAAAAAGGTCGCCCAATCGCCGTTCCAGCTTAGGCAAAAATACTTTCATATGTCAGTCCGGATTTCCGGCTGTTCTACTCTACAGATCGCATTTCTCAGCCAATAAATTCTCGTGAAATTTTGTGAGCATGTTTAATCATTATTATGGAGTTTATTATCGATACCTTTTTGGATTTTAATTGAAATGGCGGAGCAATGAGAATTAAAAAGTAAAAATAATTATATGACCAGCCATTTTGAAAAAGAAAATAAAAAAAAAACGAAAAACTCACATTTCCACTAGTGTTATATTGAAGTAAACATTACTTTTTACTGACTTACAAAGTATATACCCAGCAAGTGGACACGATCTACGAGTAAGATATTACCTAGAATACTTAACAGTACTTGGATTTTCCATCAATCATATTTAGTCGCGTCTAAGGAATACCTCTATGACTTTTTTCTTACTAAAAAAATCCTTATAATTAATTAACATGTTTCCTTTCCAAATTCCAGGGCACCTCCACGCCTGGACTGGACGCCATCCCCCCAGTGGTGGGAGGTGCAAGCGCCTCCTTGCGCTGCACATGACCACGAGAGACTGCGGCCAGAGGTGGTGGCTGTGCCTCCTTTGGCTGCGCCGGCTGCCTCCTCGGCCGCCACACCGACCGTCATATATCCTGAAGCACAGGTATGCCTTAGAATATGACGATAGATTTAAAAGTAAGTACCTGACTATTTCTTTTTGCACGAAGACTCCAGACTTCGTACCTAGAATAAATCCACGCTACAGTAAATCTTGCTTTCAGGTTCCTATATACCCAGTCTTCCGTTTTTTCTTGTCATATACTACAATTAAGTGAAAAGATACGTCTCGATTCCGAGCCTCAAAAACTATGATGAAACCATGTGTGATGTATGAATCAAAATGAAAATAAGTGCCAACGATTTCATAAATTGATTTGACGACGATTTGACGTTTGCTATTGAAATTCTAACACGATTCACCAAAGTTCAAAAATAAAATAATCTTATATTTTTTCCTCAGATTGTTAGCGAAAGTATTGGGATCCCTGGATCTGCCGTGAAGCTGACGTATCGCTCGTCTCAAGCTGCCGGTTACCTGTCTTGCGTACACGCTCAACTGACACGAAAGGTTGTGCCTGCTGCGTTAGCTCGCGTCCACGTCAGGGTCGAGATCGAAGGATCCTTGCACACTCACACCTATGAGGCTGATCCTGATCTTACACATGTATTCGCATGGAACAAAAGGAATGTTTACAAACAAAAGGTAAGACAATACCAGTATTATGTCGGTACCAGTACATTGTAAAAAGAATTATACTAATCAAAATTTTGTCATCAGGTGTATGGCCAAGCACAAGCTAAGATCTCCATCGGTTACGAATACTCCTCCTGTACGTCAATCGTTTGGGAGACGCAAACAGCAACTCTGGCTGGCTTTGATGTGGATATATCTGACATCGGAGGTTGGGGCTTGGATATTCACCACCATTACAACTTCCACGAAGGTATTTTGCAAAAAGGTGACGGAGCTCTTCTTCATTTGAAGCAATACCCTCGAACTGTCCAGGTTTGTATATTTACTACGGTCAAATCGTTGATATACCTATCTATCAAAATATTTTCAAACAATCTTGTAAGTGCTTTAGAAATAATATTTACAAATATTTTTTTACCCAGGTTGTAATGGGAACTGGGCTTCAGCGTGCTCTAAACTGCCCAGACCATTGCAACGGCAAGGCAGCTGATGCACGTCTGCTCACTCCGACAGCTTTAACCTCAGGACCCGATGGCTCTTTGTATGTTGGTGACTTCAACTTAGTTCGCCGCATTACTCCGGAAGGAGTAGTCACTACTGTGCTTCGATTAGAGTAAGTATTTAAGTAAACCAAATTAAAACTTAATAAAGAGCCTATTTCTCTTAACTATACTTTCTAAACATTTCTTATTTCTTTCTAGAACCACGCAAGTTGCATATCAATACTATATGTGTATATCACCAGCGGATGGGAACCTTTACATATCAGACTCTGAGAAACATCAAGTGCGAAAAGTAATCGCTCTAGAGAAAGTACGCGATCCATCTTTAAATTCGGAACCAGTGGTTGGCAATGGAGACCGTTGTGTACCTGGAGACGAATCGAACTGCGGAGATGAAGGGCCTGCGGATAAAGCTAAGCTTTCGCATCCTAAAGGACTTGCTATTGCGGCAGACAGGACCATGTATATCGCCGACGGAACAAATATCAGAGCAGTAGATCCAAATGGCATCATTCATACGCTCGTCGGTCACCACGGACATCACAATCACTGGTCACCCGTACCTTGCCGAGGCGCTATTGCTCCTTATGAAGCTCAACTTCAGTGGCCTACTGGTGTTGCCCTGTCTCCATTAGATGGTTCACTTTACTTTATCGATGACAGAATCATACTGAAGCTTACCGTGGATATGAAGATCAAAGTTGTGGCTGGCCAGCCATCTCACTGTCGCTTGAGTAGCGATGGTAAACCAATTAGCAAAGTAACAAACAAAACTGACACCGAATTTAGAGAGGACTCTAGTTTGGGGACAATACAAGCACTTGCTTTTGCACCTAGTGGAATTTTGTACGTAGCGGAGTCAGATTCGAAAAAGACAAATGCTATTAAATCTATTGACCCGTCTGGAAAGATCATGCATTTTGCTGGAAAACTACAGGAGAATTTGAAAGAGTTGAGCTGTGAATGTAACTCGTCTGTGTCAGTGACGGCTGTCCCCACGAATGTTCGTGATGAAGGAGCTGGCTGCCCATGCCGGCTGAGCGTCGCAGCTGGCGATGAACCACCGACCAGCACCGAGACTTTATTGTCGTCTAATGCTAAATTCCAAACTATATCTGCCCTTGCCGTTACCCCAGATGGAGTTCTCAACGTTGTTGATCAAGGTATAATATTATAAATGTTCACTCTTTACACTTAATCTACATAGTATTCATAATTGTAGAGGACCCACATTTTCCCCCCGCCAGAAAATAACAGACATTGACCTCATTCATTAGTCGTGACTTAAATTAAACCTTATTCAATTGCATAATTTGGTGATAATTAACAACACAATGTGGTTTTCAGGGTCACTGCACATCTTGGCGCTGAAACATTACCTGCCGACACACGATGAAACAGGAGAATTCAGAATACCTTATCCACCCACATCCGAGATCTACGTGTTCAATCGCTACGGTCAACACATCACCTCAAAAGACCTGACCTCTGGAAAGACCAGATATTCATTCTTGTATTCTAAAAACACTAGTTTTGGAAAATTATCTGCCGTTACTGACGCTTCTGGTAATAAAATTCAACTACTAAGAGACTATAGCAACGTGGTCAGCTCCATAGAAAATACACAAGATCACAAACTCGAACTGAAAATATCGGGTATAGGATACCTAACTAAAATTACTGAAAAGGGCACAACTGAAATTGAATTGGATTACGACGCTAATACAGGATTGCTAAACAGCCGCTCAAGGGTGCGTATTTAATTTAGCATGTAAAATTGTTTTTATCGTACCGGTATCTTGAAAAACTTATGTTATATTTTACTGTTTCAGGCTGGAGACACTGTTATCTATAATTACGACGAACTTGGCCGCGTAACTAAAATTATAATGCCCTCTGGAGAACCAGTCCACATTACCTCGGGTCTTGCTAAAAACTATGGATTAGCAGTAACTGTATCAAATCCTTCAAGCAGCATACCTGTCGGGGTGGCTAAGAAATGCGAGTACGTGCTACACGGCCAGTCATTCAAACAGATCACTATCAACAATGGTAAACAAGTCACTGAAGGCCGTATATATTCCAACAACACTTTGCTTCTTGAAACTCCATGGACTGGTAAATTTGAGAGTATAGCAGCAGCGAAACATCCTCTACTGGAAGCTGCTTTACCTATCGAAGCTGAAATGCTTCACATGTGGTCTCACCAGACGACTACATTCGGTGACAATCTAATAAATAACATGTACTCATTGTATACCCTCGTAGGCGATGTGAGAAATCCTCAACAGACTCTGAATAGAGAAATATGGGTCAATGACTCTAGGGTTTTGATTATTGAATTTGACCAATTCAAGAGCCGGGAGACGTTCTTCAACGCAGATAGAAATCCCTTATTCACAATTGCCTACGACGCTGGAGGATTGCCGCTCTCATTCATACCACATGGCGCTGGAGTACCACTAAATATTTCCTATGACAGATTCTTTAGAATAAACGGTTGGAAGTGGGGAGCCAGTGAAGAAACCTACAACTACGATTCTCACGGAATGCTTTCGGAAATAACAAGCCCACAAGATGGTACCAAATTCATTTATTACAATGAAGGCAACCTCGTGTCTAAAATAACCTTAGCTAGCCAAAAGAGCTTCAAGTACCTTTACGACGACGATGGTGGATTAACGAACGTTATCTTGCCATCTGGGACCAACCATTCCTTCAGCGTCCAACCTTCTATTGGATTCATGAGAGTGACATACTCACCACCAGGATCGACTAAAAAATATTTGCAACATTATTCTCATACAGGAGAACTTCTGCAGACTGTGTTTCCTGGTGATGGTGCTAGAGTCGTTTACCGTTACTTCACGACTAACAAAGTTTCTGAAGTAGTTCATGGCGATGGACAAACGCAAATTCATTATTCAGAAAGCAGTGGGCTGCCATCAGAAATATTACACGTAGATCGTGATGTTGACTATCGCTGGGAATCCACTTACGTTGGTGGCTTGCTGATGGAGGAGAGGTTGGACTACGGAGCAAAAACTGGTCTTAGTAATGCGAAAATAATTTATGAGTATGACAACAACTACAGAACTACTGCTGTTCAAGGTCGTATCGGTGGTCAGACTCTCATTCCGCACCATATCGTTTATAACATTAAAACAGGAGCACCAGAAGTCTTAGGCCAATTCACTGTGTCCAAACAGAAATGGAATGAAACTTCTGTCTACGATGGGATAGCTATGTTCTCTCGAGTCTTAAATGAACAGTTCCTCGAGAAAGAAGTTACGGTCAACATTCATAGAATGGAAGTTTTTAGAATGGAGTTTGCGTACGACAGACATGGAAGAATATCACAGACTCGCACCCACACCAGAAACGTTGGAGTTAACACATACACTAATGTTAAGAATTACACTTGGGATTGCGACGGTCAACTTACTGGAGTAGAAGCTCAAGAGCCTTGGGGATTTAGATACGATGATAATGGAAACATGCTATCCTTGACCTACAGAGGCAACACGATCCCCATGGAATACAACGATATGGATCGCATTATTAAATTCGGCGAAGGCCAATATAGATACGACAGCCGAGGTCTTGTCTCCCAAAATGCCCGAGAAGAACGGTTCCAGTACAACTCGAAAGGGCTACTGATAAGGGCAACGAAGCGTGGCAGATTTGATGTCCGCTACTACTATGATCATCTTGATAGGTTTGTAAATTGAATGAATTTTTAGAAGTCTCACAATTTAACCAAACTAACCAAAACATAAACTAACTTTCCTTTTTGCTTTTCCAGACTTTCAACGCGCAAAGACAACTTTGGAAACGTAACACAATTCTTCTACACAAATAAAGAGAATCCTCATGAAGTCAGCCATATCTATTCACCACGCGAAAATAGATTTATGACATTGGTTTATGACGACCGCGGTCATCTTATTTATACACAGGTATATTAGATTTTACTTTACTGTGCTAATATCAATACTAACGAAAATAATCATAAATAAATGATATTACTCGTTCATTACTAATCAGATTCTTTTTCACAGGTGGCTCGCCACAAGTATTACATTGCCACTGACCAATGTGGAACGCCAGTCATGGTTTTCAACCAATACGGAGAAGGCATTAGAGAAATCATGAGATCTCCTTATGGTCACATAGTTTACGATTCAAATCCGTACCTGTATCTGCCCGTGGATTTCTGTGGTGGGCTCCTTGATCAAGTAACGTCACTAGTCCACATGGCCAATGGCAAAGTTTATGACCCACTAATCGGGCAATGGATGTCTCCGATATGGGAGAACCTTATTGAAAGGATCCACAGCCCCACACAACTGCATCTCTATAGATTCAACGGAAATGATCCTATAAATGGGAGACCTCAAAACAAGAAGCCAACAGGTAAATATTACCATTCCACTTACCGACTGATATGTACGACCAATTTGTTATCGTGTGACTCATGTCGTTTTTTTTTTGTTTTAGATCACTTGGCATGGCTGAACTTATTGGGATACGATACTAAGAGCCTGGCGCCGCAACTGTATCCTGATGAACTGCCAGGCGGGTCGGTGCTGCCGAACGTGCCCCGTGGCCGGCCCGTGTGGGGCACGGCGCCCGCCACCAACGGGCCCGGTTTGCCCGCTGCCATGTCTCTGCTACCCAGTGTCACTATCGAGTCTGGCTTCCTTTCTCACATGTCCAACAAGAGAATAGCCGACTTCAGAAGTCTCTCAATTCCTGCCATGTCCGAGTTGAAAACCGATGCGCTTAACTTAGCTCCAAAGAGAATCGGCTCCGACTCTGAACCGCCATTTGGACGCGGCATTCTCGTGTCACGTAACTCTCGTGGACGAGCCGTAGTAACCGCCGTGCCATCTGCCAATGCCATTTATCGAGACGTATACACGTCCGTATTCAACCGCTCGCACCTTCTGCCCTTCTCTCTAGTCGTGCACGGCGACCAACAAGACGTGTTCTACTTCGTGAAGGAGGAGACATGGCGCGCCGCCGACGATCAGCAGCAGCTGAAGCGGATGCAGGGCAAGCTAAATGTGACGTTCCATGAGGCGACGGAGGGCGGGCGCTCGTACTCGGACGTCAAGATCCACGGGCGGTCGAGCGTGGTGAATCTGCGGTACGGGACGAGTGCGGAACGGGAGCGTGCGAGGCTGTTACACCACGCGCGTGCAGCCGCTGTACGCAAAGCGTGGCATCGCGAGCGCGAGGCCTTGCGAGGGGGACTGGGCGGCTCGCTGGAGTGGTCGGCGGCCGAGTTAGACGAGATCCAGAAGGCGGGTTCGGCAGCGGCTTACGACGGAGAATACGTGCACGACGTGGCACGCTACCCGGAACTAGCCGAGGACCCCTACAACGTGCGTTTCGTGAAGAAGCGCGCCGACCGCGCCGAGCGCCGCCGCCGGAAGCGCGAAAGCTGTCTCGCGCCCTGGTGGCTCGCCTGGGACGACTTATGCTAGTGACGTGCCGCCATCCATATGCCAAATCGTGTGTGAAAATCTGAGCGAAAGAAGACGAATGAACGCGAGAGTGAGCGACGATAAATATATTTTGTAAATAGTCTCTATTAATTGTTAATTGTTGATGTATGTATGTTTGTATGGTAGACGCGAATCCCTATCGCTATGTAAATAGTAAATTTTAATTTGCAGGGAGAGAATGGACCTTTTGAGAGGACTGATATTATAAATGTAATAATGTATGTATAGATAAGACGATTTATGTGAATATGAAATTATTTATACTTATTTATCGGTAAAAAAGCTTCGATTGTGTCCAATGTTCTTATAAAATTTAGATGAAAACTATTTGAAAGAATAAAAGGCATACTTTTTTAACCAAATCAAATGGAAGTTTCTGTTCAACACAAAACCTCACTCACGTTTAGATTATATAAGTTAGGGGATCTAGCTTTCATACACAGTTTATTTATAATGTGATGAAACTTAACTGAAAATCTAGGATAACGTTTTTCTATACGGTTGGTAGTACATATTTAAGCGCTGAAGGATTAATCGCGGTAGTTCCTTTGGCTGTTCCTTCGAAGAAACTATTGCGGTTTTTTTTCCGCACTAGTTCAAGAGGTTGAAGGAAGCACTGCGTTTATTTTTTCGCCTTTGTTCCTTTGCTAGAACTAAAGGTGCTACTGCGATAAGGAGCAAAGGCGAAAAAATAAACGTTGTTCTTCCATCATCTCTTGTGAAGGAGCTAGTGCGAAAAAAAAACGCAATAGTTCCTTCGAAGGGACAACCAAAGGAACTACCGCGAATAATCCGAGCTGAATAAGAAATCCTGAATACACATGCATCGTCGGCACTGAATAAGAGTTGTCTCATGTGTAATACTATGGTGCTTTAAAGCCCTACCGAGCTTTTAACGCATTTATTGCATTCATTTAATCCCGAGCTGTATCATTACTAGCAAAACTATAGTTCTGAAATTCATTTGTAAGATATTTGAGGATTCACTCTGATGGCAAGTGTTTATCGAAACACGATTATTTGAAGTTCGCTCGATAGAAAAAAAATGCATCGTCCCTAAAAAAATAAAAAAAAATCGTAGTAGGTACGACGTAAATACTGCACGGCAGGTCATGAATTTTTGAATGTTAATAAAACAAGACGTTTTCTAGGGCGTAGTGTTGCAACATTTTTAAAACGTGTATTTGTTTTAGTAATACGATGAAAATACCTAAATACACGCGCAGTCTAACCAACCTCTCTTGAGCCATCGTGCTTCCCCCATGTCCGATAGTCAGTAGTGCTAGTTCTCCTTCGGCCATCGGACGGGGAACTCGTGTCGCTTGCGCTTACGCACGGCTTTGATTCTAGCCGCTCTTACGCACTCATACACGAGTGCATAGAATACCTAAAATCGATTAGCGCCAAAAGCTCGGTAGGGCCTTAACAATGGAAGATATTTTGAAATTGGTTAAAGCTGATTTAAATCCTGCAAGCTCATTTACAATTATTATGTAGTCTGACAGACCTTCGGGAGTGTTACCTGATTATAAGGTGTATATCGCGAAAAGAAAACAGGTAAATATGTAAAAGTTATTTATGTCCGGAACGTCAATCTCTGAACATCGCGCTTAATTAAATTTTTACAATATCATTTTGATACACAAATCCATGTCAACGTAACCATATACATTTTATGATACACCGCTAGTATACAATTAAGGTCAGAATGTATATCACATTACATTAAAAATAATATTTACAATAAGAGTACGTTAATGGTTAACTAGACTCACAGTTGTCATTGGACAACTTACGACCACCAGAACAAAATTGGATTATGTATAAAAATCTTCATTAAAAAATATATACAGTTTTATTATCTCTTAAAATATAAATTTACATGTTTCGGATAAAGTTCTCACTTTATGTTACTAAATAACATCGTATGTACAGATTGAGCTACATGTCCGAGAACAAATGAGATCAACAATTCATACACCTACATCCAAAAGTACCTATTTATCACAGTGTAGTTATTGCTACCAGAGACCATGATGATAGGGCAAAGCCAAAGAGCGTTTCAACCACGAGAATTAACGGATTTTCAGTGTTTTTACTTATATCAAATTGTCTAATTGTAGCTCGAGATTAGTTTATGTAGATAGATCCAAGTCAAAATTTCATAAAAAAAATACATCACATTGATAAATTTACATAACAAAGTATTATGACGACTGAAATACTGCGTTGGCCTTACCATCAATTACCTATTCGAACATGTCTCTAAAACTGGGCAGTATTACCCGATTAGAAAGTGTTATAGATACGTTGCAACAAAAATGGGATGTGGTTAATATCATCGCCATCCATATTCCATGGTTAACACCACGCCACATTTAGTTACAAGTTATGCCCAAGCATTTCTGAGTCTGATTTAGACTGTTCATGTATTGTAAAAATCGTGTAGAGATACGCACGTCTGATAGGTATCCTCTCAACAGTCGAAACAAGCCTTCAGATTAATACTTAGAATAAAAATACAAATTTAATGCTTCTATCACAACCAGTATATCGTTGGACGTCCTTAACTGTCAAGTAGGTACTAATTATTGCTTCGTTTAATTAAATATTACTAATAACTTTGCTTTTTAAGAGGCTTGTGGTGTGTTAACACTCTTGAATTAAGTGTTGTAAAGCCTCCTTTGTTTGTGTGCATACGTAGTGTGTAATAGGGCTCTTAAAATGTAATTATGAGTATCCGGTAGCAATACCTACGCTGTACCTACGTAATGAAGTTATAATTTGTGGCACCAGCTGCAAAGAAAAGTGTACAAGTATAAATCAACCCCAGGCGATACTTCAGAACGAAAATCTAGGCATGTCATAGAATGCCTTTATGAACACATCCTGGTACCTATATTTAGTAAATATCGTCAAAGACAATAGAAATAACTCTCATTTCATAGATAGTTGTACAGAATACGAACCGTTTTCATTGCCTTTGAGTTCATACTAAACTATCATAAAGTTAAAGACGACCAAGAAAATGCGTTAAGTACCACTTTGACACCAATTCCTACTTAGTGCATGTCAGGTCAGGAAGGCCGACAGTTACATTGACTTGCAAGAAAAAACTTATCTTGACGTTTTCGACGTGCAAATCAAAGAACTAAGGCGATAAAGCAATTTCTGGGTAGACCTTACAATGATACGTTTAAACATTTTGTTCGCATAAATTCATTTAAGGTAAAACAAAAAATGTAAGGTCGAGAAATAATTCGGATCACAGACATTCGACATTGTTTTCTACTTTGCTGAAGTCGTTACGATAAAAAAAAATCTATTTTGAATTATATTTAAGTAGAAAACAATGTAATACGAACGTCTTACATGCCCATAAAAGAGCATTCGGCGTCTAACGTTTTTTTAATGAAATACATTTGCCATTAGAGGCTACCCGAATCATTTGGCTGCTTATACTTGTGCGTGCAGCAAGGAGAGAAAATTTATGAAAGTGTAATAGTGTGATTTCTCAACTAAATCTGATCCATTCAGAACTACATACATGCAGAAGTTCCATTCTTTTTTTTACCGATAAAAGGAGCCTTATGTACAGTTGCAGTCGCGCCATGTGATAAAGTAAGTAAAATAATTTTACAACATATGAATTCATTTAAACCCGTTATCATGTACATATCATACAATATTATGCGATAGGAATTCACTGTTGTGAACATAAGTGGCATTTGAACATTTAGGTAGGTACTTGAGGCTTCTTATAAATATTACTAAAATTGCATTGTTAAATAAAGCCCACCGATGATGACAGTTCATTGATCCCCATGTATGTTCAATACAAATTTATTAATTGTTCTACCATTGTATTAAAATCATTCGTTTAGCGTAGTTTTACTACGAAAGTTAAGATAAGAAGATTAGGTGATTCTTCATCACGGCAAAGCATAGCTTCTTCATAACTCATAACATACACGTCCCTACCTCCCTTTACCTCGATGTGATGCTTACTCGATATATTACACATTTACAGCCTATTTCCAAACAGTATCAAATCAATGCAAAAGTCTTAAAATTCATTGTTATTCTGCAAAACAGTTCTGTTATATTAATACTGATTAAGCATAACTTACATTACAAAGCAAACGGCTAGTTTTTTACGTACCGACAAATGAATGTGAGCAGCCTGTATATTTCAAACTTTACTGCCTTCGTTACGCTTCAACTAAAGTGTCAACATAATATATTTTGTGAATAATCGATTCGCATTGCATGGTCCCATGCGATTCTTCACTGGTCTTATCTTCACAGTTCATTTTGGGACCCGAGGTCCTGAACCAGTTCCGTAACAATAAACTACACCGTTCAAACCACCTTAACATATTTACACTGACTATCAACAACTCCAACAACAAATAAAATCTTCACTTATAATATGTTTAAAATGGGATTCATTAACATTTTATTTTAATATCAAGTATAACACTTAAATTTAGTCACAATATAATGTCATGATCATTCCTTTATTTACTGATGTCATTTAAAATCAAATTTAGTATCGATACATATTTCATAAAAATAAATTTGTGACTGGCAATTAATTATAAAAACATACATGATTGAGAAATTCACAAAAAAATTGAAAAGTAAATAAAATGTGCGGTACACATGATTAAGAGCGAAACTCAATTCATTATTATAATAAAAAATAAAGAGACTTTGTTAATTTGTTTTGAATACGTATCTCATGCGAAGCTTATTGGTTTGCGTTCTGTCGATGACTGACAAATGCTGAGTGAAACGGGTTCAAGCGTAGGTAATGGTCTAATGGTCGTGTCAGTCGGTGGCAACTGACCTTAAATCCGAAAAAGCGGACCATTCTTCTTGCATTATCAATTATTATCATGACTTTTGCACCATACTTGGCCGTCTTAGCAGCAATAATTACAAATTTTACCGGCTAAGCGCCATTTTAATTTTCTATTTATTTTTCATCCGAACTTCCAAGTTGTGCTCTTCCAATTAAACAAATTTACCATGTCAAAATAATGAGTAGCTCAAGATTATTAAACGAACTGAAATTTACATACAAACTGACGTTCAAGTTAAACCAACAAGCGTGATTGCACCGTGAAATGTCAAAGACCATGTTTTCATGGCATAAAGGATCACAATTCCTTCGACTAGCCGCACTATTGCACGCGGCGTCTTATGCTACTATACAATAAATTACCTAATATTTACAATTAAGCTACGCGGGCAGTGGTGCTACTATTGCGGTTGCTATCTACTAAGAGCTGTCCGGGTTGGATTTTCTCCGCACTTGTTGGGCGGTCAACGCCTGCGCTTGCGCTTGTGTGATAAATTGAGCTGTACCTGTCAAATATAAAATACTATTGAAAACTTGAACTTTAATGGTTATTTATGTGACTGGTGCATAATAAAAGGCATTAATACACGAACACACGAAGGCCTAATTGTGTACAATTGCATACCTACATAACTATCTACATGCATATCTTAAAATGATATGCTTGTATATTTCACATCACAAAATGAGTTGATAAATATCAAGCCAATTCGTAAGTGTGCGGCCCACAGTATGCCATCACTTTGTCTGATGTGGCCCTTGATCATAAAAGTGTGACGACCACTGATCTACCCTATTCATGTATGGAGATTGGAGAGGACACTCCGTCGTCACGTCATAGTTGTTGTTGTTGTTGTGAGTGGATGAATGAGCGTTTGTCCACTAAATAAATTAATGTAATGTAAATTTCATGTACAATATCGTTATTGCTATGTTTACCTGCTTTTCTTTTTTATTTAGTATATATAATTTATGTTTTCAGTTATTACTGTACAGTAGTACCACGTTTATAAGTAACGCCGATGTACCTGCGCAGAAAACTTATTTTGATGTGGAGCGAAAAATTTTCAGCCAATCATAGCACACCACGCGTACGTGCGTCACTTGACTGTCCACTATTGGTTGTTTCCCTGTCATCTATGGTTTTCTAGTGGTTAGCAACCAAGATTGTTTATGCTGTCATAACAAAGATTGAGTAAATTCGGTAAAGATTCCATTGATATTTTATTGTGCTATTGTACACAATAAATTAGATGCCTCACGTTAGAAAAACCTCACATGTACTTATATTAAGAGCCAGATAGCATGAGTCCGTGTTGTTCTTGTATTTGAAGCCATAAGGTAAAATAATAAGGTGTTAATGTCATTGGTATTCACGTTCGGTTTCAGTCGGTGTTGTTGCACTATTCTGCGCAAACGATTATTGCCGATGTAACTTATATAAGTGGTAATACTGTAACTTATAAATTGCACAGTGCATTAGTTTTAACCTGTAATACTGTGTTATGTTTTTGAAAAATAAACAAAATAAAAAAATAGTCGTCACTGTGACCTGGGGCCGTATTGTCTAGCGCTTCTGACGCTTGCCTTCGCTTTCACCGTCTCTTTCTGTCATCATCTTATACCGTTTGACAGAAAGAAATAGTGATAGCGAAGGCAAGCGTCAGAAGCGTTAGACAATAAGCCTACTGGTCTGGTCTGGTGGTTTACCTGGTCTGACGGTGGGCAGGTGCTGCGGCGAGGGGGCGGCGGGGCGGGCGGGGCGCGCGGGGCGCGGGGGCGCGCGCGCGGCGCTGCGCACCACTTGCACCGCGCCCCCCCGCACCGCGCCCTTCACTCCTCCCTGAACCAGTTGCGCTGGAACACACGGCCGCTCATTACCTAACCTGCAGGCTTATTGTCTAACGTTTCTGACGCTTGCCTTCGCAATCACTATTTAGCTGTCAAACGGTATAAAAGGATGACCGAAAGAGACGGTGAAAGCGAATGTAAGCGACAGAAGCGTTAGACAATGCGGCCTCTGAACTGGTACACGTCGCGAAGGCGAGCACGCTTTTGTGGTGGCACTTATCTCGTCACTACTTTGAAAAAAATTTGTAACTCAAAATCAATAATTTTACGAAATTCACCTTACTCCGTCGCTTTAAGGTTCATTTTAAGTATTCATGTGGATTGCAGATACGAGCTTCTTTCATTTCTATACGTAAAGTGGGATTTTTTGTCTCGTCTAAACCCATAGTATGAGGTAGAGTTGGATAAGTCTTAAAGACCCTTTGAGCTCATTTTTTGCTTAACCTCCAGATTTGCGCCTATATTTTTGTATTTTTATGTCAATCAGTAATAAGTATTGATATTATTAGAGACAAACGAGACGAACGCACATTTTTTTTTTTACTTCACGGCATACAAGGGGTTAAAGTATCTGTTTGCAAAATATTAAGCTTTAAGGTGTTATTTTTTATTAGAGTCGAAGGACTCGAGTGTCCGGTGAAACCAACAAATTTTTTTCATCAAATTTGTGAGGTAACTTAAGGCCACCACAGACCACAGCGCGGGGCGTGCGCGCGACGCCAACGGAGCGGTCCCAGCGCGTTGTATAACACTGAATCATATACGCTGCGCCGCGCTTCTGGTGTATGTTACCGTATATATGATTCAGTGTTATGCAGCGCACTGGGCACGCACCGTCGCGGGCACGCCTTGCGCCGCGCTGCGATCTGTGGTGGCCTTAAGCTGAGTTTTCTGTTCGGTACTTGAACTAGTGTATAGTCAAGGAAACTGAATCACGTAATTCAATTCAATTTTTAAAAATATAGCTCCATCAATACTATTCAATGACTCTGCCAATGTCGCGGATGAAAAAGACAATATCGGTTGGTCGTTGTTCGGCAACTTTGGTGTGCGGTGATCGGCTGAAAACCTAAAATACTGAATCACGTACCAGCACAGAATATGTATAATAGTACTTTGGGGGTAGGCTGCAATAGAGAGATCTCTCTCCAGGCAGATGTTATGCCTGGGGACCGAAGTCCAATGGATGAAAGTTTGAAGTTGTATTTATGCAGCCAAGTTGAGAAACTTCGATAGCGTGATGTAGGATTGTAGTAGTTCCTTATTCACATAGTCATCACTGACTAGATGGCGCTAGTAGTCGCCACATCAGCCCCCTTTTAGACCGGAGATCGATACGAATTGCAGTGGAGTGCAGTCTGTGCGTCATGTGGGGGCCAGTCGCTCAGAGCCTCGTCGGCGAGCATTGTTGTTCCTCTGCTACTTGTGGATGCATGCCTGTTGCGTGATTGCTCGGAGCCTTGTTGGCGAGCTTTGGTTGATTGATTGGCAAGTGGAAGTAGTGGGAGGAGGATTTGCGAACTGGAGACACCAGGCAGATAATAGATACATGCTAATGGTGCACAGTGCGGTGAGTATGGCTTGCTGTGAGACTGCGTCATTGTCTTGTGTCTGAAGGTTGCGATTTTGTCCAATGTCGTGGGTTACCAATTTGGGGGTAGGCTGCAATAGAGAGATCTCTCTCCAGGCAGATGTTATGCCTGGGGACCGAAGTCCAATGAATGAAAGTTGGAAGTTGTATTTATGCAGCCGAGTTGAGAAACTTCGATAGCGTGATGTAGGATTGTAGTAGTTAGTTCCTTATGTGATGACTAGATGGCGCTAGTAGTCGCCACAGTACTAACGTACAGAATGGACACGCTCCGCCCCGCACCGATTCGAATTACCCCACCCCTCAAGGCGCAGATTGCCGGACCCCGCCGGAATCCAGAATAGTGCGCGCGCAATGTATGTAGGCGTATGCGTGTACAGACGTCGTCGTGCTTATGTAGATTCAAGAACGCGTATTTTGTACGTCGTGTCCGCCGTGTGGTACCAGGGTGAACCCTTTTCTATACATCTGCCAAAGAAATCATCGTGAAATTGGTTGTGAAAAGGTTCAACCCTGGTACAGTAAAATTACATAAAGTTTACCACTGACAGATGGTTTGCCTTCATTTCATATTCAACTATAACAACCTACAAATAAAGCCATTTTTAGAATACTGTTACCCACGTTTGCAGATTTTGTAATAGCTACTTTATTTGTATGGTGTTAAAGTTGGAAATGAAATGAAGGCAAGCCATCTGTCAGTGGTAAACTAAAAGTAAATGTATTGTACGCGATTCAGTTTCCTTGACTGTACGTATCACTAGACAATACACCCCACACACTCACCGATGGGTAGCGACAGCACCGACGGCTGGTTGGTAAGCACGACGGAGGTAGTGGGCGGCACGGACACGAGCAGCCCGGACGGCGCGCCGGACACGTTCAGGGACAGCGATATCGGCGCCGACAGCCCCGGGATCTGCACCTGGACGTTTTGCAGGCCCTGGATGCCCTGGAGCCCTTGGAGGGACGCCAGACTTAGACCCTAGAAAAATTAGGTAAAATTTGAAACAAAAAACCGGTTATCTGTAAAGTCAGTTTACGGACGATAGTTTAACGTGACAACGTCATAAAAAAACATTCAAACACCCCCCCCCCCCCCTCGCACCCCGTATTTTACATCCTGGCGTTCGCCGCTCTCTTGCAACTGGCCCTCGCCGCTCTCTTGCAACTGGCCTTCGCCGCTCACTTGCAACTAGCCCTCGCCACTCTATTGCATCTGGCCTGCTTCACTGCTCTGTACGTTACGTAACGTTACATGTAACCAATGAGTCATATTTTTTCGTGTATGCAGCCGGCGTTCATCGATTTATTAGACGTTGGCACGTCAAAAGTTCGTTGCGTGATTAAACGGTAATGCTGAGATTGTAAAATAGTACTGTTACCCGCGACTCCGTCTGCGAAGGATTCGTTTATCGTTAGACTAAATAAAGACTAAAAAAATCTGCAGCCTAATTGCAAAATAAACGTTTGATTTTGAAACCCGGAGAAATTATATGGGGAGAACAAGCGTGTTGACCGCCAATTGCCTTCCTTGCTCTCGCTCAGAGCCCCATCCGCCGCCCTTCAATTTATTTATGAGCGTTGTGCATAACGAAAGTTACCTGTACGTGACAGACTGGCTGCGGCGGCGGTGCGGTCGGCTCGGGGCCCATAAGTCGCTCCAAAAGCGCGCTCTCACTGCTTGATACGTTCGTCGTTTCGTTAGATTCACACGTATAGCCTCCCAAGACCTGAGCGACAAACAAGATATGATAAATTGGGGTGGTTATCCCATAAGCTTTATTTAGAAATGCCGTACGAATTTTGTTACATTGCGGGGCGGCCCGACTAGGAATTTTTAAGTGGTCAATGATCAACGGCAATGTATGACGACAATAAATACCTTTATTACTCTAAGGTTCAATGTCAGTTAGGTAAATGGTTTAAAACATTAGACTATTGTCACTAACAAGTTAATGGGCATACAAATCTATTATATTATTTTTCTGAAGATCCGGCAGACTGAAAAGAGGTAACCTATTTATATATGTATCTTTCTAATCTACTACTACGTCAAATATTTTTTCCATTTCCCCAGCAACTGGTAACTTTTCAACATTTCTAGAGATTTCTGAAAAAAAAAACAGCAACATTGTTCGGTGGGATCTTACATTATTACGATCGGACATACCTGCTGTGTATAAGTAGGCAATGTGTGCGTGGCCGTAGTGGCCGTGATCAAACGAGCCCCTGCTATAGACACCGTCCGTCCCAGCAGCTTATGCGTGTCTATCGTGTCTGCAGTTGACGTCACATGCGTCATGGCAGCCGGCGCACTATTTAGAAGATTCAGTATCGTCTTGTTTGCGCTCGAACTAGCTGTACTGACTGCGGCTTTCGCTGCATTCTGACTGGCCGCTTTAAAAAAAAAATAAGAAGGTAAATTAACAGTCCAAATGTTGCTCGGTTACGCCAGGCCTTATACAACGATATTCGATTTTCAAACTTCATATCGTGCCGTTCCGTTCACGCTAATAGTATTGAACAGAAGAGTGAAAGGGTCGGCATGATACGAACTTCGAATTTCAAATTGCGTAATAGCCCTCCAGGTTTTCACAATACGAGTATCGGCAAAGGCAATTGCGGAACTTGAATGAATCACATCATACCTACAATACGTTTACTTTTAGTTTACCACTGATAGATGGCTTGCTTTCATTTCATTTCCAACTTTAACACCATACAAATAAAGTAGCTATTACAAAATCTGCAAACGTGGGTAACAGTATTCTGAAATTGGCTTTATTGGGTTTACTTTAGTTGAATATGAAATGAAGGCAAACCATCTGTCAGTGGTAAACTTTATGTAATTTTACTGTACTTCGGTAGCCCCGCAATCTATTGCTAATATTGGATGGTTATACTCGCAGTACGAAAACCTGGCTTTTAAATAGCAATATTGAGGATGAATCGAATCGATTATGCTATATCATGTAGATAAAATAATATTTAGGTGTAGGTATAACGTTGGGCCAAAATTGCTACGGAATGGGCCCCTATTGATGGTTATCGTAATAGGGGTAGACCGAAGCGGAGATGGAGGGATGACCTAGATATTTATCACGTGGGATGGCGGGAGCTCCCATATGATAGGCAAGAGGCCTTTGCCCAGCAGTGGGACACAAAAACAAACTATTAAAAAAGGTATATTTAGGAGAACCACATCGTCCATTATATTTTAGCTACCTGACGAGTCGAAAATGAGAATAGGTGTGACAAACCATGCCTAAATTTTCGTAGATTGGTACTGACTGCATTTTGAACATTATTTTTTATACAGAGAACACACAATACGATACCAATTTGCATGAATATAGGGGGTTTTAATATGCGTCAACACAAGTACAAGTTGTATTAGGTAATACAGTATTCTGCCTTTTATATTTACTACACATGTTTAAATGCCGTTCCCCTCACGCCAATAATATTTAGCACAAGAATGAGCGAACTTCGATTATCGAATTCCAGAGTAACCCCATATGATATAAAGTATAGTTTCAAACCTTGTTGGAACTGTTGAGCCGAATTCATGAGACTAGTTACGAGCGCGCTGATGGCAGGATTCGT
Source organism: Archips xylosteana (assembly GCA_947563465.1). NCBI lineage: Eukaryota > Metazoa > Arthropoda > Insecta > Lepidoptera > Tortricidae > Archips > Archips xylosteana. The sequence continues at coordinate 13,043,242 of OX387349.1, forward strand.
TGTTCTGGGCTTTGTGATGGTGGCTTTTTGCTGCGCTGTTGACGCGGCTGTGTACTGTATATTTTGGACCTATAAAAATATAATTAAACATCTCAGATACACCAAGTACTAGGTAAGATTTTTAACATGTTATGTTAGGTAAGGTTAGTTAACTTTGTTGTTTTATTTACATGACAGATATTTGATAAAATTGTCCGCCACGCTGTGTCTCGCACGCAACACACTTCATGACTAAGTATCTCGGTTAGATTTTATCAATAATTCGGTGTTTTACATTCATTATGGTTCAGTTTCACGGTAGTTTCCTAATTCAACGGCGCCGGATCAATGTCTCCAAAGGCAAGAGTGAATAGGCTGTTACTGAACCAGAGACACCTTTGGCCTAATCTGCACTTGCCATAGGTGAGATAGGGGTCAAGCACGGGACAGTTCTATGTAAAAAAAAGGCCAGAAATTTGGTATGGTGCCCCCTTTACTCCAACGGTTATGTTAAATTATTTAAAAACGACACAAAATTGCATATGGTGTGATTTTTATGACGGAAAATGTTTTTGCCTACAAAGAGGTCAGTCAGGGTAAGAAAAGTTTCGTCACTTTTCGACTCTATGTCAACGAGTTAAGGTCGAAAAGTGACGAACCTTTTCTTACTCCGACTACACATGATTATGAAAATGACGCCCGTGTAATGCATTAAATTGGCTAGTTCTCTATCCCGTAGGAATTCTCAAAAATTATTACCCTCTGCGTTGTCTGTCAGTCAGTCACGTTACTCTTTCATATACCTTAATTATATACTCGTACCTGTGACGTCCCAGCTGTGGACATGAGGGGGTGCTGTATGTGAATGATCGCCGACTGCATTTTCTGCGGGTTGAGAGGTTGCTGTGGATTCGTCAGCTGCTGCGCCAACAGCTGATTCGTGGACGCCTGCGTCGCGTGAATTTCGTGAGTCTGTAATAAATCATTTTAATATAACTTAGTTGTAAGAACAGCTGGAAAACTGTAGCTCTAACGTCATAATTGAAAACATGCTATTTATAGAGTAACTATATTTAGAGAGTTACTGCATCTTATAGAATAGATCGAGTCACCCATGATGACGCGTGCCGTAGTTGGGTCAAACTACTTTTCGTTGACCAATAATTTTTTGTAATGTGCTCTTCAAATATTTTTTTTACTAAGACGGTAAAGTGCTCGGTTTTATCATTAAAGATTTAAATAAGCACCTAATTAAGCTTACATTTAAAATTATCACTACGTATAAAAAGTAATCATTATTATCTATAAAGTAGGTAACGCAGTGGACATGTATGTCCCCGCCATTTGTATGAAAATTTATGTTTTTTCCGCTGAGTTACCAATTTTTCCACAAAATTTCTTTGAATTTAAAGTTTTTTTTTGCTTCAAAACATTGAATTTAGTTATTTCACTTTTTATATAAGTTATTTACATTTGAAAAAATCACCAGGTATGCCTTATATTTCACAAAAGATTAATGGTTACTTAAAAGTAGAATGGCCCAGTTCATATTGCATTGTCATTTTATTTCTAATTTTGACAAATTTACGCGTCTTCGTGAATGGCGCTAACTATAATGCTGAGTGAAACTCTTTTTCTCGTAGTTTTCTGTATTATGTTTTAAACTTTCACGATTCTCACTCTTAACTAATACTTGAATTTTGCGGTTACCTCAACGTTTTGACCACATTGCGAGTCGACTTTTAGCAATAAATAGTTCGTTATTAAGTCCCACAAAATATTAGTTAATTTTTGTATTACTTTGAGAGTTAGGGTATTTTTAATGTCACCAAATAAAGTACTGTATATTTCTATGTCTATATTTTTATGCCAAAAAGAACGCCCTAGGGCGTTTATTAGAGCGTTTCAACCGCCTCGTTTATTTATTTATTTATTTATTTATTCATTTATTGCATACATGTAGTAGGTATAATTAGGATGGTAAGGTATATTTATATAGTATCATACATGCTACCCATAAAAGGTGTTGCAATGTCTTAAGTCTAAAAAAATTGCATGCACAAGTATAAAATTTCATTTAAAATAAAATTAAAAAATTAAATTACAAATTAAACAATGTCAAACTATAAATCAACTTATAAAAGAAGCATTTAAATTTCATAAAATAATGTCCAAAATAATAATTAGATGATTAAATGATTAAAAAATAAAAAAATAAAAAAATAAAATAAAAATTCATAAAATACAATGTTGTTCCAATGTAAAAATGTAAGTCTAAGAATAAAAGAATTTATCAAATTACACACACAAGTACAGATAAAATTAAATCCCAGATAATCAATGTCAAGCTATTAATCAAACGTATATTAGAAGCATGTAAAAATTTCATAAAATAATGTCCAAAATAATAATTAGAATAAAACAAAACAAATTCAAAAAATACAAAATAAAAAGTAAAAATTAAAAACAGCTATATTTAACAATAAAAATAAAATAAATAATAATCTAACAGTTACAGTGTGTCGTTTAGGAATTCATTAAGGCTATAATAACATTTTTTTACTAGGAGTGACTTCAACTTTTTTGAATAAGTTTCATCTTTTTCCTCTGCTTTAATCTCATCCGGTAATTGATTGTAAACCCTTGCCGCTGCGTAGTGAGGGCTGTTTTTAAATAATTTCATGTTGGAAAGGGGCAATACTAGTTTATATTTATATCTTTTACTTTTTTGTTTTTTATAAAGTAATAAGTTTTTTCGCGCGAATATACCTAACTCTAAAATATATATACACGGCAGTGTGAGTAGTCTATGCTTGATAAAGTGAGGCCTGCAGCTGTCCGGACAGCGGATGTTTACTAGTATTCGAATGCATTTCTTCTGCAACACAAATAAATCATGCACATCCGTGCTATTTCCCCATAAAGTAATCCCGTATCGCAACCATGAATGTGCATAGGCATAGTAAGCAGAGAGAGCTGCATTAAAATTTGTCGTTTTGCGAAGCGTGTATAGTCCGTATAAAAATCTGGATAGCTTAGTTTTTGTATTTGTGATGTGAGCTTTCCAATTTAAGTGGGTATCCAAAGCAATGCCCAAAAGATTACAATTCTCTACTACCTCCAATACTTCATCATGAATTTTTAGTTCTAATTGCAAAGGTTTTTTTTGGTAAGGGTGAAATTCCATTAGTTTAGTTTTATTTATATTAATTTTAAGGTTATGGTCGATCATCCAATTATTTATTATGTTTAATGTCTGGTGCATATCATAGTTGTAGTCAGCATTATTGTTAAAATTGAAAATAAGTGAAATGTCATCAGCAAACAGAACACTTTTAACATTTATTTCCTTAGCCAGGTCATTAATGTAAATCAAAAATAACAGGCATCCTAGAACACTGCCCTGAGGTATAGACCCTGTTATAACCTTATTTTTCGAGCGGACTGTTTTTAATTCATTTAGAGATTCATCAAAATACTCAATTTGAACCAGTTGTGTGCGTTGGTGAAGGTAAGATTTGAACCAGTCGTGAACTAGCCCCCTAATTCCTGATCCAAACAATTTATCTAAAAGGATGTCATGTGACACCTTATCATACGCCTTAGTAAGATCCAAAAACAAACCCACTGCATGTTGTTTTTCGTTTAGAACCGTCAGCACATGTTGCACATAGCTATTAACAGCAAGGATAGTCGACCGATTTCTTCTGAAACCGAACTGACTATCATCAAACGAATTATTTTTTTCAAGAAATTTATAGACTCGGTTACACATAATCTTTTCAAAGACCTTGGATACCGACGGCAATAAAGCAATTGGCCTATGGTTACTTGTGTCAAGGACGTCTCCTTTCTTGTGAATTGGTTTTATAACAGCCTGCTTAAGTTCCTGGGGGAAGGTTCCCTCTATGAACGACTGGTTGATCAGCAGCGTTAAGGGTGGGGTAAGTTCCACGGCACAAAATCTTAATAGATTTGTAGGTATCTCATCTATTCCACAGCTATGTGTTTTTTTGAGCCCTCGTATAGTTTTCAACACCTCGTACTCAGTGACAGGATGTAAATAAAAAGAATTAGTCGGTGGAGAGAGAACCGGCCGGCCTCGTGGCTTGCCATCGACATGAAGGGCGTCACTTACTGTTTGACTGGAGGAGGCAACACTAGCAAAAAAGTCATTGAATGCGTCAGCTATGAGTTCAGGATTGTCTGTTACTGTGTTTTGGGGTTTAATTCTCAATTTTAGATTTTGCTTGTTCTTTTCTCTATTTTTAGAATAATTTATGATTTTCCACATTGTTTTTGTTTTATTTTTAGATTTTTCCATTTCATTTATGTAGGTTAATCGTTTTGACTGATTAACAGTTTTCTTTAAAATATGACAATATAATTTATAGTGATTTTTAAGGGTTGGGTTTAGTTTGGTATTACTGACATGAATTCTTAACATTCTTTTGTGTATACAGGATTTTTTTATACCTTTTGTAAGCCAAGAGTTTTTACGATTTCTTTTTATAGTTAAGCGCCTTATTGGAATTTTATCATTTAAAATATTCTTTAAAACTAAACTAAATGCATTATAATTATCATTAACATTTTCATATTTCAATATAAGGTTCCAATTTACAGTCTTCAACTCATTCTTAAATTCTATTTGATTACGTTCATTATAAATCCTTCTGTATGCAATATAGGGCTTAACTTGGTTAATGATAATACTACTTTTATTTATAAATTTACATGTAATACTCTTGTGATCAGACATCCCATGTTCTTCAACCAAAACATTCAATGAATTATTATTACTAAAGATCAAGTCAATGCAACTTACAGAGTTCAATGTAATTCTTGTAGGCTCCTGGACCATTTGAACAAGGTTTTTTGTCAGCATAAGATCAGTAAGTCTTCGGGAATATTTCGATTTTAACAACAAATTTATATTGAAGTCACCTCCTATTATAACGGTTTTTTTTGGCTCCTGGTACTTAATTACATCTAATAACTTTTCTATACAATGATAAAACGTCTCAATTTCCCTGTCGGGTCTATATATACAGATTAGTATAGCATTAAGTTTAGACAGTTCAACGCAACAACATTCAGTAATACATTCAGTTGAAATTTCGTTTATATCGTTTCTAACAGAATATTCCACACCATGTTTAAGCAGAATGGCAACTCCGCCACCGCCATGTTCACTGCGACTAAATGAAGCTGCCAAATCATATCCCGTCACATGAATGAATTCAGACCCTGCCGCAGTTAACCAGGTTTCCGTCAAACACAACGCGTCAAAAGGATGATCTTCTAAAAATGTCTCTAAGATATGTATTTTATTATTGAGGCTCTGCATATTTTGAAAAAATATTGAAAACTGATTATTATCCTTACAGTCGAAAGGAATCGTTACTATGCTCCAGAATCTCGCGTGAGCTTTTATTTGTGCTCAGTGTGTTAGTTGGTGTGTTTTTCAGTGGTGAAAAATACTCTGATCCGTTTACGAACACCTTATCGTTTTTTATTATTGGATTGAAGCCTTTTCGTCGCGCATCCATTAGGGACTCTCGTAACTTTCGTCTTTTTTCCAGTGCCACTGGGTCCAATATTTCCGAAACTGCAAGACCAGTGTTTTTGAAGTGATACCTATTCTGTAGTATGTAGTTTTTCATTCTTTTACTTATAAGTTCAATTTGGATCGGCCTCCGGTAACCTCGTCTTCCTAACCTTTGTACGCCTTCAATAAATCCATTTATGTCGGTTCCCAATATGTCATAAAAGATGTAACTAATGCGCTCAATTATATTGTATTCATCTTCGTCTGGACATTCATACAATCCATATAGCACAACCGTATAATTATTATTATGGTCGCTAACTATGGTTTGAGTAGGTCTTGGTATCTCAATTTTTTTATTTACTGCATCTAATTCACTTTGTAATCTTGTGTTTTCCGTTTCCAGTATTGTTATGCTTTTGTTTATGTGTTCAATAGCCTTTTGCATTGCTCCTTGCTGCCGGGTCAGAGTGGAGGTGGCACGAGTTAAATCTGTCATGAGGTCAGCAATTTTGGAGTTAAATTCAGCTATTAAAGCCTGCTGAATGTTTTTAGTAATCGACTCCGTTAAATTTTGTTTCATCTGCTCGAACTCTTTCTTGATTAATTGACTAAATTTATCATAAGAAATTGTGTCTGTAGATTGTTCTATGTTTTGCTTATTACGGCTAGGGCTGGCAGATGGTGAAGGACTTTTGCCCGTGTCGCCAATAAAATCCGAAATGTTTGTTTCATTACAGGATATGTTTGTGTCATCCAAAAACTGTTCATTCTGTCTCATTCCCGCAGGGGAAGCGGGAGTGTTGTCGTCACGGGGGCGCCGTGTTATTAATTCGCAAGAAGGACATCTCCACAGTACCTTTAGATTGACATGTTGCTCTCTAAAAAATGCTGATGTCATATTTACACACTGATAATGATAACATCCTTTACAATGAGTGCACAATAGTCGTTCCAAGTTACCAATTCTGTTCTCACAAGCCAAGCAATTCATTCTGCCTACTCTTTAGGTTTGGATATTAAAAAATAAGCAACAGCTGTGTAAATCCGTCACCGTAGAATTAAGCAGGCAGAAGAAAACGACCAAAAAACTTGTAATCTTATCTTCTTCTCTTAATTTTATTCAGTATTATGACGCGAGGCTTATTATATATATATATATATACAGTGGTGGTCATACAATTAAGAACGATTTGAAGTTTCCGATTTTTTTTTATCTAAATCATGTCATATGTCTAGTTGTGTTCCTTCTTAGAAGTAACAAGTTATGTTATAAAATAGCCACATGGATAGAGCAAACAGGATTAATAATAATAGTGTATAATTGCTAACATTTTTTTTTACAAATTTTATTTGTTCTCTATACTAATAAATTCAAATAGTAATGAAGCTGGACAAATAATTAAGAACGATTTATTAAACTGCTCGAGAGTTGTTTTATATGAAACTTAGATTAAATAAATCATATTAATGTGAAGTTGGTATAGAAAAAAAAGCAATTTAATACATTTGAACTAAAATTAATAGTTAGTAGCATGTCCACGGCTTTTAATTATGGCTTTACACCGGCGAGGCATTGAATCTATCAATTTTTGACATTTCGCAAGAGAAATAGAGTTCCATTCTTCTAAGAAAACGTCGTACAGCTCTCTCAAATTGCCACACTGTCGATTTGAAACCTTTTTCTTGACTTCGCACCAAAGATGATCTATTGGGTTAAGATCTGGGCTGTTGGCTGGCCAATCTAAGACTGAAACTGATTGTGATGTGAGGAATTCCTTAACGGTGCGTGCAGTATGCTTTGGATCATTGTCGTGCTGGAATGTCCAAATAACCGGAAGCACGTCTTCGGCATATGGTAACATTGTTTCTTGCAGTATATTTTTGTATTGGAATTGATCCATGTTTCCTTCTATCAGCCTAACAGGTCCAACGCCATGTCCAGAAAAGCACCCCCAAATTTTCACATTTCCCCCGCCATGCTTTAATGTCACTTTTGTGTACTTTGGGTCGAATGCTTTATTCGGAGGGCGTCGTACATATCGTTTTCCATCAGAACATACCCTATTTATTTTTGTCTCGTCAGAAAAAAGAACGTTTTTCCACTGTCTGACTGTCCAGTTTTCATACCTTCTTGCAAATGCAAGTCGGGCTTGCCTATGACATCGTTTCAACATAGGCACCTTTCTTGCTATCCTTCCGTTCAACTTATTTTCTACCAAACGCCTTCGAATAGTGCGTGCAGAGATTGCTGAAGGGTTGTTTTCGCCAAAATATTCTTTTCTCAACTCATTAGACCCTTTAAAAGGATTTTGTTTTGCCAAACGAACGATATTTCGATCATCTCGACGAGATGACTTTCTCTGTCTAGGTCCACGCGGAACGTTTGAAGTAGTTTGATACGTGGAAAAATGCTTTACGGCATGGAAAACCATTGTTTTTGAACATTGCAGATGGTCGGCTATCTTTTTATACGACCAATTCTTCTCGCGAAGTTTTATTATTACTTCTCTTGTAGATTTATCACAACTTTTATTTTTCCCCATTGTTTTTATACGAAGTAATCACTTTTAAGACTTTAACAGCACGAAATGGCGCCAAAATTATACGAATAATAATCTACAACCACAGAGCCACACAGTGTTCTCTATTTAAATTTGAAAAAATAATAAACTATTCAGCGTTCTTAATTACGTGACCAGCCAGTAAGTACTAATACTAGGTTCAGATCGAATGTATAAAGTTTCTCTATTAATTTTTTAGCCAACAATGTTGCATAAATGAATGTACCGGTAGTACGGAAAAGTCTTGCAATACCGAGAGAAATAAAAAAAATACGGGCAATTAGTTATACTTGTTACTTTGAAAAAATCATCTCAATAAATAATCGTTCTTAATTATATGGCCACAACTGTATAAATAGCGGTCTTCGTAAACGCGCTTCCGTTTATCAGTGAGCATTTGAAAACGATGACATTCGATTTATAACATTGAAAAAAATTAAAAATAGCTTCGTGAACGCGTTCCAGACAGCGTGTACGCGGCGTAACGTCACACTGACAGCTGTCAGCTTGATATAAAGTAATAATGGCACAGCTGACCGCTTTTACCCTTTATTTGTTTATTTAAATGTTAAAAAACTTTCTGTTAATTCAAAACTATCTTTGCGTTCGTGAAATTCAAACTAAAAACTGTTCCGTTAATATTATTCGTAGTCAATTATATTCAAAGATCAGCTCACCAAGATGATTTTTCGATCTTCATCAGTGTCCACGTTACAGTGCCAATGGTTTTCGGTATATCCACGTGAGTTTTTGCTTGTTTTAACTGTTTATTGAAATAAATTATACCGGAGCAAAATATCAACATGTTATGCTGTAGAAATAATGTTATGTGTAGATTAACCCTTTATAAGGCCCCATTTATTGGAGCATACTACCACAGAATCAAAAGCTGCTATCGAATACTTACTTTTAATTTATTTCACATTAAAAAAAAATCCACATTGATGGGGATCTCCATTATTTAGAGGTCCTGTACGTCTACCATATAACTGGAAACTGTATCAGAATCGCCTGCCATTTCTTAAAAAAAAATGACCAGATACATAAAATAATGAGGCGATTGAAACGCTCGAATAAACACCCCTAACGTTATACCTCATTAAGTCATTAATTTTAGGGGTCCGGCTATACCTACATGAAGTATTAATACTAACACTCTCCCACCTATACTTATTTATTTATTGTTTCAGAAACATACAGCACTACTACTACCCAACTTACACTATACTTACTACTTACCTACTTACTCCTACTTACTTTGCTTTTTTACTTTTTTTTATTACTTCTTACTTTGTTTTTTTTTTGCTTTTATGCTTACTTTTTATACTTGAGGCGATAACTCGAGGATTAACCTACGCTGCCCACATTCCCCATACCCAATCCGTCCACTTAGAAAACAAATTATTGACGTACTGCTGCTTGCACTTGAGGTGATAGCCGTGGCGTCGTCGGGGAAGGCTGCTGCTTCATAGCATCCGCAGCGGCCGTGGATACGCCCACGCTGCCCACGTTACCCACTCCTGTGCCCACGCTGCCCACACCCGTTACTCCGGGCACGCTGCTCACATTGCTCACTTGTTGGAGTTGTGCTTGCTGCAAATAATGCAAAACATTTCCAATTAAATTGTCTTATTAGACGTGCTACCCAAATAAAACCAATATTAATTCTGTAACCTTTATACAGGTGGGAAATTTTCTATAACTAAGCCTAATAATAGCATGTTACTAAAACAAAAGCAAGTTTTATTAAAAACAAATTAGATCTCTATTAGATCCCTTCAGTGGATAAGTTCGCCTTTGTACATCTGTTTCTCTTGTTAACTGTTAATTTCATGTTTTTGTGTACAATAAAGAGTTTTACATACATTTACGCCAAACAAATCGATCCCGTGCCATCCGCAACCAACGCGATCCCGCAACCTTAACCAGGTCGTCGCTCCATCTTGTTAGAGGCCTACCTACACTTCGTCTTTCGGTCTGTGGACGCCACTCGTGAACCTTTTTGCCCCATCGGCCATGAGTTCTACGAGCTATGTGCCCTGCCCACTGCCACTTGATTCTGGTGATTCTTCGAGCTATGTCGGTGACTTTAGTTCTTGCGCGGATTTCATCATTTCTAATGCGATCCCGCAGAAAAACTCCGAGCATAGCCAGAGGCGATGGAGAGCCATCGCCCTCTGAGTGGACAAGACGAAGGTCATGTCGAACGCCCATGTTGTACCATCTCTCGTTATAATTGGAGACTCTCCCAATGAAACTCTGTCCATGATATCCGCATAGTTTGCTGCCAATAATTTTGTTACTAAACCCTAAGAAAACAAAATTTATTAAATTTTCATTGTTAAATTCGCCTCATTCAAATTCGGTCTCAAATATAAAACTTAACTGTCACATTATGGAATTTGTAAAATCAACAGTATTCTTAGGAATAACACTGGATTCTAAATTGCAGTGGGGATCGCAGCGCACACCACAGCAATTGCGAGTAGGTTGAGCTCTGCTGCGTTTGCAGTCAGAAAGATACGGCAGCTAACCGATGTGGCGACGGCACGGTTGGTGTATTTTTCCTACTTCAATAGCATCATTTCATACGGCTTTATTTTATGAGGATCTGCTGCAGACATGGAATCAATTTTATTTTGCAAAAGAGGGCAATCAGAGCGATTTATAACTTAGGGACACGCGATTCTTTAAGATCTTTTTTTTAAAGAAATAGTTATCCTTACCCTGTCGTCGTTGTATAATATATTTGAAATAATTATGTTTGTAAGAAAAAACATATGTGATTTTCCCACTAACGTCAATAAGCTTAAGGCTACAGAAACACAGGGAAGTTCCATAAAGTTCCATCTTACAGACTGGCTAAAACCAAAGAGTCGTTTCTGGGAAGATGTATACGTTTTTATTATAATAAAATTCCGAAAACAATAACCGACCGGACTGATACAAAATTCAAATCCATTGTGAAGAAGACACATTAAATACTTTAGATGTATGTAATTTAATAACAATGTTTGATAAAATATACCATGTTGAATTTCTTGCCAGATTCTTCTCGACAGGGTTTTTCCAAACTAAATTGAATAAAGAATTTTGACTTTTGAAGTTGTTGACGACTATATCTACCTGGGACATACAGTACAATTAGGTAGGTCCAATTTCGAGAAAGATGTCAATCAATGAATCCGACTCGAGCGTTCGGGAAGCTCCGCAATATCTTGTCATCCAATATACCGCAATGTCTCAAAACAAAAGTTGACCAGTGTGTGTTGCCAGTGATGACTTATGCGGAAATTACACTACTTCGTTCACCTAACGCGGTCGCCGAACTTGTTTTAACCTACTTAGGCGACCGAACGTCGTCTTCACATTAGTCTGTCCGCCTAATGCGATGGCCATAATTAGGCACTGGCAGCTGTCGCTCGCCGAATGCGGCCGACTACCGTGCTCTTCACACTGTTGCGGTCACCGCATGTTGTATGCGGCGATCGACTTAATGTAATTGCTGCATTATGGCACTGAGACGTGGCCGCTAACGATGGGCCTCATAAGAATGATAGAATGTTCTTAACTAAATTTAATTTGATCGCTTTGATATTGGTGTAGTTCTATGAAATTCAAAAAATAATCTCATCAAAATAAAAAAATGTTAAATATTCATTGAACATGTTCTTTTAACTGTACTGACTCGCGTATCAAAAAGTGTGCACTCATCAAAATATATTTCTGTATAATTACCAAAATTGGGAGCTGCCGCGTCGTCGTATGAGTATTCGGAGTTGCTGCTATAGTTGGAGTCCTGTAAACGATCATCATCTTATTGTCTTGCTCACAAAGTTTTGAACGTAACACGAATATTTTCAAGAGATTAGAATATTACGACAGTTAAAAATAGTACAAAAAACCAGCACGTTATTGTGGCAAATAAATAACAATTTATTTAGAAACTAAAACTAATAAAACTATAATTCTAAAATATAATATCATTGTAATCACTGGGAAACATTCAAATTTCTATGTATAGTCAACCAAGAAAGTGCTTTACCATTTTTATGCCAGTTACAGAAGTTCCTACATCAGAAGAAAAACAATAACGCTGTTTGTCACATTGACTCGTAAACTAAAATAGCCTTTAATGTTTTAAGATGTCCAACTGACATTGAACCTTAGGGAGGTAAACGTATTTCTAGCAATAAGGTTCACGAAATGGTCAGTTAGGATGGCGATTGTGGCCAGCTTATTTTTTATGCCCCACTTATCGCCGCGGTTGCGAACTACTGAAAATGTCGTCAGTGTGGGCTACGTGCATTATTTTTACCAGTTGTCCGTTGTGCTAGTGGATAACTGGGAATAGCTTGGCTAAGGCGTCAAAATTACCTGATAGATTTATATTGAATTTTTTACGCCTTTTTCATACTGTGCATTACATTTTTGTAAACTATCTTTCAATTCTAATTGAATTGAGTAAAAAGAAAATTAAGTAGGTAACATTTTTTATGACTATTACACCGGCAATGGACGGCCGGATAGCCTAGTTGTTAGAGAACCTGACTACGAAGCTTGAGTACCCGGGTTCGATTCCCGGTCAGGGCAGATATTTGTGTGAAAAATACGAATATTTGTGCTCCAGTCTTGGATGTTTAATATGTATTTAAGTATGTTTTTATCTATATAAGTATGTTTATCTGTAGTCTAGTAGGTACCCATAGTACAAGCTTTGCTTAGTTTGGGACTAGGTCAATTGGTGTGAATAGCCCCGTGATATTTATTCATTTATAAATTACCTTTAATAAATGAGTGGGGCCGTGAAATGTTACAACCGCCGTGTCCCGAATGTTACGAAAATCGACTAATAGTACGTCCGTCAACTAAAACCCTAGGGACCACAACCACGCGTGGTGTGGTGTGTGGTCACAGAATTGCAATTCGTTTTAGTTCATGGACATTATCCTTAGATTATCGTAACACACGGCATACAGCGGTTGACACGTGAATTATTAATAACTCTCTATGGCATATCAAAAAGACTTACACAACAGGCACTGTGGTAGCGTGCGTGTGAGCAGTGGCGTTGCTCGCTGCCGCGGAACGTTGTTGCATCAACAACTGTTGACCCTAACCAAACAACAACAGTATAGTAAAATGGCCGACACCATTCATATCTCAAAGCAGTGTTCTTCAACATGTTACTCGCGACAACTCCTTTGAGCTGACGCGGCTACTTCAAACTATTCTCCATTTCTTATTATAACGATGCCTTCGTTATTTATAAGACAAGTTTTTTATTGTCAGCATACATGGTGCGGCATGCCAAAACATGCGAGTCAAATGTTCGTTAGAGGGATCGAAACATTTATAGATTATTTTTTTTAAGTGGAAGGTAGTGGCCAGTATTTTTCAGAGAACAAGTTGAATAACACTGTGTTAAACTATTTAGTTTTATTACCATTTCCCTCATGCCGCCAGTGAACGACACTCTTGGCAGCTGTCCAGGCACGATATGCTTTATCCTAACTGATTTGCGACCTTCCTCGGTGAAGATCTCCGTAAATTGTTGGATGTATTTGTTCGCTTGTAGCCTCGAACCTAAACAGATCAAACATTTGTAGCAATAGTAATACATAAAACAAGTTCTAGAAATAAGGTAGAACCTTTTTCAAGAAAGCATGTATACACAAAAATACGCAGTAAATTTTTACAATTCCGCCATTTTTACTAGAACAAGATTTAGCATAAGAAAATACCTGTATATTTACAACAACGTCGTCTCGAGCAGAGTACTGTGTTATCAGATCGTGTCAAGGGTATGTATTATAATACCGAAGTACGAAAGACCGAATGTATTAAAATATCGAATGGGTCAAAATACCGAAAAGTTTATGGCTATTAACTTCTCAGGATTTATTAAAATGCCTTCGTATAGAACCCATTAGGTTAGGTTAGTTTTATAACAATCTTAAAAAGTTTACGGTTTCAGAAAAAAAAAATACTTTTCGGTATATTGCCCCATTCGATTTCGATCTTTCGTACTTCGGTATTAAAGTACACACCCCGTGTCTGGTTTTACTTAAGGCTACGGTTATTTTTTTGAACATTTATCGCAATATACAAAGCAAAAAAAAATTTTTACTGTGAAAGAAAAACTAGAAACCATACCTAAAGTAAACCGGCACGCTGCCCCATTCCTCTCGCCTTCAACATGGTCCCTATCCACATACAATTCCCCCAGGAACTCTTGGTCGGACGGCCTTTGTAATATCGATAATTTTATATGGAAGAAACCAGCACCAGCATGCGGTGAGGTCTTTTCGGTCTCTAGTATGTATTCTTCTACGAGTTGGGGCTGGCAGTCGGGGGTTGGCCGCGGGCGTTCGTATGCTCTTGCGAGACGCAAGGGACCGCTCGGTTCGGAGGGCAGGGCTAGAGGTAAAGGCTCCATCTTAGGTGGTTCTATTGGCTTGAACACCTGTCAAAGCAAAATGGAATTAAAATTAAGCAGAACACTACAATTTTTATACAAAATATATGCCTTACTTAAGCATTTAACGTCAAAAATGTGACAATAGGAAGAAAGTAGAGCCTCATTGCCCTTTGGTGTCGCATTGAAAAGAAATTGTTTGTTACCAATATTAGTTAAATACAACGCGCGAGTCATTGATGTGTTAGCTCGATTGACCATTTATTGGTGCTAAAACTACGCATTCAAACTAAACTGAATCCGAGTACGAGTAGCATCTTGTTTTGCGTGCGCGCGCGAATGGTTGTATGACGATCGCTCGTTCCGATAGACACGCAAATTAACACAACGTGTATTATGCGCGCAAACGAAAAAGTATACCTAGGTATCACCTAACCGTAATGACAGTTTGAAACGCCAAAATGTCTTACCTCTGGTGGTTTCTTGGGGTATTTAGATGTCAACCGCGTGTGTGGAACAGATTGCCGGCTGTTCTTCGCTCTCTGCCGGTGTATCAATTCTAACAGCTCCAAACCGTGATAGTGCGTGAACTGGTCTAATTTTCTTTTCCTATTTACTGCAACCTAGGACAAAAAAAGTATATATTTAACTTTTGCATACATTTAACGATGAACTCTAGTTTCTTTGGGTTAACATTGTAACGTGGGCCGTCCCCCTACTTACAAGATGGACCGACGATCTGGGGCCTGTTGCATAACAAAGTACAACTAATATTACAAACGGAAATCTCGCTTCAATTATATTAACTAGAAAGGGAGTTCCGCTTGTAACATAAGTTGTACTTTGTTATGCAACAGGTTCTTGGTAAAAATCGCAGGCACCATTTAAATACGGGCAGCGCAGGACCGGTCGTTGTGGAACGCTCTGAGGGAGGCTTTTGTCCAGCAGTGGACATCTTTCGGCTGATGTGATCATCATCATTTCAACCGAAAGCTGTCCACAGCTGAACATAGGCCTCCCCCAAGGTTCGGAGAGCTAAGTAAGTAAGGTAAGTTTATCCGTTGTCTAGTACCCATATTATAAGCTTTGCTTAGTTTGGGACTAGGTCAATTGGTATGAATTGTCCGGTGATATTTATTTATTTATTTAGATCTGATGTGTAGGTCAAATTTTACATACTTCCTGTGACCAAAGACATAGAACCGGAAGAACAGAAACAACCGACTCTGACTTGACTTCTGACTTCTGATTGTAATAAAAAAAACCGGTTCCTAAAATATTGTAACAATATTTTATACATAAAAATTATCTACAGTAGCTATTACAAACATCATACAACTTACGCGACTATACCTGTACATACAGTAGGTACCTGGGGCTAAATAAACAAATAAATAAGACTCATCCCAAACTCAGCCCAAACCTCTCGCAAACCAGTGATTTTTGGCGTTCCTGAATAGCAGTTCAAACTAAACCCAACCCAAACGATTGAATTACCGCTACCAAACCCGTGAAGGCCCGTCCCTCAATTTAGCCCCTGATACGAGCACAAATGTATTTAAAGTTTTAATAAAAAACGTAATGACTGTTTTTTTTTACATAAAAGACTTAAGAAAAAGTATGCAAACAAATCTTGTGGTAAATTGATCGTCTGTGCTAAAAACAGGCTTTATATGGTTCCCATGCTGCATTTTAACATTATAAAAGTATGAAATACTTGAGTAGCAAATTGAGAAAGTAATAAGACAAGCGTTTTTATGGCCCAGTCAGCATATTGAAGGCTAGTGGGTCACGGCAGGTTATCGAGTGTAAGATCACGAAAACCAGGTCAATGTCCCAGTTTTAATACATGTGGCTGTTAAAATGGTATGCTTGTTTATATTATATATTTTATTTCTGTTACAAAGAAATCTGCAAATGATTTACTTTTTCGGCAACCGTTTGACAAAGATTATTCATTTTATTAGCAGTACGGCTGCTCACCGAATCTAAGATTATTTTAAAAGCGAAAAATTTGGTTGGATGCGACGTGGTTCAATTGGTAGAACACCCGTTGGGGCGCATACCCAGGAGACGTGGGTTCGAATCCCACCGGCGCACCCGGATAACTTTTTCGCTTTTAAAATAATCGTTTGACAAAGGTTTACATGTTCGTAGTTTGTATTGAAATATCACAGCGTAATAATAACCAGTGAGGAGACTTTGTCGTGTAGACAACTACACGGTGCAATGTGGAGCAGGGCTGCGTTAATTCACAGGCCCCAGTCCGTTCGACCAGCACCGCGCCAGGCAGTTAGCGCCGAGAGGAAAGAGTATACCCACTGTTAGCAATTATTAATTATGCTATGGAAATATGAAGACTTATTTCCTCACTAAGTTCAATAGGTACTTTTTGGCACTGCATATTTGTTCTGTTATTGATGAAAATAAAGAAAGTTACTCGATTTTGAGCAAGCAAACTTGATGGCACTGGTTCTTGAGCACTGATCTTGTATGTAATGGTAGTCTATTTTATTTATTTGTAATGACTCTTTATATTTGAACATTGAGTATTCTCTCTCAAATACCATTTAATTTTAACCTAGAAAACCAGATATTTTTTCAATAAAATGTAAAATTTAATTTTTACTAGCTCTGCTATTTAAATATTCAGTCAAAAAAATTTAGTTGGCTCTCAAATGACGTCACAGTTCAGCATTACCATGCAAAATCTATGAGGAATCGTGTCTATCAAAAGCTCATAAAAAATATCTAAATAAAATTAAAATTGGCATTATTTCACACGCAATCAATGTCTCTCTCGCTCATCCCGCTTTGTGACTTTACGTGATGATCGGATAGCTGGTATTTGATTCCCAGTCGGGACAGATATTTCTATGAATGTTTATGCTCAAGTCTTGGATATTCAATATATATCTAAGTATGTATAGCTGTGCTTAGTTTGGGACTAGGTCATCATCCTCATTTCAGCCGAAAGACGTCCACTGCTGAACATAGGCCTCCCCCAAGGCTCGCCAACAAGATCGGCCCTGCGCCATCCGCATCCAATGCGTTCCCGCCACCTTCACCAGGTCGTCGCTCCATCTTGTTGGAGGCCTACCTACACTGCGTCTTCCGGTCCGCGGACGCCACTCCAGAACCTTTCGGCCCCATCGGCCGTCAGGTCTACGAGCGATGTGCCCTGCCCACTGCCACTTAAGTCTAGCGATTCTTCGAGCTATGTCCGTGACTTTAGTTCTTGCGCGGATTTCATCATTTCTAATACGATCCCGCAGAGAAACTCCAAGCATAACCCTCTCCATTGCCCCTGGAGTGACTTTGAGCTTTCTTATGAGACCCATCGTTAGCGGCCACGTCTCAGTGCCATAAGTCATCACTCATCACTGGCAATACACACTGGTCAAAGACTTTAATTTGGGTGTCCTGCCGTTTGACCAAAAGTCATTTGGCAAAATTACACTTGACAAACAACGTTTTACAAAAAAATGTTTCGCCAATTGATCATTTTACTAGTAAGTAGTCATTTTACAAATGACTCACTTATTCAAATGGTCAACAGTTAAATTGGTGTTAGGTATTTTTTTTTATGGCCACCCAAAAAAGTCTTGCTATTTAAAACGCAGCTGCAATTATTAGTGTTTCATTGATTACTAAACAAATTACTTATGTATTAATACAGATGTGAATAACTTTCTATGAAACATATGCTTAATTTGCAAAACATATTATTTGGTGAAATGGAAAACGGTCAATTGACATTTTATTATTTAACACATTTACCAAGTGTAGTGTTTGCTAATTGATCATTTGCTAAGTGAGTTTTTGTAAAATGATACATTTGTCAAATGTCACGTTTGCCAAATGATAATTTGGTGAAACGTTGTTTGTCAAATGATCATTTGTCAATAATTTTTTGGTCAAACATTAGTACCTTTAATTTGACTAGGGACTAGGCCAATTGGTGTCAATCGTCCCATTTATTTATTTTATTCAGTGCTGCCTGTTACAAACCTGTGAAAACCTCCGAGCTTGCCGCCTTATCCTTGGAGTATTGAAGAGCCTTGGGGCCGCATGCAGCCGGGCCGCCAACAAGCCCACCGCGGGTCGCGGGTCGAGGCACAGGGGGGGCGCAGATGCGTGTACTAGGGCTGCTTCGACGGCTTCTAGGGCGCCGCGCTCCTCGCCCGCCCAGCCGCACCGGCCGCCAATACATGAGGCATCCGTTATTATACTCTGTAGAAAATAGTTCTGTTAGACTGCATGAGGTTGCTGATGTGTCTTGTGGGAAATACATATTTATAAGTAGAGACCGGATTATATGCAACATAAAAAGATTGAAATATGCATGCAAATATGCATGAAAACTATCAAAATATGCAAAATTAAGTTAAAAAAAAATAGAAGTTTTATTTAAAAATCACATAAAATTAGTAAGATATCAAGAGTAAATTTAGAATTAGGTAGGTATGTAACATTTTGTATTTTTGTAGACGATAACAATGAGGTACTGTTCCAAACGTTCTGCTATACATACATACACTAAAGTGTGCCTTTAATCACTCAAAATATTTTTTTTTTTTTTACTAGCGTATAATTGTGTTCCACTGCTGGGCAAAGGCCTCCCCTCTGGTCCTCCACAGCTCCCTGTCCTGAGCCAAAATATTTTTACAAGTGGAAAATGACCGTTCCACTTCCACTGAGGCAACCAAGCAGTATTTAAATTTAGGTGCTATGTTAGCACTTATTGGTTCTGGGAATGAATTATTAATTATCTTGCCCAGAAATATTGCAATTTACCTAGTGAAAATATGCATCATCACAAGATTTTAGGTAAAATATGCAATGATAGATGAAAATGGGCTAAATATGCAATTTCATATGCAAATATGGATTTCATGTAATTCGGTCTCTATTTATAAGTATAGTCGACCAAAAAACTCCTTTACCACCTTCGATCAATTATAACTGAAGATACACATTGCCGAACAAAATCCCCTTCAAAGAATGTCCGAACTTTTTTATTTGTTTGCATAATAATTGAAATCATCACCTACACAGAAATTTGAACCTAGTCTTTACTTCATTACAGTCGAATTTCGGTTGACACTTGCAGCTAAACTTGACAATTTCACGCAACGTACTGAGAAAAAAGAAGGCCACTTTTATCAAAGTGGCGCTCATTTGGCTCGGACATTTTCGGGCGCGCGACTGTGGATCTACAGTTATAATTGATCAAAGTTTACCACCCTTATGTTCAACGTCAGTTTGTACAGCTTAAAACGTCAAAGGCTATTTTCACTTATAAATCAATATGACAATAAGACTTTTGTTTTTTAACTGTCACTAAAAATGGTAACGCACTTTTCGTCGATTATAGAGATACCGGCAAATTTATTGGGGGACGCGATATAAATGTTAAGTTTGTCGGCATCTGTACAGCAGACATGAGTCGCTTTATCGCTATAGGCACCTCTTTCTAACAAATATACTGTGATAGAGATGTTCTATTAAGCGACAAGCACTTCCTGCCACGTACGGTGAAACTGTGGAACCAGCTTCCGGCAGCAGTGTTTCCAGACAACTATGACATTGGGGCTTTCAAGAAAAGGGTTTATACTTGCTTTAAATGCCGGCAACAGATTGGCGACTCTCTTTGAGTTGTTAATATTTATGGGCGGTGGTGATCATTTTTCATCAGATGACCCGCTTGCTCGTTTGCCTCCCTCTCACAATAAAAAAAAACCGGCCAAGTGCGAGTCGGACTCGCGCACGAAGGGTTCCGTACAATCTACTATATAAAAATAAGTCGGGTTTTCCTTCCTGACGCTATAACTCCAGAACGCACGAACCGATTTCCACGGTTTTGCATTCGTTGGAAAGGTCTCGGGCTCCGTGAGGTTTATAGCAAAGAAAATTTAGGAAAAATTTCAACAGAAAAGCGGGAAAATCTTTTTTCACATACAGCGCCATCTCTGATACATAGCATGTACTACAAACCAATACTATTCTCCGCGGACGGAGTCGCGGGCAACAGCTAGTTATCTATAAAAATCACGTTTATTGTATGGGAGCCCCCTTAAGTATTTTTTTTTATTAAAATTTAATGATTTATTTTTAAAGTCAATATATAACTAAATATTCTGTGAATATTTCAAGTGTCTACCTGTTTCCGTTATCAATATCGAGCAAAAACGAGCAAAAGAATCATGTTTGTTGTATGGGAGCCCACTTAAATATTTATTTAATTCCATTTTTTAGTATTTGTTGTTATAGCGGCAACCAAAATACATCATCTGTGAACATTTCAACTCTCTAGCTATCACGGTTCCCGAGATACAGCCTGGTGACAGACAGACGGACGGACGGACGGACAGCGGAGCCTCAGTAATAGGGTTTCCGTTTTTACCCTTTGGGTACGGAACCCTAAAAAGCACGTATGTGTGCACGAGTGCGTCGCTCGTCTTCTCTGTGTGTGTTTCTCATACACTGTGATACTCAGGGATTCACTGAGTGGCTGGTAAAACATGTCGCGATCTCGTGCTAGCGATAAGCAAGTATAGCTAAACCGTTTAGCTGAGTCCTCGCCCGCGCGGTACAGGGGCTGGGGGGTATGACGACAAAGGGGGCCGCGGCTTACCAAGTTTCATACCTGATTTGTAGGTCTCAATAGAACATGATGTGTGTCGCAGAGGAAACTGGGGTATGCCTGTCTGTAGTCCCTAATCTGTGCTATGATACACCCCGAGTAAAAAAGGCAAGAGTGCTCCGATTCCAATAAGTCTAAAAGCACCACAGGTAACTCTTCATTATCAATATAACTAAGCAAGTCTTCCTCTTCATAGGGCCACCGCGGTGTCTCTATTAATGTTTCTTCTTGACTTGTTGATGTCTGGTAAAAAAGAATAAAAATACAGTTATTTATATGAAAATTCTCTGTTCTAATAAAAATAATTTATTGAATCAGGCATTACTTTGCAGAGGTCCATATCAATGAACTGAAACAATTACTTTGCTCATCCGCAAAGGTCGCAAAGGTTAAGGTCGCGGGTGAGCAAAGTAATTGTTTCAGTTAATTAATAAAAATATGAGATTGAAAAAGTACAGATACACATTTAATTGGCATGAACTGCATTGGAGAAAGCTGTATCATTATTTAACAGAATAGATATCTGAGAAGTTTGGGAGCATTAAATCACTTGAATACTTACTAGAATTATACTCTGATTAGATTTTACAACTTTACTATTTCATCAACCTCATAAGTTGGGACTGAGCCCTGAATTCTCAGTTTCGTGATGTTGGAAACTATATTGACATAAAAAATTTTAGAGCTATTGTTTTGTTGATAAATTTGTACTTCACATGGAACATTGGGCAGTTACTCTTACAATTGATTTGCGCTTCACAAAGTATGTGAAGATTTGCGAGGTTACTGTTAGTATTATTAGATATAATTTACATATTTTAAAATGTTCCAGGCTTTTATACTTACATTTGCGTCACTGGGGTTGTACTGGGAATTACCACTGATTTTTAGAGACAAGGAATATCCCTTATTTCCTGGATATAGATTTATTATTAGAGTGTTAAGGCTGTACTTTGCTAACAACTTTTCCAATAAATATGATGTGGTTTTTAGCCCTTGCTGTAACAATTTAATAAAA
Organism: Archips xylosteana; assembly: GCA_947563465.1. Lineage (NCBI taxonomy): Eukaryota > Metazoa > Arthropoda > Insecta > Lepidoptera > Tortricidae > Archips > Archips xylosteana. The sequence continues at coordinate 13,065,418 of OX387349.1, forward strand.
TAATTATGGTTATGAACAATTATAAATAAGTATTAATTCCTATTAATATTATAAATGAGAAAGTTTATGAAAATGTGTGGCTGTTTGAATGTTTGTTATTCAATCATGTAATAAGGGCTGAACAAATTTAGATGAAACTTGGCATACAGATAATGGAAAAGACCGGGATTGAGACATAATATACTTAATATTCCAATCATTAGTTCCCATGGGAAAATAGTTTTACTTAAAACAAAAATAGAGAGCACTTTTTCCAAGAGAAGGTTATGCTTTAAAAATGTTACCGTAACCTATTTTCATGGATTTGTAAAACAGGCCGCAAGAAAAAGCTAGTAGTCTTGTAAGTCCTGATTTCATTAACAGACATAGCAGAGAATTTTCAGTTTTGTACTTTTATTTACCAATTTTGTACTCCACATACCTAGTACTTTCGGCATTTATTATTACAATTGATTTTTACTTTAAAAGGCACATAGGACTTACAAGGTTATTGATGTCTTACTAAACATGCTTTCATTATCATTAGAATTTCAATTGGCTTGTATGAGAAATCTAGATTATAGTTAACACTATCTCGCATCTCCGTATGCAATGAATTCATTTATTCCTATCAAATGGGAACTATGCAATTTTCCAGGATAAAAACTATCCAATCTCCATATCAAATTTCATCTAAATCAGTTTAGCAGCTTAAACTTTTAAACACCAGCATTTTCTAAAAGACAACAATACGGTAATACAAAAAGAAACCTACCTGCATACACATAGGAATCAATTTTGTTTGTAACAAAAATAATGTGTGGCATTCAAAAGGTTAAGCAGCTAAAAGAGGTAACAGACAGACAGACAGTCATTTTCACATTTATAATTTAAGTATGGATTAAGATTTAAATTGTTACTTTAACAACCGCTTTAGCCTAGTTGGTAGTGACCCTGCCTACGAAGCAAGAGGTCCTGGGTTCAAATCCCGGTAAGAGCATTTATTTGTGTGATGAGCATGAATATTTGTTCCTGAGTTATGGATGTTTTCTATGTATTTAAGTATTTATTTATCTATATAAGTATGTCTATCGTCGTCTAGTACCCATAGTACAAGCTTTGCTTAGTTTGGGACTAGGTCGATTTGTGTGAGATTGTCCCCTAATATTATTTTTTTTTTTTTTTTATTTTTTACTTTCTCTTCTCTATTTGAACAAAATAATGTAACATGATATGTAGGAGTAAAACCTTTTATCTATAACAGGAGACTCAAAATATTTCATGGGCTTTACAGGGCCACTAGTTTGAGAAAAATTTAATTGATGATCTGATAATCAAGAGAAGGGTTTCAATACATAATGAGGTTCTATCTGGTAACTAAAATAAATAATAAAAAAACAGGATTTTGGTATGTAAAGCAAGTAAGCTTGGTAGATAACTTTACACATGTTCAGGCATGCATCCATGGAATATTTAAGGCTAATAGTTGTATTTGTTTTATTTTTATCTGTAAAATTGGTATTTTTTGAGAAAAACAAAATTGAATGCAGGGGTTTTTATACTTCTTGCATATGAAAGGTGAGATTGTTGTCAAATACAACAAAATTTCTACATTTTTCCAATTGGTTTCAGTAGAAAAAGTGAAATTTGAAAATTAAGGCCCAACTTTATAATTAGAGATACTCAGGATCATAATCATCATCATCATCCCAGCTATACATGTTCCACTGCAAGGCATAGGCCTCCTCCCAGAATGAGAGGGATGGGCCGTAGTCCCCACATGGACCCAGTGCGGATTGGGCACTTCACACACATTATTCAATTTCTTCGCAAGATATGGGTCATGGGCTACATAAATTGGGTTTATATAACCTTAGTTAGGTGCGTTTCTGAAGCCAATCCAGGTATAGTTATACTAGGTCCTATATTAGCTGCAGTACTAAGAATAAATAGACACTCACATAATTCCCCTGGAGTAACTCATCCCGGCTCAATTCACTATACAATTCATGCAACTTCTTGAACAAATCAAACTTCTCCATTGATTTAGATGGAACACTTCCAACATTCCGCTGGAATTTCATCCTTGAATCGTCAACTGGTTCTGCTAAATGCATTTTATCATGAGTCCAAGTCATTTTATGATCTGAGACACCACTGTCAAATGGTGATAAGTTGGTATTCACATGTTTCGCGCGATTTAATATTCCCTGGAAAAAAACGCCTTTATTAGTCAACAACAGGCATAATTATAATAAAAACAACCAGAATCATGGTTATATCAACGAAGAGAAACGTAAAAAGCAGCGATATACCTCTGCTTCCAATGCCGCGTGAATTAATCCATCCATAATGTCATTAAAACGAATACGTAAGTAGCTGATATATTATTAAATAAATTATTTCATATTAACTGTTTAGGCCTAAGTATTAAGTCATGATTTCAATAAAAACTCGTACGCTTTATTTATGTTTCACACTGCTTGACAGTAAAATAACATGTCCATCAACATTTTTGACACTTGACTTTAGTGACGAACGAATGAACGAAAGCTTAGATTAGTGTTGTATGTGAATAACTTTTTTTTCCGAACTTTTCTTCATAAAATTCTCTTTTAATCTTCAGAAGCTCAATCTCTATAATTGTAGTTTATTTTAAAACTAATTTAAAAATAACGAGACACTATATTTATTTGTTTCACATTATACTCATACGTAATAATAAGACATCTGATTTTAATGATTAAGATAAGTTTTTAGGATTATGTTTCTCAAAAGGATAAAAAGGAATATTATGTTATGATTAAGCTCAGTCTACCAGTCTCTCGAAGACAAATCTACTATCAAGATGACGTACATTTTTTTAATGAGACGCAAATTTTTAAAACCCAAACACGGACGATTGATTTATGTAGGTAGAGTTAACTTATACTTACACCCCTACTCCCCCATATCTCTTTTGTCTCTCTGGCCTCTAAATTTAAAAACAAAAATATGCAGAAATCGGTTACATATAATACTTGTGGATGGATGTGTAATTTTTTTTGTAAATTTGCTTACCCCTTCTCCCATGCATAGATTGATGATAATCTAATAAATAATATGAATGAAAAAACTCAGAGGTGTGAATTACAAATAAAAGACATAATTTTGGAAACATACTATGTCAGTACTCAGTACTCAATTATGATACTATGTACTTAGGCGACTGATCTTCCAGTTAATGTCCAATGTCCCCTCGGTGGGGCAGAGGGCGTCAACAATGCTTCTCTAGGTCGATTGGTCTTGGGCTGCACACTTTATTTCGCTCTACGTCTTGCTCATGCGCTTCGTTTCTGCCGTTATTATACATAGAACGGCGCCAAGTCTGTTTGGGGCGGCCGAGCTTTCTTGTACCTTGTAGGTTCCAGTCAAAGGCTTGTCGAGATATGTGAGACGTCTCCTGACGTAGCGTATGTCCCACCCAATTCTATTCGCGGCGCTTGATCTATTGTTCGATTGGAGTTTCACGACAGCGTTACCACAGGTCAGCGTTGGATATTTTCTCAGGCCAGTAAATCCCGAGAATACTACGAAGGCAGCGGTTAATGAAGACTTGAAGCCGGCGTGTGAGGATTTTTGCTACCGTCCACGTCTCACACCCGTACAGCAGAACAGACAGAAGCCTTGGCAATCCGCGAACAGATATCTTCTTCCATCTCTTCATCCTCCGCTACCACGCTGCCAAGGTATGTGAATTTGTGGACGCGTTCCACAACCACTATGCTCAATAAAAGCGGTGTGAATAAAAATGTTTTAACTTGACCTTGACTTTTTGAGATAGATGTAAATTATATTCGAACTTTTCAGTTTTTTATCTTTTCATATTGCTTAATTTTTGTCATTATTTTCTTGTTCGTGATGGATTTCTAATAAGCCGTTTTTTCACCCTGTGAAAGACCTACATTACGCCTGGCCTGGCCTGGAGAGGCTATAGTGGAAAGTTATGTGGGGAGCATACCCACCAAAAACGCACCGGCTTTTGTCCACTCAGTCGTGAAAGACGCACCATGGAATTCAACCATGATTCTTTAATTAGACTAGGTTTTCATTTTACAATCAGTTACACCGTTTTTAAAAACGGTCAGAATTACGACGGAGACGGGTAAACTCAATTAACTGGCTACACCGTTTTTTTTTCTGCTTAAGTATAGTTCACACGCCATCATCCTCCTCTATGACAAAAAAAAATATTGAAAAAGAAATCAATTTGAACAGTTGTAATTTTAATAGCAATTATGTTTTTATAATTGTAAATGCTAATTATAAACTGGTAACTTTGTTAATATTTAATATAATACCATAAACTAGTTCCTACAGAAATGGCATCTGCCGGAAATTTGTGTCAACTAATACTATACTCACTGATCAAATCATCAGTAGCGCCATCTCGTATCCAGCCGTGGAATTTTACATATAATAAAAATTAAAAGTTTTTCTTAGCTCACTAACGTATCAGGTACCAGGGTGAACCATGAACCCTTTTCATTGCAAATGTCATGTTGATATTACATACATCTGCCAAAGAAATCATCGCCAAATGAGTTGATAAATATCAAACTCCAGTATGCCCACAATAAATGACATGGAGATTTGATCCTTACTTTCAGCAATGTAAGGATCATATCTCCATGTAATTTATTGCGGACATATTGGAGTTTGATATTTTATCAACTCAAATTGGTTGAGAAAAGGTTCCACCCACGATGGTGGTACGCGCATAGACTAAGTACGCGATTCAGTTTCATTGGACATATTGGTACATGGGATTGGGATTATTTTTACATAGGCGAAGAAGCTCAAATTAACTATCGTAAAAGATTCCAATTTACCTTTAGGGTGAGGTCACACGAGCGTAATTTTGTAAGCGGCAGAATTTCGGTTGCGCCATACATTGGGTCACGTGATGGCGCGCATATTGTACGGCGCGGACCGAAATTCTGTCGCTCACGACTCACAAAATTACGCTCGTGTGGCCTCACCCTTAGGGTGAAACCAGATGAGCGTAATTTTGTGAGTCGTGAGCGGTAGAATTTCGGTCGCACCATACAATATGCAGGTCACATTGACACAATGTATGGCGCAACCGAAATTCTGCCGCTCACGACTCACAAAATTTATTTATTTATTTATTTATTTATTAAGGAGCACAACAGCGTTACAATCAAACTTATTCTAATTTAAAAAATTAGACTGTACAACAAGAGCATAAAACGAGCCATTTTACCCGAGGCGTTCATATAGCCACCCTCGCCGACCATCGAGGGGAAAATGGGTTAATTGCTCGAGTTTTACAATGAATTGCAATTTTTACAGGGTAATTTTTTAATAAGTGCACAAATTTTAATATCTGATACAGTGTCGTTAAAATAACAAATTTCAGTATTTTTCGTTTTAATATTTATCACTTATTTTTTTATTTTTCGTAGTAACTCGACCAATTTATTGGATGAATATTACTTGTGACTATGAACAACCCAAATTTCAAAATGTAAAAAAAAATCTTGAACAGTTAATCGTGATCTATTAACGATACTGAATCACGTATCAAAATTTGTGCACTGATTAAAAAATTACCCTGTAGAAATTTAGAATTGTCTAGTTTTATTAATTTCGTAATATAAAATACCAGTTTTATAAAATAAACCAATAAACTCATAAATTTAATTTAATTTCTACTTCTTCTGACTGATTGCCGAACGAAGATTTTACTTTATGCACAAAAGCATAAAAAAGCTATTTTATGCAGCATTCTCTCGGCGTAATGAGCAACGAACATGAGAAATGAAAAATATTTTTTCATAATTCATTAGAATTCGCTTGTTATAAAAAGCAATTAATGCTGACTAATATTACACAAAATAATATAAAATAGTTTACAATAGGAATTTCACGATGAATTGATGAGCAGCTGCTCGAAAGGGACCATTCAAATTAGCAGTGACCCCTTACGTTTTCACATGATAATATTCCTTTTGGAAGAACCGGTTAGCCTAATGGTTAGGGGGCACAATCTAAAAAGCTAAAGGTTCCAGGTTTAAATAATAAGTAAACAAAATAAGCTTATAAATATTTATTTTCATTGATCATTGGATGCCATGTGCCGCATTAAGTTTGAAACAAATTTGTCTATTTTTCTGACATCTTGCTGAACTTCAGTCTTGTAGTGTAGACACTGAAATAAAAAAAAATAAGTTAAAAGTTGAAGAAAGGAAATTTTGTAGTTACCAAACCAAGAGAGCCATATGTAGCTAATTAAGGGATAACAAGGTGTGACGATGATAATGACAATAAACAAAACCAGAGACCATATTGTCTAATGCAGTATTTCCTAACCTTTTTGAAGGACGGAACCCCTAGCACTTCCTTACCATGATCCATGGACCCCTAATCATCATTTCAGCCGAAAGACGTAGGTACACTGCTGAACAGAGGCCTCCCCCATGGCTCGCCAATCAGATCGGTCTTTTGCCATCCGCATCCAACGCGATCCCGCAACCTTAACCAGGTCGTCGCTCCATCTTGTTGGAGGCCTACCTACACTACACTGCGTCTTCCGGGCCGTGGACGCCACTCGAGAACCTTTTTGCCTCATCGGCCATCAGTTCTACGAACGATGTGCCCTGCCCACTGCCACTTGAGTCTGGCGATTCTTCGAGCTATGTCGGTGACTTTAGTTCATGCGCGGATTTCATCATTTCTAGTGCGATCCCGCAGAGAAACTCCGAGCATAGCCCTCTCCATTGCCCTCTGAGTGACTTTGAGCTTCCTTATGAGGCCCATCGTTAGCGGCCACGTCTCAGTGCCATAAGTCATCACTGGCAACACACGCTGGTCAAAGACTTTTGACTTGAGACATTGCGGTATATTTGATGACAAAATATTGCGGAGCTTCCCGAACGCTGCCCAGCCGAGTCGTTTTCGTCGATTGACCTTTTTCTCGTGTGTGTCCTCTTTGTCGTCTTTTCTTCGTGTTCTAGGTAGATATAATCGTCATTGCAACAACTTCGAGCGGAGAGTCTCCGATTATAACGGGAGATGGTACAACATGGGCGTTCGACATGCATGATCTTCGTCTTATCCATGTTCAATTTAAGACCAACTCGCTCGGAGACCATCCCGAGGTCAGCGAGCATCGCACTTAGGTCTTCCAAGGTCTCAGCCATAAGCACTACCTACGTCATCGGCAAATCCAAGGTGAGTAATGTATTCGCCATTAATACCTCGCCCTTCCCAGTCAAGAGTCATGAAAGCATCCTCCAGTGCAGTGGTGAACAGTTTCGGAGAAATATCATCTCCTTGTCTGACTCCACGCCAATAGGCTTCGAAATCTGGTCCTGAAGTCGGACGGACATTGTGGCGTTATAATATAGACTCTTCAACGCTTCGATACCGGTAGGTAGTCTACTTGGCACCGTCGGAGAGACTACAGTACAGCCCAAGTGTCAATCGAATCGCGAAGGCTTTTTCGTAGTCCACAAATGCCAGGCAAAGGGGTCGGTTATAATCCTCGGTTTTCCGTATAACCTGCCGCAACGCATGTAAGTGGTCTAAGGTGCTAAAGCCCTTTCGGAAAAATGCTTGTTCGGGAGGCTGGAAGTCGTCTAACCTGCGCGCGAGACTATTCGTGATGGCTCTCGAAAACAGCTTGTAAACATAGCTCAGAAGTGAAATGGGTCTATAATTCTTCAATAAGGTATTATCACCTTTTTCGAAGCTCAGTACCACTACATTTCTGAAGGGCCTTGAGGACCAGTTTACCACCCGCCTTCAGAAGTTCGGCCATTATTCCGCAATCACCAGGGGCTTTGCCGTTCCAGAGTTGCTTGAGAGCCATACTAATCTCGTCTAGGCTGACGTCCAGGATATCTTCGATATAGTGTTGGGTTAATCCAGCTTTCAAGCCCCATTAGCAGCTCTCCACCATCCCGTTTGCCCAGTTTTGCGTTAAAATCAACCATAGCAACTGTGAAGCGAGTTCCGGAGTCATGCATGGCTCTGGAGATATCCTCATAGATAGCCTCCACCTCTTTGTCGGGGTGTGCCGAAGTCGGAACGTAAACCTGTACAACCTTTAACGAATATTGTTTGGTCAATCTTAGTGCAAGATACGCTACCCTATTCAACACACTCACAATCTTCACAATGTTATTTACGAGGGACTTGTGGACGATAAACCCAATACCACCCTGGGACTGTTGGTCGCCCTCTAAAAAAGATATTTTATCTAATATTCTGCAAATCTATGTATTTCAACTTTTTTTTTTCTTTTTTTTTGTGACAGAGCCTGAATATTATAATGTTACAATTATTGACAGTCAATGTATGTGTAACAACTGTCATCACTCATCACCCATAAAGAAAACAAACTGTTATAGAGGTAACCAAACCAAGAGTCAAACTTAACTTAAATTTTGATAACTATACCCCGTTATCAAGCGGGCAGTTTGGTGGCTACCTAACATTAGTAATGTGCAAATTGTGCAATGACAATAAAAAACTTTTTTTATATTGTGTTTCAGATAAATTTTGGACTTCCCATAGATAGCTACAGGGTCGAGTCTTAGATAGTATGTATTGCATATCACTAATGTTAGGTAGCTACCAAATTGCCCGCTTGATAATGGGGTATAGTTATCAAAATTTAAGTTTAGTTTGACTCTTGGTTTGGTTACCTCTATAACAGTTTGTTTTCTTTATGGGTGATGAGTGATGACAGTTGTTACACATACATTGACTGTCAATAATTGTAACATTATAATATTCAGGCTCTGTCACAAAAAAAAAAAAGAAAAAAAAAAGTTGAAATACATAGATTTGCAGAATATTAGATAAAATATCTTTTTTAGAGGGCGACCAACAGTCCCAGGGTGGTATTGGGTTTATCGTCCACAAGTCCCTCGTAAATAACATTGTGAAGATTGTGAGTGTGTTGAATAGGGTAGCGTATTTTGCACTAAGATTGACCAAACAATATTCGTTAAAGGTTGTACAGGTTTACGTTCCGACTTCGGCACACCCTGACAAAGAGGTGGAGGCTATCTATGACGATATCTCCAGATTGCTAACCCATTGGACAAAAGACAACTTTTTTGATTTGTTATATCACCTGATTTTTTAAAATACTCCATATACAGTTTTCTAAACGTCAATGTTAAGCCAGGAAATAATTAAAAAATCCTAAGGGCCATTAAATTTATAGCCATTTAAAAAAAATATTGTTATGTGATGATATTTCTTCTTCTTTTATTTTTTATTTTTATTGCGATGTAACTCTGTATATTAAATTGAATATTAAAAGAAAACTAAAGATTAAAAATGAAACAATGATGCCTCAGTACCGTATTTAAGAAATTAGCAGTTTTCACCTCACATCATTTTTGTTACAAACAAAATTGATTTTTATTTGGATATGGGTAGGTTAATTTTTGTATTACCTTATTGTCGTCTATAGCCGACACTGGCGTTCAAAAGGTTAAGGCATTCAAATTCCACGTACTGGTAATCAAAAATGTGGTGTTCATATAAGGTGAAGTTGCTCTGCATTGGATCAAAATACTCCAACCTCATGTTACTTAAAATTATTGAACTAATTAAAATATAAAAAAATGTACATAACTTTACTTATTAGAAGTAAGCATTGGACATACATACAACATTGAGATCTTGCATGGGGTCTACAAAACTCTTACCAAAAAAATGTTTCTATAAATGTACCAAAGCAGCATGCTGAACTTAAAAAAACAAGGTGTATTGGGGTAAATACATTTAACCCTATGTAGTCCAAAATATTGCATAGTCAATGTCTCCTTTCAAGCATCAATATAGTTCTGCTGTAAGATAACTGTCTAGTGTCACAGTAGTTACAATACAGCATATTTTGCATCAATTCACTCTCTTTGCACAAGTTATTATATTGTTACAGTAAATAAAAGCACTTTCTTGTCTAGATTCAAAAGACAAACAAATAATATAGTTCCTATTTGTTACCTCGCTACACCAGGTTGGTAAATTGGTTAATATAAGGCCAAAGTTATGCAGAATTTATGTATATAATAATCTAATAAGTTTTGTACTCATTTTTTTTTTTTTTTTTACTCATTAGCTTTACAAACCTTTTTGTTATCCGTGATTTTTACAACAAATGCGCCCTTCGAATGGGAATACTTCATACTGTATCGTGTATTTATTGGATCTCGCATATACAACATTTCTGCAGACCTTTCAAACTCTTCCCAGTTAGGTATGTAAGTCATGATTAATCACGAAACCACGTTTTTCGTATTAATTGTAAATTAAACAGTAGAGCACTATACAACAAATTTCAATATATTGTTTTTTAGCTTTTCTCTTCTAGCTTCAGTAACAACCTGACTATTTCGGTAAACGAATTCAAATAGCTAACGAAATAGAAATCAAATCAGACGTAGCGAATTTTTTTATATTCACAGCCTGATTTTGACTTTTGTTTGCCACTTTTTGAAAAGTTGTCACTTCACTGTCAGCCATGTCACAATTGACAGTTGTAACTTTTTAAATTTGTTATTGACGTAAGTTGTACTGCAAAATACCATTAAGAGCGTTTATACCTGCTGAGCTGGCAACGTTGCATTTTTGTTAGTTTTTCTCGATTATTCCATAAAAATTGAATGAATTGATTCATTGAATCATTGATTTAGTAAAAGTCTTATCACGAATAATTATTGCATTGCAGTAGACACATTAACTCATATATTAGAACAATTCGTATACACCACATTTTTAATTTTCATTCAATTTTTATGGAATGATCGAAAAAAATACGATAAAACCACACCAAAGCAAAGCCACACTAAGTTTTATACCACGAAATTCGATTTTCGAACTTCGCATTGTGCCGTTCCGCTTACGCTAATAGTACTAAACATAAGATTGAATGAAATGGCATAATACGAAGTTCAAAAATCTAATTTCGTAGTAGCCCCCTCAAGTTCGGAGCGGACACATGTTCGATCGTCTGTTGCTACTTTTAACCCTTGGTGTGTCTAAGCACTGGGGGGTTACTACGAATTTCGAAGCTCGAAGTTCGGATCGTGCGGTCCCTCTCACTCTCGTAATAAATACCATTAGCGTGAGCGGAACGGCATGAAACGAGGTTCGAGTTTCGCGCTTCGTAGTATAGGGCCTGAGGGGCTACTACGAAATACGATTTTCGAAGTTCGTATCGTGCCATCCCTTACACTCTTATGTTTAGTACTATTAGCGTGAACGGAACGGCACGATACGAAGTTCGAAAAACGGATTTCGTAGTATAAGGCCTGATATCAGTGCACCCCCCGTTGTCTGCTTAAGCCTAAGACAAAGTATGGCTTAAGCACTGGCCCTATACTACGAAGCGCGAAATTTGAACTTCGTTTCATGCCGTTCCGCTCACGCTAATGGTATTTATTACGAGAGTGAGAGGGACCGCACGATCCGAACTTCGAACTTCGATTTTCGTAGTAACCCCCCTGATCAGTGCCAGAATCACGAGATCAACATTTATTGCATTTTGAGAATTATAACCATTGAGAAAGAGTCTAAAATGTGTTTTTTCTAAATCCTAATAAAATAACAAACCACAGACATGCAAAACTTCCTGAACGAAACTTAAAGATCACCACAGACCGCAGCGGGGGCGTGTGCGCAATGATGGCGCAATGCCGATGGAGCGGGCCTAGCCATGTAGCCTAGCTATGTAAGGCTCATACTACACGGGCGGCTATCCCGCCGCGGAAAACCGCTTCTGAACCGCACTAGACACAATTTTATATGGAAGTTGTATGCTGCATACTACACTGCGCGGTTTCCCGCCGCGGTTCACGGGCGGGAGAAATTCGACCGCCGCATGCAGCCTTAAGGTGGAACGGCACGCTCTAGGCGCGAAATTCAAAATTTTTACAGGTTTTAATTTATTTTGGGTAAACGGTGTAACTTTTTAACTTCATATGGTACTTGCGCTTGTAAAACAGTGTTCTTTATATTATTGTGTAAAGCTTTTTAAGAATAAAACTATTAGCTTGAAATAAAAGTTGTCAAAGCGTTGAAAGTCCGAATTTCTATGTTTGACAACTTTTATATCAAGCTAACAGTTTTATTCTTGTAAAGCTTTACACAATAATATAAATAACACTGTTTTACAAGCGCAAATACCATATGAAGTTAAACAGTTACACAGTTTACCCACAATAAATTAAAAACTGTAAAAAGTTTGAATTTCGCGCCTAGAGCGTGTGCTTCCACCTTAAACCGCCGCTGATAACCGCCGCTTCAAACTACACGGGCGGTTTCCCGCTATTGCGTCATTCTGCGCGGCGCGGGGCTTTGCGCGAGGTCGCTCGTTCGTCGTGCGTATTTCGTTTTTTTAGCATTAGAAATAAGGTAAACAATCTTGACGTGTCTTTTTTATAGAAAAACGCTTTTAAAAGAATATTAACTAGGTATTTTATGAAACCAAATGCGTGCAAATTAACATATTTCCTTTCAAATTGTTACATTATTAATTAAGCGTAGTTATCATTGGTGGATCCATGTTGAAATGAACAAAAGAGAGCGGTAAACCGCGTTCCGTGTAGTTTGACGGTCTACGGCAGCTCCGTCGAGCGGTTTCCCGTGGCGGGAAACCGCTTCTGAACCGCCACTAGACACAATTTTATATGGAAGTTGTATGGTGCAAACTACACTGCGCAGCTCCGTCGAGCGGGAAACCGCCCGTGTAGTATGGGCCTAACAACGAATCACATTACCGGCACTGCGTCGCAGCGTATATGTTGCAGTGTCATACAACGCGCTGGGCTGCTACGTTGGCGTCTGCGGTCTGTAGTGGTCTTAAGATTGTGAAGATCTTAGCGAAAATATCCAACGAAATAATTATTTAGCTTTTTTAGCTTATAATATATTCTGTTCAAATAAATATTGCGTAGATTAGTAACTTAATTTTTTTTTCTTAATGTCTTGTTTCATCTCTTTTTTTTTCTTGTTCTCCTTTAATTTTTATAGAGGAGACATATAGGATTCGATGGTAATGGCAACTCCAACAAAAACGCAGCGCAACGGAAAATCAATACTTTTGTACTGATGTATTCGCCTTTTTTAAAATGAGAATGTGACAAAACTTTAATTTAATTCATCGAAGGAAACCATTTTATTTAGAAAAAAAAATAACTGTCGCGAGACTTGATGTTCAATTTTTATTTATTTACTTAGTGATGAAGAACCTCTTGGTTACGGCGTGGTAGTACCTTCTGCGCGCTTGATTATCCGCATTTTCTTCAAGTTTTAGCTGTTTACGGTAAGTAATCATTTTTAGCTAACTTTATTACCAGTTTAATGTAGTCAACAGTATAAATTAATCCTTAATCCCATAATTTATGTTATAACACTAATGGGCTACGACCTTCGCCTTTGTCTGTTTGGTGCATTGCGTTTGTGGTAGGTACTTGCGTACATATTTAGAATGAGGCCATTTTGGTGAACTGTCTAGGAATTTGGTGAAAATATGCAACTTATAACATTCTGAATAATCAATAAACCTAATGGAATATGAATATGGCCTTCGTTCATCATTAATAGGTGAAGTGAATTAAGAAGTGTCAAGTGCCGCACAACCTATCTTCTTGCATCGCGTTCGCATCCTCGTTTTAAGTTTAAAATCTTGTCGTGTTTCGTGAAAAATAGAATAAATATCAAAATTTGAGCACAAGTAAATACTCTAAGTGAAATTGTTAAAATCGATAATTTTATGTTTTGTACAAAATCGTGCTGAAATACAATTTTATCTACAAGTAAATAAAATGTACATTAATTAGAACCTACTCCTTTTTTGAAGTATGTTAAATAGTGTACTTAATTTTAGTAAGTATCGATCGAATTAAGTGAGACTAAATTATGATAATTAATTCTTATAAAATTTCATATTGGATCTAAAACAACCTCTTTAAAAGTATTATCTTTGTTTTGATGACAAATATTTATTAATAATTTCGGGCTAAAGTAGCATTGCAAATCTCCACCATAATTTCTTTGACCAAAGAATAAACTAATAATATAACTTTCCATACACATCTAAGTTTCTCGCAGTAAAATTCAATATTAATACTGTCCCCGTCCATAGTATTACCTCATTGTCATCTGGAAGTAGTCTGCTCCCGAACATAAGTCTTCCCTAAGGATATCCACAACAATTTGTTTTAGCACCTTCTGCAGCTAAATAAATGTCTTTCGGCCTATGCCAAGTAACACCCAAGTCTCATAAATTAATAATAATAATAATAATAAATCTTTATTCAAAATAGGTTTTTACAATATAAAACTTAAGTCTAAACAAATTAAAAGTGAAGAATGACACATGCCTGAACTAGGAAGATCCTGTGTCTCAGGCGAAAAAAGGACTTACACAACTAGACATAACTATATGAATTAAGTTAAATTTAATTAAATTAACACATGCAGAAAAAATAAACCGCTATGTAGGTAATCTTAGTACTAAGGTAAATTAGGAAACATTATTAACAATAACATAAAAAGTACCTATTATCAAAACAATGTTTATTTAAACCAGGTCAATAATTTAAACATATATTAGATACTTATAAATCCGTGTATGATGTGTTTTCCATTATTGCTTGTTATACATTTTTTTATTAGGTACGACAATCAAGTATCAGTGTCATCAAAAATTGCGAACTGTAAAGTCTAAACTTAAGAATAATTATAGCGTAGGAGTAAATTTTCAACCTCACATATTACTGACTCAGATACACAGAAAAGATCTAGGTCATCGATTAAGTTATCATTCATACAAATAAATCGAACATAAAATAAGTAAAAGAAAAGTTCTGAAAGTAAACTTGGAAATGGCGTTCTTAGGCGTCTTCATAGTCTATTGAATTAATGTACCGTAATTCTGCAGATTTCTTAGCGGGACAGTCGGAATCGCCAGTTGTGTGATTACACGGCTTCTTAAAGTGCAGGCAAGTAGCGCACTTAGGTGGATCAGACTTCTTCGCACACTCCTTCAACATATGACCTATTTCACCGCAATGACCGCAGGTGTTAGCAACCTCTCGGCATGTCTTCGCCGCATGACCGTACTGCTGGCACTTGTAGCATCTTGTAACAAGGGTAAAATCTCTTACCGGGCACGACGACCAATTGACAAACACCCTTTCCTTCGATATTAAGGCCTTTCGTATAAGTGCAGAGACTTCTATTACATAATTGCAGGACACAGCGTCTTTCTTGCCAGACTTATGACTTAATTTAATTGAGGTCAAGAATTTCTCAGGCGTCATATCTTGAAGTGAATCTGCTAGGTTTTGTTGGTACAAACAGTCAAAGACCTCTGCTTCTTTCATAGACGCGGGCACTCCGATGATCACAATTCTTGGCCTGCGCTTTTGCGGCTCATCCACAGAGAGTCCTGACGTAGTCAGTTGTGCTGACTGTTTAAGCTTCTCGATGTCAGCTTTGGTGTCCGTGCTGATGATAACACCGCCATTTTTTGTTTTGCGCAAACCTCTTATATGCAGCTTCATTTGCACTGGTTGGATAATCTGTTGAACGAGAGATTTAGTCTCTTCGCTCGTCTTTACCTTATCAATAGGGAAGATAGCTACAGAGCTTGTCTTGATGGGCTTAATATAATTGTCTGGGCTTTTTTTGACCATGTCAGCGAAAGAAACTGCTCCCATATCCGGTTTTGAAGACTCTTCGATGCTATTTTTGAGGTCTAGAAGTCTTTGCGACAGATCATTATTTTCTTTAAGGGCTTGAAGGGACATGTGGGCTTGAATGGTTTTCTGTTTCAAAGATTGATACTGCACGGCCAACTGAGACGTCACATGTCCCACATTACGGCACAGATTACTAATCCTCAGCTTCTGGTCAGTGTTCAATTTACCTTCAGATGAAACAGTGCACACCTCATTCAGGTACTGCTGGATGGCACTCAGCCAGTTTTGGATCTGGGAAGTAGCCACTAATTCGGGAAGGTCGTCTACCTGCGGGGCGGGCACAGGTGGTGCGGGCGAGGCTGCGGGCGGTGGGCTGCGCCGCGTTAGCCCGCTCCGGTTGAAAGGACTGCCATCCATTTTTCCTTTTATGTTATTTTATGAAGAAACACTGATCATTATAATTTAAAAGTTCTATCAATATTTCACACAACACGAGTAACCGAGTGACCCAGATGAGTCTTAGGTACCGAGTCCGCACGATGAAGATCTAGGTCACGATTTAGCAAGTGTTTTAATTAAATTAAACACACGTCCGCACGCATCAACGGTCGGCAATAATTAAAACAAATAAAAATTTTTCACTGTCATATGGAAAAGAGTTGCATCTGGGTAGTACTACTATTGCATCAACAGCTATCAGTTTCCAGTTGCATGCATTGAAAAAATGAGCCACACCTAGCAGAAGATTTTTATTAAATAATGCCTTAATACTTTCTGATTTACTGGGTTTCCTATGACAATTATTACATTAGGGGACAATCTTACACAAATCGACCTAGTCCCAAACTAAGCAAAGCTTGTACTGTGGGTACTAGACGACGATAAACAGACATTGTATCATAGTTTAATGTAGGTATTGAAATACATCAAATAATTTTAGCATCTCTTAAACTGAGTTTGATACAATACACCTTCACTGCTTTCTTATATCTAAGACATCTTTAACCCTTAACTTGGGAATGTATCCGATAAGACATTATTTAATACCACCTTTTTGTGTTTTTTTACGTTTAGGTTAATTTTGTCCACATTCCCACTTCGTCAGCAGTCCCTTTTCGTCCGCAATCAATTCCCGATTCGTCCACTTCCCATTTTGTCCACTTCCCATTTCGTCCACATTCCCACTTCGTCAACATTCCTGTTTCGTCCACATTCCCATTTCGTCCACATTCCTATTTCGGCCACATTCCCATTTTGTCCGCAATCCCATTTCGTAACAAAATAGTAATGAAATTGGTAGTATATCTGAATAGTATTGACCCGCACCGTGATTAGAAAGTATTTTTCTTAACATGAATACCTTAATCACAAAAATAATTAATAACTTCCATGAGAATTAAGCTAAGTGATAGCAAAAACCACATTAAAATAGGCTAGGAATGTTGACTAAGTGGGAATGTGGACGAAGTGGGAAAAGGACGAAATGAGAATGTGGACGAAATGGGAATGTGGACGAAGTGGGAATGTGGACGAAATTAACCTAAACGTTTTTTTAGATGTAGGATTTTCAGTTCTAATGTAAGACTGGGTTTGAATTACAAACTTAGAAATTTTGCCAGTTTTAGGGTTAAAGTGTTACCTACACAGCAGCCTTCCACTGTCTTGTAGCCATGTCCACAATGATGAAAACCATAAATTAAAGCATTTTTTTTTAATTCAATAGTTTGGTTCCATTAAAATAATTTACAAATTAACTTTATTTATTTAATTATGAACCTTTTGTATACCTAATAACCTCTGTTTGCTTTTATCTACTGTCCACTGACTGACTTACTTAATTATGATTTAATTATATTTTTTAAACTTGATAAATTCAAAATTACTTATATTTCAGAATTTTGTTGAATAAGGTCAAGGAATATACATTATACACAAATATAATTATAAGCTAAAATGGAAGAACTGAATGGGGACCTGTATGGGGATGGTCTGGTTAGTTTAGCTGAAGAAGGGTCTTTGGAGCCAGCTGATAATGGGAAGCAGGAGCAAAACTGTAACATTTGCGAGTAAGTCTTAAGTGAAATTATGAAATTGTTCCTCTTTCAAGTTAGAAAAATCCATTTTACCTATATAGATTTTTAATATATAACCAATCAAGAAATTAAATACTTATCTTCACTAAATATAAAATGCTAATATTAAGTATCTGTATTCAACATAATATCTGAAATAATTGGCCTAATAGTAGGAATGGGCTGAAAATTTATCTCTTAATGATTTGAATGAAAATAATTGATTAAAACCTTTACAATTTTTCTCTTATAGCAATAAGTTATGCAGTCCTCGAGTATTGTCTTGTCTTCATGTTTTCTGTGAAGCGTGCATAGACAAATTGATGGTAAATGAAGCTGGAGATTCACTCAAGTATGATTTGGCTGTTGAATGCCCAATATGCAAACAAGAAACCAAGGTAAAAAAACATTTCTATAGTTTAAACATTCTTCTGTTATTTATGTTAACCTTAATGTTATCAAACATTAAATTAACAGATACCTGGAGGTGGAGCTGCTTCACTTCCATCAGATTATGTCCTCACCAATGTCTTGGATGTGTCAGCTATGGATCAGTCTGTTGTGTGCACTTGCTGCAAGAGTAAGGAACCTGCTGTGGCTAGATGTACTGATTGTTCTCACTTCCTGTGTTCCAACTGCAACTCTGCTCATGAGTTCATGAGATGCTTTGAAAACCACCGAGTAGTCCCATTTGATGCTTTGAGGTCATCAAAGGAGAAAGCTGCTGTGCATAAGCCAATTTTTTGCTCGCGCCATGTTGGTGAAAGCCTGAAGTTTTATTGCTGCGAATGCGAAGTCGGGGCTTGTACTGAATGTCTCACTGTTGATCATAAAGTTGGTGAACATCGTTGTGAGCGAATTGTCGACGTAGAACCTAATCTGCGAACTGAGCTGAGGACTCTTATCACTGAAGCCAATGCCCGTGCGGCCGCTGCAGGCAGCGCCTCCGCCAGGCTTGATGACGCGCTTGGAGACCTGCAGCGTCAACGGGATGATGCTGAAAACATTATTAATGAGGCATTTCACGCTTACAAAGCTGCTCTCGAGAGACGCCGCGAAAAGGCGCTGGAAGAACTAGAGCGACTCCACAAAGAACGAGAGCTCAAGGTCATGGACCTATTCGACAGAGTTGACAAAACTGTACAGCGCATCGACTGTGCTTGCAAATTCGCTGCGAGACTTCTTAATCGCGGTGATGGTACAGAAATTGTTATGCTGAAGAAGACCGTAGCTTCTCAATTTTCCCGCTTACTGGAAGGAGCTCCTGAATTTGACGTGAATTATTCCTTGGAATTTGTCTCGAAGATCGACAAATTCGATTCCGTTACTGAGGATACGTTTGGGATTTTTCGCACGGAAACTACTCGCGCAGAAGAGAGAAAGAGAGCTAGCGAATCATCCGCTATTGTGTCTGTTACATCCAACTCGCATTCTCCTGCAGTGTCTGTAACTAACACTCCTGTATTCGACGACTTCCCTATGGGAAATGTCCGCCGCGTTACTGGAGTAGGAAACATCGTGGGAGTTCCTGGAGTTGGTGGCGTGCCTACCATCGGTGTTCCTGGAGTGGGACCCGTTAACAACAATAGCGTAATGCCTGTAGTCGGCAATGTTAATAATGTGCCTGGAGTGGGAGGGGTTTCTGGCGTAGGTGGAGTATCAGCTCTGCCATCTATGGTGGAGTACAACTTGCAACAGCTGGCGAGCATTGCCGAGAAGGACGTACCTCCGCCGCCTCATGCATCGCCTGCGCCACCTTTTACTCTAGCTGAATTGCTCGCTGGGGATCTGAACTCGCCTCAAGCTTACAATAACTTGCAAGCTCTAGCTAAACTCGGATTGAACGCGGGTTGGTATTGAAAATTAAGTCTTTACTATAGGAGGGTAACTTAGCGGAATGTAAATGTCCTAATTTTTCAGAAGTAAATGGATATGGCGGAGTCGCGGGTGTGGGTGGTATTGGTGGGGTGGGCCCGCGCGGCGTGTCCCCTGGCCGGCCGTTGCTGACGGCCGCAGAAGAGGCTGCTTTAGTGGCGCCCCCTGCACCACTCGTGCGTGCTACTAAGGCTACACCCATGCACATCAGATTCAAATTCGGTCAACTCGGAGGTGGAAAGGGACAATTTAACTCCCCTCATGGATTTTGTCTCGGAAACGATGAGGACATCATCGTAGCTGACACTAATAATCATCGTATTACGGTATGCTTTCAAGTACTGACTATTAATTGAGAAAGGTCAATTGTTAGTTTCGTCTATATTAAGATAGCATGCGCAACTCTAATTAAAACGCTTTGTTCTGTAAGAAACGTTTTATTTGATATTTTTTTCAGGTGTTCGACAAGTCTGGCAACCATAAATTTAACTTTGGAGTGGCAGGAAAGGAGGAAGGTCAACTTTGGTACCCACGTAAAGTGGCAGTTGTGCGCGCCACTGGCAAGTTCGTTGTCTGCGACCGCGGCAACGAAAGGTCTCGCATGCAGATCTTTACCAAAAATGGACATTTCTTGAAGAAGATTGCCGTAAGAAACCTTGAAATCTTTTATATTACGAGTGACTAAATATTAATTGCATAATTATGGTTTGACATATATCTTCTAGGTCCGATTTATCGATATTGTCGCCGGACTGGCCGTTACCGCAGAAGGTCTCATCGTTGCTGTAGACAGTGTTACTCCTACTGTCTTCATTCTATCAGAAGAGGGCGACCTTATTAGTTGGTTCGATTGCAGCGAGTGCATGAGAGAGCCATCCGATATTGCCATCAGCGGTAAGCATACAAGTCCAATTGATTCAAACCTAAAATAATTTTATTTATTATTTTAACGCTATTACTGCCGGGACATTATTACGAGGGGCGATACAAAAGTTCGCGAATTAAGTATTAGGAGGAAACTTTATTATTCAAACTTTTTACAAGCTTTTATTAATATTATTTAATTATTATTTTTATTATTTTTATTTTAACCTTTTCAACGTCAACGACACATACAGTTTGTCACTACGTACAGTGTCAAAGTGATCTTGACACAATGACATAAGATTCGGGATTCGATTTGTAGCATTCGAACATGGCGGATGAAGACAGTATCTAATTTTGGTATTTCTGTTTCTTTGGCTAGTTGAAGTATAATTTTGATAGTGTTTTATGCGGCGATTAACCTTAATTAACAGTGATCACAAAATTCTATAGTGCTCTCGTGTCTGACATTTTTTAATGCGCAAGTTGTCTCCACGTGGTTTCTGGAATTTTACTATCAAGTTGTAGAAACTACAATCACCGTACAACGTCGCTCCCCAAGGAAGCTAACTTTGACACTGGCGAAATTGTCCTTAAATAGGACAGCAGCCATATTTTAAATAAATAATAATAATAATAATGACATAAGATTCAAAGTAGGTTTATGTTTTGTCGAGGCGTGGCGTTGAAAGGGTTAATGCAGTTAAAATTGTATTTAAAATCAAAATGAAGTCTCTTGTCAGTAAAATTGTCTATCTACAATATTTAAGGTACTTCCCCTCCATGTGGCATAGCCGTGGGACGCCCTGTATAATACCGTCGAGGACATCTCGATTAAAAATTCGTAACCGACCTGATATTTTTATTCGACTTTAAAAGTACAAGGAAGACTTCACAGTAAAAAAAAAGTGATGCAGAAATTGTTGCAGACGATTGCATGCTTCATAAAAAAAACAACATTGAATGTTGATTCGGTTATAGCAAAACATTTCTGTTTGTAAGAAAAATAATGTTAAGTTTGTTTTGAATTTCAGGCAAAGAATTCTATGTATGCGACTTCAAAGGGCATTGCGTAGTTGTTTTTGACGACGAGGGACATTTCCTACGCCGCATTGGGTGCGAGAACGTCACCAACTTCCCCAACGGGATCGACGTGTCTGATGCGGGCGACGTCCTCATCGGAGACTCGCACGGCAACAAGTTTCACGTGGCCGTCTTCTCGCGTGACGGCGTCCTCGTCACTGAATTCGAGTGCCCTTACGTAAAGGTAAGGGTTTAATGATCTAAGCGTGATTGACTTTTCTTTGGAATCGTTTGAATGTGGGTCATTGTTATTAATGTTGAATTGCTCCTTTCCAGGTTTCTCGCTGCTGTGGACTGAAGATAACTTCTGAAGGCTATATAGTCACTCTGGCTAAGAATAATCACCATGTTCTAGTCCTCAACACCCTATACATTGTCTGAGGAGTAACTCGATGGCTGTAAGTCTGCATACTACAAGATCTCACATTTATTCCCTATATTTTATATTTAATTGCTGTTTTACAAGCTAACATTTTTTGCTAAACCAGTATTTGATTTTTTGTTATCTTGTGTTAAATTTCATGTTATGTTTAGTCTGATTATTACCAATCTGTCTGCATGCAGTGATCTGCTACCCCTACCTTATCGTATCATCCTTGTTTTGTGGAGTATTGTATTAAATAACAAGGATATAATTGTTTCCTAGGTATCGCTCACTGCTTGTAGATAGGACATTAAGTCATAATTTCCAAAGCACTGAGTACTTGCGTATTTTCTCGGTTTATTTTCGTCTCATTTTATGATTGCATTTAGTTATAGTGAAGGAAATCCAAAGTTTAGTGTATTTTGTTTTTATTATACATATTTGTTTCTAAATTTAGCAGCTGGTATGGTTCCTAGTTCGAGTGAAGTTAATACATGTCAATTAGGGGACTGCGTGGGAGTGTCGCCTCATTCCAAAAGTTGCATTGTTCCGACATGTTGGACCGTGACTAGTATCGTTTTAATGATTATCTATCTACACGTAGCGCTCAGTCATTCGCTTGATAGTGAACACATACAAACGCACAATTGAGTTTATTGTTAACGAAATTTTAGTCCTGCAATGACCAAAGGAGGCGACACTAAAATAACGTGCCATCTAGTTTAGGTTAATCTCGTATACAATATTATATATTGTCCGTTAAAATATATTTACCATTTACAGAATTCTTGTGTCTATACAAAATGTTTTTCATGTACTCTTGTTTTGAGAGCCTATTACATATTTGAAAATTTTTTCATGCGTACGCGCGCATACACTATGTTGTATAAATTTTGGTTCATTCAATTTCTAATGAACCATAATGCTGAATTATTATTGGAAAGCCTCCGTAAGCATAAACGTTGCAATAATTTAGTAGATACGATATTAAACTTGGGTGTTTAGAATGGAAGTATAATCAACACAGACATTTAATCTGGCATGGCATCTTGGTGTATATTTTCGACTTGAGATATGCACATAGTATACTTATATTCGGCGTTATATTGGGAAGAGCTTCATAGTCATTTTCCATGGAAATGGAGTGCACCAGTTATACATAGCCTACGGCATAAGTATTATAATAGGGTAACATATTAAATATTCGAGTCGTTAGTTGTTATTGCAAAGTAATAGGTCACAATGCCTGTCACAAACTATGTGCAGGATTTTGAAAACTTATTCACAGATTAATCGATAAATTCTGCAAAATTTATTCCATTATCTTAGTATTTAAAAAGAAAGTAAGTGTTCTGTCTTACGTGTTACCCGCCATTCTCGGGCATAATAAAACCATTCAATACTTCCCAGATATAAATATTATATGTATATGGATTTGCCATTACACATATGTACTACATCAAATCATCATATTAAACGCCAAATTATATATTTTTGTAATTGTTCAAATTTAATATTCAAGTGATGTTTATTAACGGCAAGTAAAAGCCTCCAAAGTGGCTGATGCGAACGCGAGTATTACTACAAAGATTTAAATATCGATATTCTCATAGAATAGCATTTATTTGAACACTTGCGCAATTATTCTTGGGTGGAAAGGTATTGATAGGTGGTAGGTGATTGATTGTACAGTTTCAATAACAGATTTTCACATTAATTTAGATTAACTTCCTTGGCTACCTTCATCGGGATATCATAGAATAGATATAGAGACATGAGTCTTATGGTATTGCTGATATGAGCATTATACTCAAATTGCCTGATTTTACGATTTCTGATATTAAGATTAACAAATTTTGTCTTGTCTGACGAGGTGACGAGTATTAATTCCAAAATAAAAGAAAATATTTATTTTGTATGTGGCCAGTCAGCATAGTGAAATACATAATTTCACTTTTTTTTTGTTATGAGAAAATAAATTTACGGTACTTAACAAATATAAAAAGCAACCATACCACCTAAAGTATTTGTGATATATTATATTAGTACTTGCTCTTTGTTAAACCTCGCTCTCTAAAACTAAGTATTTTTCAAATATTTAAAACCATTCATAAATATCCCATCGTACATTTTAAGTATTTTGAACAAACAGTGAAAATCTGTTATAGTAAATAGAAATATTACTTTGTAACACTTTCAAGTCAACTCACGTCTTCATATACAGTCATCAATATTATGTCAATATGTTTCCGAGCTATAATAACTAAGATCCAATAATTTACCGTAGAAATAACAATAGGAACGTAACACATTGTATGAAACGTTTGTACTTAATTAGTAATAGTTTATTTTGTTGTGTGTATTGAGACAGTTCTCCTTCAATGTTTGATACACTAGCGACATGTTATGTGATATGAGCAATAATTGAGAGACAACAATTTAAGACTTACGTGACTCAATTTTGTGGTGGAGGGGCGAGCAGAGGCCGCGGAGCGACGGCCGGCCGTAGCCCAGTGAAGGGTGGGTTGAACTAGATGTTGAGTCTGAATCCTCTATTAATTAGTGAGTAACTTTTGGGTTTATTTTTCATATTGTTTTTAAGTTATTTGTTTCAGGATTTTTGTCCCGATAGCATTAGGGAATTTTATTTTCTTTATTTTAACTAGGTTTAAAATAACGAGTCTACATACCCCTCGCGGATGAGTAGGTGTGGTTAATACTCTTATTTTGTCATTTTACTATTTCGTTTAGTTATACGTTCTGGGCCTATTATTTAAATAGTATTTTTGGCCAGTGTGTTTAGGCCTTTAGAGTTACGAATTTTTACTGCCAAATTATTTTCTTACGATATTTGTGCATGAACATAGTAATTATTTTATTGTATGATATTTGTAAAAATTAGTTACTAATTGTTGCCAATTTTTGTTTATTAATATTCAGGGTTTTAATATTAAAATGTTCAATTTTTATTTGTTGTCATTGATCAAAATTATTGTGTGTTAGTGAGGTAGAAGTAACCGTAATAGAAGTTATTGAAGCCCCAAAGGGAGCGTTTGACGCTAATACTGTTGCTTTAGGGTTGCATAAAAAATTATTAAAAAAGTGGTGTGATAAGTTTTCGATAATTTTACAAATTATACTATTTTGTGTGGATTCCAATATTCATAAATTTAACGTTGAAATATCATTATAACGTGTAATTTCCCTTGCATCTGAAAACAATGGACATTCTTGTATTTGAAAGTATTATAGTTTATATATTTAATCCCCCTTTTGCATTGATTGTGATCGTTTTGTCGACAAAGTTTCCTTAGTTCTTGCCATATATCTTACGTAGGTGTCATTGTAGACATTTTTTGTAGTTGTTAGATTTCCAATTGGATATACACAACAGTATCACAAGTTTGCCTGTACGGTGGCGTTGTTTAGAGATGTTTATTAGATAGAGAGGCGCGGCGCGCGGCGGGTATTCGCCTCGCGTCCGCTTGGCTGTATATTCTTGCTGTAGCAAGTACCTAAGCACTTTGTCATGGGATAATGACAGGTCAAATGGTATTTATTGTCCATTGACATTACTTGATAATAATTGTATCATTAGAGTACATTACAGTAGCCTTTCTCGAGATCTTAAAAGTTACTTATATACACTTTGAAAAACAATTTTTGGTAAAATATATTTCTCTTGAATCTATTCCCCTATGTATTCAGCAATAAATTACTTCTGTAGTTGTAGAATCACTTTATATTGGCACTGGAAAACTGCGGACTTCCTCGGCATTGAGGGGTTCAATGATAGGCGCGTGGATCGCGTTGCGAGTTGCAAACGAGCTTTGGACGCGGCGCGAAGGGAGCGAAGACCGCTTGCGTTGTTAGTGCCAAGTACTGTGATGTGGGTTCGCAGCGCACAAGTCGAGCTCTAATATTACCCTCCCTATTGGAGGTGGGCGTATTGCCTATGTTGTGGCACCAAGCACAGCTCAATGGTTCCGGTGGAGTGTTGTGGCATAACGAGTCTATTCTATTTTTCGCACGCGGCGCGTCGCATTACCTAACCAGGTGGAATGACAGGCTTGGACATTGCATTCTCATAAATTCCAATACTACCTTGCAGAGACGATAAAGACAGCATGCTCAAAGATTGAAAACGATTTAATTTAATTCACCCCTACCAAATTTATCTCCACTGTTCTGAAAACACATAACTCGTAATAAAATAAGGTTGTGAGCTCTATTCCCATTGGAATTTTAAGCCACATGTGTGCTTGTGCAATAAATATCACAGTTTGGATCTAGGCTTTTAAATTATTATAGATTATATACATTGTTGAGCTGATTATAAAAATTTAATATATTATTATACCTTTTAATATTGTTAAAGAATTCTAATTGCATTCCACATCTTAGAGTGAACGAATTTGAGATGACCGTTTTCAATCTACATTATACAAGTTATTTTTTTTACATGTAGGATTATTAGCAGTTGCCAATGTTTATTTCCTTTAGTCAGTAAAAGTACAAATATTTTAATATACAATTCTTGGTATTTACGTATTGTAGTGATCTTATTTTTAATTGACTCTATAACTTTAAGCATAATTTTTGTTCACATAGAGACGGCCATTAAGATATTTCTCATCTCACAAATTATTCAGTAAATGACAAAACATATCATCCAGAATTTAGTTTATTTAGTTTACATAGGAACTGTCTGCAACTCCCGATCTTCTATATTAATTTTTAATATTTACGGTAAAATGGCTATTTCTTTTTTGTTTTGAAATTAGATTTAAGTATATTGTAAGTTACTTGTATGTTTTTGTCATTTCTGTGTCAAAATATGAAAAGTATATTCTAATATTTTGTGTGAAAGGTGCATGTTCAAATGCAAATTACTTTGTCCAAAGATTTCATTTTATTCGTTATAATTTGATTTAAATTTCTTACAATGAACATATGACATTTGTTGTGGAGTGTGCATCAGTAGGTGTTCGATATAGAAAATATGAATTTTCGTAGAGTTGGTGCAGCCGAGCAAATCTCTACCATATTCTCTTAAGAATATATTGCTCAATAATTATTTTAATTCTGTTAAAAGTATTTTAAACTTAGGGAGTAGTCCACATCGAATATTTTGGATGGCTGGACTTTAGTAACACGAAATTATATCTAACAGACAATACCCTCCGTAAAGATTTGAAACATTGTAACGTTGAAGTTTATTAGATATAGTTGTTTGCCTTTGCGGCAGCTTGCCGCTGAGGGCAAGCTGCAGGGGCCCAGTAGCACCAGCACAGTAGCGTACCACTGCCTCTGACTTGTACAGGTTATACGAAACTACCCGCATACAACAGTGCTTTCATATTAAGCACGTAATTACGTACATCCTACTTATATTACCCTCATAGGAAAAGAAATGCAGTTTTCTTCGCTATATTAAAATTCTGTAATTTTATACAGAATTGGTTACTTGCTCCTTAGCGTAACTGGTTTAAAAGTGTGTAAGCATAACCTACTTGTTCTCCGATCACTTATTTTATTTGTGTCAATTTCAAACAAGGAAGCATTTGCTTTTGTAGATTGTCTTATGAGGCATTTAGTTTGTAGCAATAATGCGCTATTTAAATTCACTTGTTTGTGAAATTGGTGCAGGTAGTGTTACTTTTTGATGGATAATTGAAATGTCGGATAACTAGTTGGTTAGGAAATAATCTTTTCGTAAACAGTGGCAGTAGTATATTCTCAGTATACGTTGTGTGATGGTGTTGACTGTACAGAGAAAACCCTTTTGCCCCACAGTCAACGAAAATTGTTATGTAATCCATACAGGAGTCTCTGCTGCATTGTGCCTAGATCTTAGAAGTTAATGGTATCAAAGTAGAGTTAATCTCAAATATTTTGGCTCTTTGAATATTCCATGATATTATTTTGTTTTGCATGAAAATGTATTTACATTATATACATAAATACACTTAGTAATATTGTATACATGAATATACATTGCGTGGTTTGTAACTTGATGTTTAATTTTATTGTAATGAAACTTATTGTTAAGATGCCCAACTAGTTAAAATCTGTCCACGGTGGGTAACACATACTGTACAATGGAATTGAGCATATTGACCATCGAAGTAAGCTATAAATCGAAATGGCGCGAACCCAATATTCTTCTGTGGACAGAAGTAAAGTTAATTTGTTGCACATCTTACTTTGACCAAATTATTGATGCCGCTAAAGTTACTTGAAAATTGACTATTGAAGTGTCATTGCACTTACTTCTTTTTAGTTTTTAAAGGCGAGTGTCGGTTTTCACGTGATCTTAGCGGTTTTTTTCATAATTTTAAGTTTATTCTCGTGAATTGTGGCCAGGATAACAACAGCACAGAGCAGTGTATTTCAGAGCCTGCCTAAAATATATTTTTGTCATGATTTTATTTAGGTATATACATGTTATTATTCACATATTACAGTTTTCTCAACATTAGCTTGTATTTTAATTAAGAAATAATCATATTTAACATTGCCAGGTGATCAGCAACCTGCACTTTAATATTTTTGGAAACTATTGAACTTAAATTGTACTGACTTTATAAATATATTTACTTCAATAAAGATTTTCCATGCCACTAAAATACCTAGTTTTCTTTTAACAATCGTTACCTGAGCAGCCTTTATTTTTAGTTATTTCGATCAGGTACAGTCAAAGAAACTGAATCATGTACCAGGGTGATCCCTTTTCATTGCAAATGTCATGTTGACATTCCATACGTCGCCAAAGAAATCGTCGTGAAATTAGTTTTGAAAAAGTTCCACCCTGGTACGCGATTCAGTTAGTATAATAATTATTCATGAATGATCTATCGGTAGTTACATCAATTTGCTACACTGGTGTGACTATGGTTCATTTTATTTATCCGTAGTCCCACCACTATAGACCAACTCACCCTTGACTAAATATAAATATTAAATTTAAACAAATTTGACGGAGCTCCGCTTTGCGGGGCTCCTCTATTTCTGGGCGGTTTGCCCTTTGGGCAGAGGTGACTTGACTACCTATCTAACCTAACCTACCTATTTTCTGGACTGAATCATAATTCCAACCATAGTTGGGGGGTGCATGGGTCGGATAAAATAAAATGTAGTCACTCCAGTGTGACTATGGATAAAAAAATTAATCAGTCATACCAGTGTAGTAAATTGGTGTGATTACGGATCGGTCGCTGAATTAATATAGACCCGGTTTTCCGCAATTATTTATCTGCGTCTCGCGGGAATTTTGCATTTTCCCAAGATAATCAAATCATTTATTTACATAACTGTGACAGCATTAATCAGTGCCATCCCTGTCGCATGCCAAAGCACTGATCACCAATCAGAATGGTTTTACTCTGACGTACGTGAGTGTACCTACATCATGCAAATCTCAGCCATGGCAGCTCTAAACTCTAAATATGCCACGAACTCGCTGCACGCTCACGACGACATCGTTACGTTATGGTGGCGTTGGTTGGCGTTGCGTGTTCGCGTTGCGCTGCTATTGCCATCTCCGTCTTTCACGCTAGAATCGGCATAGTGCTCCTCTCTCGCACACGCAACTATTTCGTGAAATACGCCAAGTGAAGTGCCAGCATTTCGCCCCAAATGGGGCGAATACGTTGCGCGCTCGCGGCGAATCCATTGGGGACTCGCGGCCAACACGCTGCGCGCTCGTTCTGTTTTTAATACGTTCCGCCAGTGTGATATGGCTCTAACTGCTACGTAATTGCCGATCGCTCATACATTTTCTATTGCAGTTTGCAAAGGCGCGCCGAGCTGAGTTCAGTCTTCTCGCATTTTGTTTTATTTCTTATTTATAATATTAGTAAGGATTATTAAAGACTGTAAGAGACTAGACTAGAGAAGATTGCAACTTCCAGTGTTACCATTACCAATAATTAACACTGGAAGTGGCAAGGACTGTCATGAATTTGGTTAGGTATTTCTTTATCATCGGTGTATTCTTTTTTGCGTTTGAGCCGAGGTTTATTTGTAATGGCTAAAAATAATATAAATAAAATACGGACGCCACTTTCTTTGTACCTACCTAACGAAAGCCTAATTAACTAACCCCCCCTCCACGAATAGGGGACGGGGGGACGGTGATAATAATGATGGAAGTTTGGAGTCTGATGGATGGGCTAAATCCATACTAATTATTATAAACGCAAAAGTGAGTCTGTCTATCTGTTACCTCATCAGTCATCACGCTTAGGTAAACCGCTGAACTGATTGATAAAATTTGGTATGAAGATAGATAAGTACTTTGTTTGAGAACCTGAGAAGGAGACAGTTTTTATACTCGAAAATTTCATAGTTATAGGGGGTAGTGTTAAACAAATTCTTTGCATATGAAGTCGCCGGCAACAGCTAGTAAGGGATAAATTCTTAAAGGTAAGGTAAGGTAGGAGTTTCATAAAGGTAAGAAAACAACGGTATCAGATATCAAGTAAAATAAAAATACATTTATTTAAAAAAAAATACGCTAGGTATCACTAATTTATGGTAACATCATAAATTTTAACATAGGAACATTATCGAAAAATTGTAAAATCATACCCCAACCAAAAATAAATACAATTTGAGGCACGACACAAAGTATAGTAAATATTCAAAATATTACCAACTGGATTTCATACTATTATACCGTAAGTATTTGTACATTGCAATTTGAGCACAAAGAAAAATCAAAGCAAGTACCGTATAGCTTGTGGCTAAAAATAAAAACAAAAACCAAAAAATTAAGCCCTAGAACGACATTTGGCAATGTCTAAAAAAAATTACCACTGGTTTTTATATTTTTTTCCTATAGTCATTTACATATTAAAAAACTAATTTCAATATTTTTTCAAAATTATTTATTTATTTTATTTTGGTTGATGACGTTAAATTATAATGAGGGTTTTCCATGAGAGTATTTGGCGCTAGTATCGTCAGGTCCGTTTGACAACTTTGTCATTTGTTGTATGGGTGTAACGTCAAATAGACCTTACGATACTAACGCCATCTAGCGATATTCCACCTGTCAGAAAACCCTCATTGAGGGCTCCCACACGGCCAAATTTCTAAATCTATCTAAATGCGTACGATAAGGCAACCACTTTAATTATTTTTTGTTTAGTGGTAACACTGTAACTACAGACACTTTACTGGCGCTGTCAAAGTGTATGTTTCTCGGTATTTCGAACACAAATGGACTAAAAATACCTACATGTACATTTATTAGCGGTATTTATTATATTTTCATTATAGAAGTTAACACAATTTTAAATAGTTTCGTTGTTTCTTTTAAAAACGTGTGCAAATTTTACCGTTAAGTTTGAAATGTTAAAATAAATCTATATATTATATATATAAAAATCAATGCCACTTTTCGTTGTAATTTTATAACTCAAGAACGGGCTCACCTATCTAAACAAAATGTTTAGGCTTTGTTTGGACTATTTAGTAGATGGTTTATGTGAAGTTTGCACAAAATCGGTAGAGCGGTTCTTCATTTATCACATTTTTTGTAACAAATGAATTCAATAATAAATGGCGGATCATTTTGTTAATGGGGATTTTGCTGTCAAATTGAACCTTTTTTCAGATGGTGATAGTGCTGTCCAATTGAAACTTTTTTCAGTGTTGACAGTAAAAACATGTTGTTATGTCATTCATGTGGTCATTTCATTTTGGACGTGCTTCGATTAAAGCAAATTGTCAGCGATAATTATTGCTTTGTGTTTATATTTTTTGTTCAAATGTACTATGTATGGGTCTCATTCTAAATCCCTAACATCGTTTGTCCTAATGTAATGTTTGTCTTAATGATCGTTTGTCCTAACACTTTTTTCTCGGAAACTGTGAATTTTTCAGGAACTTTTTTGTGATTATCCTCTAGATCTCTATAGGTTAGGTTAGGTTTGTTTTATAAAAATCCAGAACAATTAATAGATTTTAAATAAAAAGAGTTAGGACAAACGATCATTAGGACAAACATTACATTAGGACAAATAATCATTAGGGATTTAGATATAGAGCCATATGTATATGTGTGCGTGTACTTTTCTCAGTTTTTTAACGAGCCGTCGGTGTTTCATATCTTTTACAGGCTTTATTTGAATTAAATTGTCAAACGCATTTACCGAACAATTTTTGTACAATTGCGCAATCGATAGATGAATTGATGGAATGTGTTTTTCCGAATTTTCTTCAGAATTACAGAAATCATGATTGGTTGAGAGAACGCGCCATTTTAGCACCGAAGAACATTCATATCGAAGAACATTCATATCAATGCCATTAATAGCTAGCAATTAATAAAATATTTTTTTGTTTGCATAAAATGAAATGAATTTGATGTTCCAATGAAATTTTTTTAATATTTCACTTTATACGTAGCGAAGCACGTACCGGGCAGCTAGATGAGCTAGTGGGGTATAGATATCAGACAGTGACTCCGTAGTATAATCCACGCGTAAATTGCCAAGAATTCTAACCACACAGAATAAAGTACGACTTGGACCGGTCACGCAATTTACACCAATGTCAAATGAAGGTCATTGCTTATTTGTTATATAATAAATTCATTACATAATATTAAAATTAAATAACTACAGAAAACATGTTTTTAGCCTTTATCTCGAAATGGTTTTCGATTTACTATACATTGCAAAAAATAGACATCCCCAATTCGCTCTACCCTGGGACCAGGTTTTATACTTACCTACTACAAAATTCGATTTTCGAACTTCCTATAGTGCCGTTCCGTTCCCGCTATGGTTTAAAACGAAAGAGTGAAAGGGACGGCACGACACGAACTTCGAATTTCGTAGTAGTAGCCTCCAGTAGGTACTGCGTATAATGCCTGTAATCGAACGAGTTAAGTTACAAACTTCTGTTGAGCGCAGTGATGTCTGAACTTCGCGGACGAAGATCGGTTAAATCTGACCCCATCAGAGTACAAATATGATAAAGGTATTTAAATGCACTATCCAGGGTTCTGTAACATTTAAGAAAATTTTCAAATAGGTAATCTATTCAGTGGCGGGGCGTGAACATTTTTGCAAGTAGGTAAAGCCGGAGCAAAAAAAACCTAAAACCCATTTACCCTCTTCTGGAAAGTGCAGTAATGGAAGAGAAGCTTTTGGTAACTTCGAAAGTTTAGTCAACCCGGGGGAATCGGGTTGTTAGTACCCTTGGCCACTGCTATACATTCTGTGTTTTTGATAACCTTGCTGTATTTTGTAACATTGTCTTCAGTCTTATCATAAATTCATAAAATAACTTTTAATTTCAATACATATTCCAATAAACGCGTGTACACGTATAAAACAGAATTCACTATAATATTCAATAGAATATTCAAGTACTTTATATTCCATTGCTTACGGTTTTATATACGCATTCCCCTGCGATCCAAGTAGATAAAACTTTAAGTGTTGTAGGGTGCATGATAACAAAGTCGGCATCACTTCCAAAATTGAGATTTCCTTTCCTGTCGTCGATGCCTAAAGCTCTGGCGGGGTGCAAAGTCGCCGTTTCCAATGCATATTCTAGAGAGCAACCTGAAAAAAGTAGGTGGGTAGGGTACATAAAAAAATAAAACAATGGAAATAATTATTAGGTACGATCAGCCAAGTAAGTGGTCTACCAGTTTTGTCAAAAGTTTCTGTTTGATCTAAATATCGCTAAGGTTGACTTTTCTGAGTGAAGTCAGTCATCGACATGTCATTATATTATTGCAAGGGGTAATCGTCCTCTTTGCATCCTGACGTGCAAATGAACTTCAACCATAGGACGGTAGACCATATTTTTGGTCGACTGTACCTACCACAGAACTAATACTAAGAAAAATGTCACGCAAGCTTAAGAGGGTTTATACTTTGATCAATTATAACTGAAGATACACATTGCCGAACAAAATCCCCTTCAAAAAATGTCCGAACTTTTTTATTTGTTTGCATAACAATTAAAATCATCACCTACACAGAAATTTGAACCTAATCTTTACTTCATTACAGTCGAATTTCGGTTGACACTTGACAGCTAAACTTGACAATTTCACGCAACGTACTGAGAAAAAAGAAGGCCACTTTCATCAAAGTGGCGCTCATTTGGCTCGGACATTTTCGGGCGCGCGACTGTGGATCTACAGTTATAATTGATCAAAGGGTTTATACCAAAAAACTGATTAAAGTATCAATATTGGTTGGTGCCGTAAACAGTCTGGGCAGTTGCCACTGTCTACGCACACATAGATAGTTACGCGTGTGTGCACCGAAACTTCACTTGCTGGCTGAGGCGACAACGCTCTTAACCTCGTAAGGCCGTGTACTAAATAAAGTTAAAGCGCGAGGTGCCTAAAGCACGGTCGTGAAGTGGGTGGATCAACTATTTCTTGTTGTTATTCTGTCCCGTAAGTGAGGGGACAAAAGTAGTACAGTTTAATTAGAAGAAATGTTGTGTCACATTAACTAAGATGCTTATTTGATGACCCATTGTAGAAGGGGTTTAAAACAACCACAAAAATGCATGTTTGGCAAATTTTAATCAGTACGCTTAGCCTTAGTATAAGTTTTATTTCACCAAAATACTTCTCGATCGCGTTTACGTAAAAATTTCAATTCTATGGAAACATGGACGCGTGCGCGTGGAGGCACTGTCCATGTTTCCCTAGTAATTGATTTTTTTACGTAAACGCGATCGAGAAGTACCTATTTGGTGAAGTAAAACTTATACTAAGCGTACAGATAAACTTACGGTTTAAAGAGTTACTCAGGAGACCGTCACTATAGCAACGAGTGACAAAGAAAAGTTGACCGACCCAAGTACGAATTATTTCGTACCTATACATGACCTGTAAATAAAAATTGTATCTCTATCGCTCGTCAAAGAGGTGAAAAAGTGGCGATGTAGACTCCGGCCAGAAGGCAATGAAAGCAATTTCCTTTCCATTTCCATTATTATTAGTTCTGTGATGGTCACGCATATTAAGTATATTGCGGACAATATTTTTTCAAAATGGGCAGGGAATCTTTTTTTTAACCGATTTCATTAACCCCCGACACAAAAAGAGGGGTGTTATAAGTTTGACCGATAGCGGTAACATAGGTGTGTGTGTGCTCTTAAACGGGTGAACCGATTTGGATGCGATTTTTTTATTTGTAAGCAGGTTTCTTGGACATGTTTCATCAAAATTGGTTCAGTCGTTTTAGAGTTATCAGCACTTTTGTTAGCTGCGGAAGGGATCTTAGACGCAAAATGGGCATTTACTTTATTTTCAAACATTATATGTGTGTGACCTAATTGGATTGAGGGTTTTTATTTTTTTTTTGATTAAGAGGATACGATGCGCACCATTTCTCCATACAAACGTAGTCCCCTGTTTTCTCCCTGGATAACGGCTTTTGAGGCAAATTTTTTTTACTGTGTAATCTGTATCTACCACAGCTATGCCCCTATGTTTCGTTTTTTTCCATATTTCAATTAACATAAGAAATATGAGCTTTCAAAAACTGAAAAAATTGCCCAATTTCAACGTCATTTTCAGACACTCATCAGAAAATAATCCCTCGTATAAATAAAAAAAGGAAAACATAGGGGCTTAGCTAAATCGGTCCTCTAATTATTTTTGTTAAAAATAATTTTATTGGTCCAGTTTTCGAGAAGAAAACAGGGGACTACGAAATGCTGTTTTGATCAATTTTACGCGCCTATTAAATTAACGGTCTGAGCTGCAGCTGTCCCGCTCTCGCTGTACTGACACGGAGGGGTTCGGTCGAGACAGTGACATTTCATTAAAATACCTATTTCTCAGAAGTCTCTCAGCCATCGTATCCTCTTAATAGTTATTAATAAACAATTTTCAGCAAAGAGTTTTAATATAATCTCCAATATATAAATATCTCGTGTCACGGTGTTTGTTATCGAACTCCTCCGAAACGGCTTGACCGATTTTTATAAAACGTTTTTTGTCCATATTTGGTAGGTCTGGGAATAGGTCGTAGGTTATTTTTTCTTCGCAGACGGAGTCGTGGGCAACAGCTAGTTATTTTACAGAAAGGAAAATACTTTATATCTTAACACCAAGGCCCATTTCACAGATCAGTTTGTTATCATGACTAAACCACACCCATACTGTGAAGATTAATTGACTGTAAGTAGAACACTATAGTATTTCCAATCATTTATTTTCTCGATGACAGCTCCCGTAGAATGTAACTGCGTTTAGTTACGCAAAAAATAACATTTAAATGCGAGGTATAAAGTATATGGCAAATTGCCATAGAATGTGACTTTATTAAACGTTTATTATTTATCGTACTTTAAAAAAAATTACTGCGTATATGGACTCATTTTGTCTTAGATGAATATTATATGGGATCAAGGAACAAAATGAGGCAGTTATCGTATTATTTATACCTCGCATTTAACCTCCTGAGGCCCACGAAAATTTTGTTTCAATGAACTTTAAACTTTGTCACTTTTGAGTGAGTTCGATATCACATTAGAAGTAAGTCCTATATAAAGGCCTAATTCTAATGTGACATCGAACTCACTCATAACTCATTAAGTGACAAACTTTAAAGTTCATTGAAACAATATTTTCGTGGGCCTCAGGAGGATAAAAGTTAATTTTTGCGTAACTAAACGCAATTACATTCTACGGGGGCTGTCATCGAGAAAATAAATGATTGGAAATACTATAAATAGGTATTATACCTGTTGCTTCCTTAAAGGTGCGGACACACTCGTCCAAAACCGCGGTACTGCCGCAGAGGGTTTTGGTTCCCGACACATAGGCTTTTCCACCTTCTACCGTCACTGTTTGCGGTCCAATGTGGTAGCTGCCATCTGCTAAGCCCTGGGCTGCTACTGCGTCACTGACAAGCACCAGTCCTGATAAAAAATAAAATATATATATACAACGTGCCCCCCACCAGGTTTCCGCGAGAGTCTAACCACGCATTCCTGAGTCCATATGGAGTAATAAATGTTATGTGAACCTAGGTCGAATTATGCTTTTTAACTTTTTTATTTTTTCATACATAATAAATACGCAATCCCAGCACCTCCACCACTTTCATAGTAAAATTAAAACATAAAAATGGAAATATCTCAAAACTAAGCATATTTCTAGAGATGTGCCGACTAGTCGCCGACTATCCGGCCACTTTCGTAGTCGGCGACTATAGTCCGACAAGCTCGTGCGCGACCCTCCGTGGAACCCTGTCACAGTCAGCGTTTGCCGCACTTATTATAAACAATCTCGTTAAGGACAACAGAGGCTCCCTGCGACAGGGTTCCGCCGAGCGCCGCGCACGAGCTTGTCAAGGTATAGTCGGCGATTAGTCGGCAAATAGCGCCGATTATCCGGCTTCTTACTTTGCATGTATTCCTCAATAAAATACATGTAGGAGGATTACATTAAATAAAAGCTTTGAGGAATCGTCTGTGTTCAAACATTTACATTCTAACTGAGGCATCAGGGTTGTGTGTCAGTATTTAATATGGTCATTATTTGTAGTAAGCATTTGCTGTTTTTCCCTGCCCACCACGAGAAATTATCATTTGGCATTGGTTACCTACCTGACTTTACGGGAATCATTGTCCAAATGTTCAAAAAAACTTTTTGACACGATTGAATTTGAATTGAGCTCTTTCACTTTAAGGAACAACAACACTATTATCACACAAAAATATTTTTATACTTACTCAAAAACACCACTCTGATCCGTATAAAATCAAAAATTAACTAAGAGTGATTTAGTGGTTCAACTTACGGCCTCTCACGTGTGGTGGGTTCAAGCCCGGGCTCCCACCATTAAATTTTTAAAAAATTATGTGCAAAATTTCATTTTAAATTTACCATGAGCTTTACGGTGAAGGAAAACATCATGAGGAAACCTGCGAAGAAATCAAATGGCGGGAACTCCCAACCCAACCCGCACTGGGCCTGCATGGGTACTATGGCCCAAGCCCTCATTGAGAGAGGAGGCCTGTGACCTGCAGTGGAACGTATATGTATAAGTTGGGATGACGATGATGATGAAAAAACCAGGTTCTGACATGCTCGTAGGCCTCGTAGAGCGGTGGTGGCGACTTGCGCGTGAATCAGCTGTAAACGAAGCATCACGGAAATCCCCGAAACCGTGATCGGTTTGGCCGATTAGTCGGCCGACTAGTCGGCTACTTTACAACCGACTAATCGGCAAGTCGGCTAGTCGGCCAAAGTCATGATCGGCACATCTCTACGATTGTATCATATTTCGACCTAGGTTCAGACAACATTTATTACTCCATATGGCCTCAGGAATGCATGGTTAGACTCTCGCGGGCATGTTGTATAAGTGAATCACTGTCATAACAATTGGTATAACACTTAAGTGGACTATACATACATAATTCAATCTACTCACACCTACTCTGTATTATCAAACCGCAATCTGAATGGGACTGTCAGAACTGTGATTTCATAGATATTTTGACGTAAGCATATAGAATTACTTTGAACTCCAATCCCTTTCTAAACTCGCCCTGATTTATACAAGGGTAGGTTTTGTACTCATTATAAGATAATTACTTAGTTAGTGTCTATTTATAATTATAAACACGTTACTAAAGATTTACAATGATAAAATAGCGTTATTTGGCGGCTCAGTACTAAACATCCGCAATCATACCTTCGGGGTTAGTTCGGCAGGCTATCCTTAATGCCGCTGGGTGGGTATGAAGGCCGTCCGATATTATACCATAGTACACTTGTTTGTTGGTCGTGGATGCCAGCAGACCGACCAAACCAGGGTCGCGATGGTGGAACTAAAACAAAACAACGGCATGTAGCCTTGTCTAGAGGTCACCTAACTGGCTCAAGTACAATGCTAAGGTCAAGAATGTGTTAATGTACCTAACTAATACGTGACGGTCTTGAGATGACTTTGTATTGTCCTCTTCATGTTCTCTAACTATAGGTAACGCCACCAGAGTTGAGGCCATGCACACAACCACATCTCATGTAATGACAGCGGGATTTTGACGTTGTGTTGACGTTTAACGACAACACAACGTCAAAATCCCGCTGTCATTACATGAGATGTGTTGTGTGCGTGACCTCAACTCTGATGGCGTTACCTATACTAACAGAGAAAATAAATGTTTCGCTTAGAAGAGACTAAGGTGTGAGTTATTGTCTAATTTGGTAGGAAACAAAGATAATTGACTTTAACATGACAGAGAAAACTGCCCAAAGAAGAGACTCCAATTTCAAAGCAGCATTTCAGTTTAACTTAAGCTAATATGGACATAAGTGAATCATAGATTCAAACTAGGTACAGAAAAAATGCCAACTTTTTGACTCTTAATGCCACCACAGACCGCAGCGCAGGACCAGCGCGTTGTATAACACGTAATCATATACGTTGCGCCGCGCTGCCAGCATGTGACACCGTATATATGATTCAGCCGGTACTGCCGTTTCGGCGAACATTATATCGCAAAATGATTCATTTGGCAACTGTTTATTTTTTCTGAAACTGTAAACTATTCAGGGTATATTTCAGGACTATCCTGTAGGTTAGGTTAGGTTTGTTTTATAACAATCCTGAAAAGTTTACAGTTTCAGAAAAAATAAACAGTTGCTAAATGAAACATTTGCCAAATGAATCATTTTGCGAATTTTTTTTTTACCGAAACATTAGTAAACCATAATTCAGTGTTATACAACGCGCTGGGCACGCTCCGTCGGCGTCGCGCGCACGCCCTGCGCTGCGGTCTGTGGTGGCCTTTAGTTAATTGTTAGGATCCTGACATAAGAATAGTTAGAACAGGCCACCAAATGGTATGCCATCCAAAGAAAAAAATGGGTAGTCTATGGTTGCATACAGCGCAAGATGTCTGTTATTAAAAAAAAATACAGACATAAAAGGTTTACGGAGTTTACTTACTGGCAACATAGCATTAAATAGGTGAGTAATTAGATTGGCTCCACTGTTGATAGCCTCTTCCCCTTCTGCTAGGCTCGCTGTGGAATGCCCCAATGCCACTTTAATGCCCAGCTTGGAGAGTTCTTTGATAGCCTCTGTAGCCCCTGGTAATTCTGGAGCCAATGTGACAATCACAGCATTGTCAAGCGATCCATATATTTCATAAACTGTCTTGATGCCCTGAAAAACTTAAGTATTTAATCAAGATCGTTAGGATGTAAGATATGATAATTATCTGGTCTATAGAGGTATGTTACATTGCTGGGCCAGGCCTCTGCTCAGAATGGGGGGGGGGGGGGCTGTTAATTATCTACTTATTGGGAAGTATGACAACAACAAATCCTTGAGATGTGTTTACTTGTTATTGATAACATGTTTACAATACAGCCTGCCATACATTGAGAAACATACAGAAAAACTAAAAGGTATAAGGAACATTTCAAGATAATTATTTAATTTTTCTTAATTAAACAGACATTGAACTCAAGTCTGGTACATTGCAAAATGGTATTGTGAAGTTTTATAACAACTGATAAAAAGTTCATTGGCTTTGATAAGTTAATAGTTTACATACTTATACAAAGTAGGTCATTGATAAATATTTATTGCAGTCAATGATTGTATTACACATCAATCACACTGTGGTGATGGTTTAGTTATTGTGATGCTAGTCATGATAGTAAAAATTCCACTCCACCTACCACATATTAAAAAGTGGAAATTATGGCAATTATTTATATTTAAATAAAATGGTATATTACAATATGTACATTTTTGAGGTTACCTATCAAATTCGCGAATTTATTTTTCCGAATATTTAAAATCCTGAATGCTTCATTTATCCAAATGCATTTTTTTCTGAAACTGTAAATATTTGTTTATATTTTTATAAAACAACCCTAACCTAACCTAAAGGGTTCTACATGATGGTCCTGAAATAAAACCTGAAATATTTACAGTTTCAGAAATAAATGCTTTCGGACAAATGAAGTTTTCGGGATTTTAAGCCTTCGGAAATAAAATTTTCTAAACATCGATAGGTTCCCCATTTTTGAATAACAGTCTGAACATAAACTTTTAGAAGACAAAAGGAAAGAGCAGGCACATTATAAAAAAAGTGTATGGGTAGCCTTCCTATTAATTGATTAACCCTTTCAACGCCAACAACACATATAGGTGTCACATAGTACAGTGTCAAAGTGATCTTGACACAATGACATAAGATTCAAAGCAGGTTTACGTTTTGTCGAGGCGTGGCGTTGAAAAGGTTAATTACTTATGTAATTTTCTGTTAATTTTGAATTCAGATACACAACAAAATAAAGAAAAAAAATCAAGATGAAGAAAATTGATTATAAGGTTTATACCTTTTGAAAGTGTATTTTCATACAAAAATTGTGAAAACCCAGTAACTCCTGTTGACTCAGAATTATTAAATTTGGCAAAAAGTAAGGCCTCACAACTCAAATAATTAATAATTTTCTTTTCACAGAAATATTATGAAGAGGTATAAACTTTTTTTTGCTGGCCTCTGAACTGGTACAGAACCCTCAGTGCCCAGTCTGACTTGCACTTGGCCAGTTTTTTTCATCAGTGTATAGCCATGGACAAAACCTAGTAGTTCATGTTATACAAGAAATATTTACCTTATCCAATGTTTTAATATACTCATCCATATGGGCACCTTTCTTGGCCAAACTAATGAAGGGTCCCTCGAGATGAACTCCTAGTACAGTAGCTCCATGTTGCCCCCCCTGACTCTTCTTAATCCGAGGAAGGATTTTCTTATATTTTTCTTTGTCCGAAGTCACCATAGTGGGGCAAAAAGATGTAACTCCCTGAGTCAGTAATTTTTTCGCTACTTTTTGGACTCCTTCTTCAACATTTTCACAGTCATATGAAAAGTCTATGCCCCAACCACCTAAAAAAATATAGAGAATATCACGTCTTTGTATGATTTTCAATAAAAAGATTGCACTCCCAAGATTTTCCCATATAACTGCCATAGCTTTTCGTAAAAAAAATATTTTTAAAATTTTTAACAGACAAACATCAAAATAAATATGTATGCGACTTATGCGAGTTACTTGGATAACATAGCTTAAAATAACTAACAAGGAAACGCAAATAAAAAAATAGGCGTGGATCCAGCGGGCGCCTACGCTCAACAAAGGCAAAATAACACATTTACTAAATGTTTACCGAACTTTGTATGCAGTTTAAACAAACGGATATCACAAAAAATAAAGGGATAGTTACCATTAATTTGAATGTCAATGAACCCCGGAGCAATCAGCAGACCTTCGCAGTTCACTGTCTCGTCGGCTTCAAGTTGTTCCACGTAAAAAACTTGTTCTGGATTCTCAATTTTCCCATCTCGAATCCATAGGTCCTCTTTTATTATGGCACCGTTGCGAAGAATATGGCAATTGTGGAAACGCGTCAAACCAGATTTAGCCTTCATTATAGTTGGAAATAATGGGGTCAGTAATAAAAGAAACACAATTATGCCGCTCCGGTCGAAGGGTTTGGTTGAACTGAAATAAAAATATTACGGACAAACTTGTAATTTCGTGGTACTGTCAGACCAGACAGCTGACATTGAACTGACAAGTGACAGTTGGTGATTTTTTTTTTTTTTTATTTATTCAAAGCATTGGCAACACGGCCATCAGCTTAAACCAAATTTACAGTACAAAAGTTCTTAAATTATCTAAGACAAAAGAAACAAGTGAAAAAAAAAAACAAATTAACAAGTTTTCAACATGGGTTGTTTAAAACTAAAAAAAAAAAAAAGCTTAGCATTAGCTTAAAATGACAGTTGGTGACGTTGGTGACATTGACAGTTGGCTGTTTGGTCCGTATTGCGCTTGATTACTAAGCGCTCTACTCAAAGCGTTGCTGAAGCATTTATTTAAAAAAAAAAACCGACCAAGAGCGCTCGAGCGGGTCGGACACGCCAAGGACAGGGTTTCGCAGCCGTACGAAAAATTATATTTATCTCAATTTGCTTTATAATTAATGGACACATTTTCATAATGTAATCGTCTATCGATCGGGTTCGAACTTCCCTATGGCATATCGGGATTTCGCTCTTTATTATAATTATTATTATAATGCATGGGCTAGGG
The DNA here is from genome assembly GCA_947563465.1 of Archips xylosteana. NCBI lineage: Eukaryota > Metazoa > Arthropoda > Insecta > Lepidoptera > Tortricidae > Archips > Archips xylosteana. Next base: position 13,108,516 of record OX387349.1, read on the forward strand.
TCGTAAGAAACTACAGAAAATTTGATTTATTCGAAAACTTATTAAGTACATTAATTAACTAGCTGTGGCATGGCTGTCCGTAACAATAATAAAATTTTAAAATGTATCGAATTTCTTCATTGGATTCACACATTTTGACAGAACGAAAAACAAATGAAAAATAGCTGGAAACGACATTTTACTAATTTATTTCTTTTTTAAAATGTAACCTTTTTAATGTCATCAAAACCAGCCAGATACAAATAGCACAACCAAAGAAATTCTATTACAATTTTATATTAAGTATATGCGAAAAGTCTTTCCCTGACCTATTATTACTTATTAACTTGGCCATTCAGTTTGAAGTTTGTAATGAAGTGGTTAGCAATTTGCTCTTATACTTCTACTGACAACATACCTACAGCGTCAAAAGTCTATAGGTAGATAGGTACCTATGGAAACTTCGGTTACTTGCTCAAATTGCACATAATTTTATTTACCAAAAGTAAATGTTAGTTTTTAAGATTTACAAGATGAATGTACTTAAGTACATTTAATTTAACCAATTTGATCCTAAGCTATCATCATAGAACCTTGAGATCATGATATTTACTTCATTCGATATGTAAGCATTGTTATTGTTACAAATAAAATTATTTTTTAAGACAAGGTTCCATAGGTAGCTCAGCCCAGAAATCACGTAGGTACGATCAAAGATAGATCCTTTAGAGTTATTGGTAGAGGTTAGACACATATACTCGAGTTCTTTTGGTGTCAGGGTAGAGCAGGTGAGACCCTAGGGGTTTAGATTGAGTAAAACAAAATGCAGGTTTAAGACGTATATTTAGCCCTTAGGGCTTAACTGACAGAAAATTTATATCTCGAGGGTCGCGGATTCGAGAGTTGAGTGGGAAAGCGTTTCTTGGCAAGGCTTCCCTGGATTAGTATCCGAAGCGTAGACTGCCGGTGCTGGACGAAGGCTGGAGACAGGTAGTGGCCCCAGGGTCAGCAAGCGGCAGGAGTAGGTCTTGCCGTAGGAGCAAGGAGAGTCTTCGGTTCCAGGAGCCAGCCGAAGAAATAGCGCAGAGGAAGATGTGCGGATGTTGGAGTGATACCCAGATTCCAATCAATACTGTGCCGCCCTGAAATTAGGTCTTGTTTAGACAAGGGGTTTAGGTGGCCTTTTTCTGCCATCCATCCAACCGGCGTGAAGAGAAGCTTCCTAACCAAGTCAGCCGTAATCGTTGGAGTGGTAGAAAGAAAATCGTTCGAAGATTACAAAAGAAAAATTAAGCTAAATAAATTTGGAAGAAAGTACGTTACAATATTTGAAAAATGTTCGTTATAAATTTGAAAAGGCCCAACGGTTAAAAAATAAAAATGTAGCAATAAGCGTTAAAAAAACTATTTAGGTAAAAAATCTAAGGGCCAGAAGAATAAAATTAATTAAAACAAAGACTGCTAGCACTTTTAAAAGCAAAGAATAACAGTTGAGAAAAACATGAAATCTAGCTATGTTACAAAATAAAAATCTGAAAGAAAACACAAGTTCACAAAATACACAGTTAAAAAATTGATATTTGCCAATGACTTACCAAATTTTGGGCAGAGTGACACTGAATTTATTTTATTTAAAATATTAAAAAGAAAGTAGAAAGGCTGGAGTTGTTTCCTATTTTTATGAGCGTATGATGATTTGCAGAATGCCGAAATTTGTTATTCTTAAAATGCTCATTCAAAACGCAACAGTTAATATCAATTAAATAAATTAAGAAACATAAAATGTTTTTAATATAATGCACCACTAGCGCCATCTAGCAATCATTAGGGAAAATAATCTATTATTTAAAACAGCGCCATCTAGAGGCGTAAGGGAACACTGCATTGTGACATTGGACAACGTTTATTCAATACCAGAATTACACTACACTAGGTACACAACAGGCCACGACCGCGGGTTACAGAGTTCGAGCTTATTACTAAGTTACAGAGTAAGAGATGGACAGCATTCTTATCGTTAGTCGTTAGTGTTATGAATTGACGCTTCGTTAGGCGTCCTAGGCCATCTTGGATTTTTGGTTGATGACCGACCAATCAACGTCGACCGCCAGCGCGCGCGATCGTTGATTGGTCGGTTTGAAACCTTGCTACAGATTGTACAATTAATACAGACGGTGGCGGGATGATGCGGCGACACAGCGGTCGCTCGTAGCGCCACAATCCCATACTTAAAAAGTGGCGTATCGGACGGACCAGGGTTAAATTAAATGCGGCAAATATTCAATTTAAAGTTTTGATCGACTAACTATGTACCTAGGTATTACTCGTCATTATTATTATAATGTTGGTACGGGTTTCCGATCACGGGCCTATGGGGACCCGGTCATTTGAAAGGCATTCATGGGGCCGAAGCCAACATGAAGAGGCCTTTGGTACCATATAATATAAATGAGATGGGCGCAACTACGGAGGTCTATCCCCTAATACACCATGGGGATGTGCTAGCGGACAGTACTCCACAGTTGCCAAACTATTGCCAGGTAGGAAGCGACGTGGAATTGGCTATGAGGTTGGAATGTTGTGGACAGGATTACCGGGCTATGGAGTGAGATAACGGACACCTACCATTTCAATATCTCATAACCTGAACTTTTGGTAGGCGGTGACTCGCCATTCACTAAATGGGCCCCTCAAACTATTGCCCGCTCGGGGCAACGAGGCGGCAACATTGGTGTGAACGGCTAAGGATGGAGAGGTGTTCCTGGACTTTAAACTTCAAAATGCCAACTCGCCACTTGCGGCCAAACACATCCATCCTTCGAGCATTTAGCTCTTGCGTTCCACTCTAGGCGGCCAACAAAGGCAAACTAGAGGCGGGGTGGGTGTGTAACTGTGTGTGAGTGTGTGTATAAGCGCATGTGTGTATGTGTACCCCTGGAGGTCTCGGGTTCGTGGTGTCGCTACGCACCAACAGCTCGCCACAAGCCGCCCTGCGATGACTGACTGCACTGGTGACACGACAACACCAGCGGGCGATGAGGTCGTCACATGCCTACGCCTTTCACATCCCGTAGCCTTTATTATAATTATTATTATATTATTATTATTTTATTATATTATATTATTGTAAAGTCACTAAACCTTGATAGATTTCCGTTAAAATTAGTCATATAATAATTATAAAGTAAGTAGTAGTTAGGCATTGCATTTTTTTTTTTCAAAATTCTCAAGCCACGGTTTAGCTAGTTACTCCAGAGGGAGGACACTCGACTCTAACAAAAATTAGCACTTTAAAGGAAACGGATCCCCAAATTGAAAAATAGTTTTAGCAAACCTACAATCTTTTTAAAAGACCAATCCAACGCTATGGGTTTTTCAAATTGTTCACACAAATTAATATGTGCGAGCGCGACGGCAAATATTTACACGCGAGCGACAGAACAGATAGTGACATAGTCATTGTACGAAATTCTTCGTGCTTCGCAACCGTGCTTTACCAGTGAAATAGCAAATCCAATCCTAATTTTATTTGAAACGCATAAGTAGTAGACTATTTTTTTAGTATCGCAATCGTTTACCCACTTCCGCGGCGGACTACTTACTAGCTTTGACATAAAAAATCCCACATAGTTTAACCTAATCAAATCACAATATTATTATGGTTGTTTCATGGCAGTTCTCTTATTACAATAGAAAATATTATCCGTCGTAACATGGGATGATAAAATATTTAAAGCGGGTTTCCCGAAAAAGGGTCGCTTGCCACAGAGCTAAGAATTTGTTCCTCATAAATAGCTACTATTGGTCGTTCGTAAAATAAATGCCTTACTTTATATCCGCAATTCCTTTTGTCTAGGTTTTAAAGTCATTATTATTTTGTTCAATTTCAATCATTAAAGTTGAAATTATGTTTTATGCGCGGCCAATCTTATACTTAGCGAGGGTTAGGTATTAAAGGTCGGTATAAATATATTTCAATCATAAGCTTTGCTTCACTAGTACCTATGTATCTGTTGACCTAAGTTACAGTTCATTTTAGCTCTCAGACGGCTACTTCCAACTCTTTCGATTCACGGCCTCGCAATGTAAGTACCTAATGCAACCTACGTAATTTTTTTTACTTGTGTAAATGTGAGCTAATAAGACCAGATCAGTCGCTATGTCTAATCCGGCGAAATAAATCGTCTTTCGCATGTGAAAGGCTCCCTCCTGGGGCAATCTGAGCTAGACCCCCGGCTCACTTTGTAACGGACTGAACCTTCGGTGGCACGAACTTTTTTTAAGATTATCCGACTTTTTATTATTACATCGAAAACTAGTGTTTATTTGAAATGTTTTGCAAAAGGAGGCACTATTTTAGTCCTCATAGTTATCGAGATAATTAATTTCAAATTTTCATAAGCCACCGAAATTACAAAACTGCGAAAAATGGAAGTAAATTACTTTTATTGTTTAATATCACAATGTGTAATAACTACAAACTTACAATAATGGACTTAAACTATAATTAAACAAATATCACCATATTTTTTGGAACGTTTCACTAGTTAAATAAGTATCTAAGTCTTGTAAGGTAATTACATAACTTTGCTCTCGTTCATAAGCTATTATGCTTTAAATAGTAGTTATTATTATAATTCAGACATTCATAAAAACAAATAATTTCTTAAAAACAATAATCATTCCCTACTTATTATTTATTTCAGCAGTATTTATGATATCAAAAATCGGCTAAACACAAACTAAAATTTTTTGCGAAACAAATAAATAATGAAACAAAAAAGATATAAATTTCAGAAATATTTGACCAATATTAATCCACCATCAATACATAATTAAATAATTATTTAATAAAAGCTGAAAACACGTTCAAAAATCAAAGTTTTTTTCGTAAAATCATTAATATTTACCAATATTATCAACTGACTCGGATTATTTTACATAAATATGTACAGGAAATAAACTTAACAGTTTCAAAAATCCATTACTAACTGTAATACCACCGGATTCATTCAAATCACCAAATTCACCGCCACCGAATTCACATGAGCAATTTAGTTTTTAACGAATTACTTCAAAACGGTTAACAATAGAAACTCGATTTTTTTTCTAGAAGTAGTAATAACACTGCTTAATATGCCAAATTAATTTGAGTTCAATTTATCAACAAATCAAGCGAGTAAAAATTGCCACTGATATTACTTTCAGAGGTACCAAAAATTTCATACGTGATTCTTACCCTCATAATTCGGCAGTGACGCAAAAAAAACCTTAAGTCCGCCCTGTTCAGCCGACGCAGCGTGGATGGTTCTTTCTGGCAAGCCATCGTCAAATGTTCTTGAAGTGTGCGTAAGAACAGTATGAAGAGTTTTATGAACGAAATTCGATAAGACGCTTTTCTCGGGACATTTATGTAATATGGTTTAAAAAAAAAAGATAAGGTAAAAAGGAATATTCAGATAATTTAATCTAATTCATAAAGCAGTTGTCTTGCTGTGAACAGTAAAATTTATTGGTTTTCTTGCTTGGTTTTTGAAATAAACGGTAACACATAGTGAAAATTGGAGGTAGGACAAGGCCGAAATGGGGATTCCAGCTACTTTAGATTTTTTTTCTCCCATTAGATATAGCTTATATAAAACTGTTAGAAGTTTTTTAAGTAGAACAAAGTGTTAACTATATGAGGTATTTTAATTATAAGGTTATCTATTAAAATTAAATTTTTACAACTACTTGAAGTTGAGAACACGAAAAAACGTGAGACCAGAGAATGACCCAGATCTATAGGTATAGCCGGATCTCCAATGGGCGAACCACATCACGAGTCAGCCATTTTGAGCCCAGTGTCGAAAAGAGTTATGGCTCATACACTTGCCTTGCATGTAGTTAGTCATTTGCGCGCTGGCCATGTTGGCAGTCAGAGCGTACCTGCATGACAGGCTTTAGTACTGCAGGCAAACAGACAAGCTTTCCCATTATACCTTAACTTATGGACCATATTCCTGTAGCAACTTAATTAGCGCCGAATTGTAGATAGAAGGCTCAGTCTGGTACGAAGCGAGCCGGAGGCACACGGCGGACACGACGTACAAAATACGCGTTCTTGAATCTACATAAGCACGACGACATCTGTACGCGCGTACGCCTACATACATCGCGCGCGCACTCTTCTGGATTCGGGCGGTGTCCGGCAATCTGCGCCTAGAGGGGTGGGGTAACTCGAATCGGTGCGGGGCGGAGCGTGTCCATTCTGTACGTTAGTACTATTATATATTCTGTGCCGGAGGTCTACCTCGGTTTGCCCTAGGATGACACTGTTTTCTGCCAGGCTCCCAGAAACAGTGTCATCATCTTTGTCACAAATACGTTAACATTTCGTATCCAGTAGTTATGTGGAATCTAAATTTATAACAGCTCTGTCTATGTTTATGTATGAACATAAAAATAAAGTTTCTCGAGACGACGACTAAAGATTATTTTTAACGAGGTGGACGGACGATTTGATGAAGGCCGCAGGTTCAAGGTGGACGGAAGCCGCTTCCAACTGTAATGATTGGGTATCAACGAGGCCTTTGTCCAGCGGTGGACGTCCTGCAGCTGAAATGATGAGGATGATAAAAATTTATTGAATAATATTTAAAAAAGATCTCGAATGATATTTTGCCGACAACTTTTACATTTATGGACTTATATTTCCTTAACTTACGTAGAAAATACCTAAATAATATTATTACTGTAGAAATTTTCCTGACTGTTGATACTAATCCCGCAAACTAGTGCCTCAAGGGATGCTGGCACCAGATAAAAGGAGTATAGAACATTTTGCTGAAAAAAACTTTTGTTAAATTTTTTATAACGCCTATTTAAAAGTCAAAAATTACAGCAATTTAAATATTATACTCATATTAAACGTTTCTGTTTTTACTTTGCTGGAATAAAACAATAACTGTCATGAAATGGATGAGCTTGGTTGGCTCCTCCGCGAAATTGTGCAAAATAGCCGCATTTGCATTGAATACTTGTTTATTCATGCAGTTATTTATCCATCTTTAATCCTGTTATTAATATAAAATATACGTAGGTATATTGAAGTAAGTAGTTACTTCAACTAAATCCACAATATAAACAACCACCACTAACAATAAAAATGTTTACTTGTTTCGCATGTCACCGAAGCATCTTCAGCAGATGGTGACGCTAAACGGTGTCAAAAAAACTTCAATTTATCTATTTTATTTTAATATGGACCATTACAAAGTAACGCCTGAATGTATACACTATTAAATAAAAAATATCACGGGACAATTCACACCAATTGACCTAGCCCCAAAGTAAGCTAAGCAAAGCTTGTGTTATGGGTGCTAGACAACGGATGAACATACTTATATAGATAGATACATACTTAAATACATATTAAACACTCAAGACCCGAGAACAAACATTCGTATTTTTGATACAAATATCTGCCCCGACACGGGAATCGAACCCGGGACCTCAAGCTTCGTAGTCAGGTTCTCTAACCACTAGGCCATCTGGTTGTCTAATTATTAAGCATAATAATTGTGAATTTTTGAAACTATTTCAGAGACAGAAGTGAAATTTAATTTCAGGATAGTTTTATTGCTAAAGGCTAATATTGTAGTAGTCTTGGTTCTAGTTAGGGCCGGATTAACCATTAGGCAGAGCTGGCAGAGTACAAAAAAGCCTAGGGGCCCCGCATTGCCAAAGGGCCCCGCGCGCGCAACAAAGACATTAAAAATGTTCGGAGTGAAAAATTATTTGGAAAATTTGTATCTTCCATGCATATTTTCAATAGATTTGATTTGACTTCTTGTAAAGTGCGGTTGATATTTGGCTAAAAGAGGGCCCCAACATTGTTAATCCAGCCGTGGTTCTAGTAGACACCTACCCTCCCCTTCCTTAAGCTTTCTTCCTGATTGAAGCTAGCTTTTATTACAGTCTTTGGTGGTATGCATAAACGAGCTCAAAGATTTGTAGTTCAGGCTGTGTCTCTTTCCCACATGAATTGAATAGTTATGAGAGAGAAAAGGATACACGACGTGTGTAATTTTTATTACACGGATGGTTTATCTTTGCGATAAACGTTAGCTTGCTAGTGCGTCTGGTAACCATAAAACTCAAAAAATATTGCGAATTTTAAGCGAGAGAGGCTGATAATAACGATAGTGTTATTATCAGGTTCTATTAGCCGGATTTATATTTGTCTGATGTGTCGTGCCGTGACGCGTCAGAACGTGTCGGTTTCGTAGTAATACGTTTAATATGATAAGATTTGTCTGATGCAATGTGTTGTCAGGGATCGTGTTGCGTGTCTTTCTCTCTTGTATTAATTGTATGAAGCCAACACTGTTCTGACGTGATGCGACACGACACATCAGAAAAATATAGCTAGAGTTTTCTCTGTTCATTGAGTATGCTGCCAGGTAACAAAGCAAGTAACAGAACTAGTAATAACAATAGTACTATAGGGCTCAAACCTGGGAACCAAATGCTCGACAGTTACGAGACCATAAAATAAAATAAAAAACATACAGTGGTGGTCATACAATTAAGAACGATTTGAAGTTTCCGATTTTTTTTTATCTACATCATGTCATATGTCTAGTTGTGTTCCTTCTTAGAAGTAACAAGTTATGTTATAAAATAGCCACATGGATAGAGCAAACGGGATTAATAATAATAGTGTATAATTGCTAACATTTTTTTTTACAAATTTTATTTGTTCTCTATACTAATAAATTCAAATAGTAATGAAGCTGGACAAATAATTAAGAACGATTTATTAAACTGCTCGAGAGTTGTTTTATATGAAACTTAGATTAAATAAATCATATTAATGTGAAGTTGGTATAGAAAAAAAAGCAAATTAATACATTTGAACTAAAATTAATAGTTAGTTGCATGTCCACGGCTTTTAATTACGGCTTTACACCGGCGAGGCATTGAATCTATCAATTTTTGACATTTCGCAAGAGAAATAAGAGTTCCATTCTTCTAAGAAAACGTCGTACAGCTCTCTCAAATTGCCACATTGTCGATTTGAAACCTTTTTCTTGACTTCGCACCAAAGATGCTCTATTGGGTTAAGATCTGGGCTGTTGGCTGGCCAATCTAAGACTGAAACTGATTGTGATGTGAGGAATTCCTTAACGGTGCGTGCAGTATGCTTTGGATCATTGTCGTGCTGGAATGTCCAAATAACCGGAAGCACGTCTTCGGCATATGGTAACATTGTTTCTTGCAGTATATTTTTGTATTGGAATTGATCCATGTTTCCTTCTATCAGCCTAACAGGTCCAACGTCATGTCCAGAAAAGCACCCCCAAATTTTTACATTTCCCCCGCCATGCTTTAATGTCACTTTTGTGTACTTTGGGTCGAATGCTTTATTCGGAGGGCGTCGTACATATCGTTTTCCATCAGAACATACCCTATTTATTTTTGTCTCGTCAGAAAAAAGAACGTTTTTCCACTGTCTGACTGTCCAGTTTTCATACCTTCTTGCAAATGCAAGTCGGGCTTGCCTATGACATCGTTTCAACATAGGCACCTTCCTTGCTATCCTTCCGTTCAACTTATTTTCTACCAAACGCCTTCGAATAGTGCGTGCAGAGATTGCTGAAGGGTTGTTTTCGCCAAAATATTCTTTTCTGATCTCATTAGACCCTTTAAAAGGATTTTGTTTTGCCAAACGAACGATATTTCGATCATCTCGACGAGATGACTTTCTCTGTCTAGGTCCACGCGGAACGTTTGAAGTAGTTTGATACGTGGAAAAATGCTTTACGGCATGGAAAACCATTGTTTTTGAACATTGCAGATGGTCGGCTATCATTTTATACGACCAATTCTTCTCGCGAAGTTTTATTATTACTTCTCTTGTAGATTTATCACAACTTTTATTTTTCCCCATTGTTTTTATACGAAGTAATCACTTTTAAGACTTTAACAGCCCGAAATGGCGCCAAAATTATACGAATAATAATCTACAACCACAGAGCCACACAGTGTTCTCTATTTAAATTTGAAAAAATAATAAACTATTCAGCGTTCTTAATTACGTGACCAGCCAGTAAGTACTAATACTAGGTTCAGATCGAATGTATAAAGTTTCTCTATTAATTTTTTAGCCAACAATGTTGCATAAATGAATGTACCGGTAGTACGGAAAAGTTTTGCAATACCGAGAGAAATAAAAAAAATACGGGCAATTAGTTATACTTGTTACTTTGAAAAAATCATCTCAATAAATAATCGTTCTTAATTATATGGCCACAACTGTATATACAGAATGCTATTAGTGCACGTTGTCAGGAACTAATTATTTTAACTACCAAATTTTAGTCAATCTGATCACGAACTGTGAGTAAAATTCTACTTGCAAGATTTGACCCGAACAAGCAAACTTTTCAAATTAAATTCCTAAAAGCTTGTGATAAAGTGAGTTGCTTTTGTACTTTTTCTTACGCGACGTGCTTATGTTTTTACGCTGCAAAATGAATACGGCTAACTCCATACGAGTAGTTCCACGGTTCACAAACGTGGAAATGTTTTTAGTTCACGGAGTATACCTTAATCACGAAAGGGTTTCCCAGGAATAGCTAACAAAGCCCACCTCAAGTTAAGTAAATTAAACTTGTTTCAAATATAAACTAGAGAGCCTAAACGTAACTTGAGCTTGTGAAAATAGCTGAGCGCGATTGTTGGGTTCAACTGCTTCGTTTCTTTATTTAAGTTAAGTTATTAAAGTTATGTTATAATTTATTCAAATAGGTTCCTAAACAAAATTTGGTATTTATGACAAGATATATAGGGAGCGCTTTCACCCCTTAAAATAAGTTGTTGTGAAAAAAAGGGTTATGCTCGGAGTTTCTCTGAAAGATCGAATTCGTAACGAAGTGATCCGACAGAGAACCAAAGTTATCGACATAGCCCATCGCATTAGCACGCTGAAAAGGCATTGGGCCGGCCATATAACCCGAAGAACCGATAAACGTTGAGGTAGACGAGTTCTTGAGTGGAGACCACGGATCGGCAAACGTAGTGTAGGACGTCCTCAGACTCGGTGGAGCGATGATCTTCGCAAGGCGGCTGGCAAGAGCTGGATGAGAGTGGCCGAGGATCATGCTCAGTGACGTGCCATGGGAGAGGCCTATATCCAGCATCGGACCAGCATAGAAGATGATGATGAAAAAAAATTTTAATTCAAGTTTTTTTCGCTGACTGAAACAGAATGTCTAAAGTGAAAAATCTCATTTTTTTATTTGAATGAATGAATGATTTATTTTGAATTACAACGCAACAATATTATACAATGTTTAGCTTAAGTGTAAGAAAAGTAGGCACATTAAATTTATTGTTGAGGTGATTCCAAAAAAGGATTTCACTCAGCATTTGTCGATACATTAAGTGCAACGACACTGATTTTCAGTGAATCCGTGCAGACAATCACAAAACATAAAAGTATTCTAACGTAAATTTAAGATTTGAATTGAATCAAATGGAATGTACTCTTTCCCAAAAAGAATTATCTAAATCGGTTCATAAGTGACGGAGTTCTAAGGTAACACAGGAACATAGAAAAATATACAATATAATTGAAAACATCCTTCATTTTTGAAGTCGGTTAAAAAGTAGATGAAATTCTACTTGCAAGCAACTTTACATACAACATTGCATGTTAAGTAAAAAAAAAAACTTGCAAAAATATTACAGGCAATAACCACATTGATTACGAGAAATGTTCAGCTGTGGTCATGTGCAATGTCATTGTTACTTTTCGTTTGAGTATGAGTTTTTAGGAACGTTACTAATTTATACATTATTAAGATTAAATAAAGACAAATCCCGTAACAATATTTCGAGAACTTCACACGCACCAATTAATCCTTTGCACGTTCCTTGGTCAGTTTTAGATTTACTTTCAACTTAATTTAACTTCAATTCACACGATCATTCGCGAAAAGTTTGTAGTCTGAGATCTTGCAGTTTGGCCATTAGTAATGCATTCCCAGTAGTAGTTTAGCGCATGCCAGGATAGAGGGGTTTGCGTCTGCGCGGCGCGGGTGCAGCGTCGTAGCACTCTGGTACGTCAGTCGGTCTAGAGCGGCTACGAGCGCGCTACGAATCCGTAGCAGGCCTACGCTTCCCGCGCGTAATGCTACGAGTGTACCGGCACCGCGCGTGATCGCATGCCCACCCACACTTTTCAGTGCCCGCGCAAGTGATTAATATAAAATATAAACATTCAAATAGGTAAAGTTTGTTTAATGTTTTATATCAGTCGAGTTTAGTTGTTGTACCTGGGGAATAAAAGTTTCCGATGTAACGGTAACGTTCGCAATGTTTGATAATGGATGCGAAGTTTCTTTTCGTTTTAACAATGCTTTGGTTATGAAGAACGGATTTTTTCCAAGTTCGCAGTGTATTTGTGTAAAATACTTTTTGCACGGCTTCATGTCAGGTGTACGTTAAGCTTTTTTTATTTATTTACCAATATAAATATTTTGTTTAATTTAACTTAATGGCCAATCGTGGCTTAATCGTAGTAATATTAAGCTGTATTTACTTTAGTAAAAAAGTTTTTTTGTTCATCTCTACAGAGCTTCACGTAAGTAACTACTGAGCACTATACTCGTATGAGTAAATATTTTTTTTTACAACAATATAGTAGCGAATCTAATAGTTGTACTGAATTAGGCAATCCTACCGATAATATTTAATTAAAGTAATTAAACTCAGCACGATAACGTTGGCTTTACAAATATTTAACCCATCGTTAATATTGACGTTATTATAGATGATGCCAATATTATTTAGATAGACGCAGTAGTACTATTCGTATTATATAATTCCCTATCATAATTTATTCTAAAATCTATTTTATCTGATACGATCATAATCATTCAATTCTGAATCAAAATTTAAAACAAGGACAATAGTTCTTTAAACACAAGTTTATTCAGGAAGAAAATACTTTTGTATTTTTCAATTCAATCAAGTAGGTACAAGTTCCAGAACTTACCGTTTAGTCCAAATAGAACAAGACAGATGTTCCCAAAGTGTGCGCTATGGCGGATAGGTATCCCTTGGATAATATATGACCACAATAGAATAGTCACAAAATTGCTTCAATTTAACATTTCCTTACCTTTTTAAAATATATTTAGGTATTATGGTAAACCATCAAAGTAAGAAGACACGTTTCTTATTATGGTCTTTTTTCGATTTTCACTTTTTTCTATTTATTTTTTTATTTGTTGCTATGTCGGTCAAAGTAATTACTTATACGGGAACAGAATCTTAAATAATGAGTTTAATATTAATAAAACGTTTTACATTCGCCCTTCAATTATCTACATAATATGTAGGTAATTCAATTTCGTCACCCAAATAGTAAACAATTTACCGTTCTAACCCATAGAATTCTGCAGGGGGTCCCAAGGTGTGAACTGCGGCGCTCTCGGATAGCAAAGAGTCAAATTTAAAGGTAAGATTCATTAACGGGAGGTACTTTATTATATATATACCAATTGAATTTTAGCCACTACTCTCTGGCGAACGCAGACTGTAAATAGTCAGAAAAGTAGTGCCCATTTTAGCTCCTTTACTAATAATTCCCGCTGTTAAGTTAACTAAGATCTGGAAATCATTAAACAAAAAGCGATTTCCTTTTTCTGAATACAAAATACATCTACATTTTTGTGGAAAGTACGCACACACTGCAAACGCTTTAGGCTACTAATCATCAGGATATGCAAATTGTTTTCGCCACCGTTATAAAATAGAGACACCGCGAACGCCACCCAATTTATTTCCCCGCTCTCTTATCCTATTTTTAAATCGAATCGCCGGGATGAGATGATAAATCGTTTAAGTTTGGCAAACCCTGGAATATGAGGTAAATAATTGACAAAAGTATTCGCAACTAGCCCGGTGGGTATTCTCCGTTAATGGCGCTCGTTAATTTTGTATCACCGGCTTGCCGCTTACATCTTTCTAGTAATTATTCTCCGTTTCCAATTAATAAGAAAATGTTTCCCTAAGACATAGTACGGATATTAATTTTATGAGAGCTCGACGGTATATAATAATTCAACCTGTATAGTCTGGTATACGTGAGGGCTGAATAGTGAGTGATTATTAGTCAACCTTTATATGGAACTAAAGGGGCATCCCAATGATTGTATTGTTTATTATTATTTCTAAGTAACAAAAGATTAAAAATGTAAATATTATAATAAAAAATCTATCATAATTATAAACTCATAGCATAGGTATACCAGTTTTAACTTAGGTACCTTGTTAGACAGACAGAACATAGTTGTTTGCGATATAACCGGCTTTATTCCGGAAAATGTAGAAAAACTCGCGACTATTCACACATTTTACAAGCATAATGATAAAATGGACAATATTTATGAAGTATCTATCATGTCAAGATTAGAAACTCTCATTCCTGTAGCTACATGTTCTATGGGGTTTACTAATGTTTAGCAACTACATTTTTCCGAAATGATTCATTTGCCAACTGTTTATTTTTTCTAAAATTGTAAACATATCAGGATTGTTATAAAACAAACCTAACCTAATCTAACCTACAGTATAGTCGGGTTATTCACACTGTAAGAAACAAAATGTGTCTCTCCTGTGGGCATAAAATTGGGAGCCCCTTTTCTCCCATAATCTTTTTTATCCGTATTTTGAAAGTCAGAAATCGATGTCCATAATATTCTTGCTCATAAATATCGATGGTCATAATTTTTTTAAAGCATATCGCTTAATAGTTCTAACTGCAATGATCCATAATCCTATTGATCATAACTTTAAAAAGTCATAATATTGATATCAATAAAATTTAACGGAATATCGTTGATTATTTAGAAGCATTGTAAGGCATATATCTTAAAGTAATAATTGTTTTCAGTCATAATTTTGCATTACCTAAAATGCACTAAGCATATACATCGAAATCTATAACATCTAAAGGAATATCGATAATTATTCAGATGCATTGTAAGGCATATTGCTGGCAGCGAGCGAGCGAAGCGAGCGAGCAAGACTTTTCAGGGCAGAAGCGACTCGGACAGGTTAGGTTCAGAAGGCTAAGGCGGGAGCGAAGCGTAGCGTAGCTCCCGCCTTAGCCTTCGATGTTAGGTATTTTTTTATGACAGCACAGAAAAGGATTATTACCTTTAATATTATGAAATGTCATACAACCATGGCACTGAATGTTATTACAAAGTGATATTATGCCTAAAAATAATTTGGACCTGCGAAAAAAGACCATGCAATAATTATTATGAGTGACTTTATTACCTTTAACATTATGAAGAGTGATGCATTATGTCACTGAATGATATGACTTTACTTATTGTTCCTTACAATAATTATGACTTAAGAAAATCGTAACTCCAATTTATGTTGTTTAATATTATGACTTCCGATAATATGACGAAGAAAAATTATGACAGAAAACGTTATGGGATTGAAAATTCGGAACAAAAATTTTATGGGAGTCATTATAGACCCCATAAAATTAGCGACTCTGACTCAGCAAACTTAAGATTTCTTTAAATGTAGTACGTTTTAGTAGTGGTAGAGCCATGTTGTAGCTAGCCGCTGCATCACGAATGGACCGGCTCGTCCGGGGCAGTACCACCCTCTCACAGAAAACCGGCGTGAAGCAGCAGTAATCCTGCTTGCGTTTCGTACGGTCAGTGAGAGCGCCGGGGGCCCAATACCTCACCCCTTCCCTCTCCCCCTTCCCCTATTACCTCTCCTTAAGGGCCGACAACGCACTGGCATCGCGTAAAGCGCTGCAGGTGGCTATGGACAGTGGTGATCATTTAACATCAGGTGACCCACTAGTTCGTTTGTCTGGCCTTTCTAATATAAAAAAAATGTGCCGAAAGTTAGTCAGGCGTCCCACACGCCAATGTAGATTTGACTACAGTACCCGGCAATAAAGAATGCACATCGGCCTTTAGCAAGAGACAATTCACAATTTACGACGATTTCCGAACACTGGCGACCGCCCATCAATCGCCGTATTAATTAAGTGACGTTTGATATCAAATAAATACTGCACTCCATGGACTTAATTAGTTTACGTCAAATTAATGACATGTAAACTTTTGATATCTATAGAGGGTTGTTGCAACTACTAGAAAAAGGATAGTCAAAAAATAAATTAGAGTATAATTATTAAATTTTCAAAAAATCTCAATTCCTTCCATTTCACTATCTGTGCTCTCAATTTGGTCAATATCACTGTCACTATCAGCCGTATTTATTATTAGTCTATCAGTGTAATCCATCATACAATTTAAAGTTGGGGGGTTTCAATAACTCTATATTATATATTTTCACCGGAACGCGTCCGTACCCTACTGCACCTGAACAACGACTGACAAACGTCACATAAGTAGTGTGTGACAACGCTATACGAAGCCGACATTTGCCGAGTCTTTTTTCAAAGACCGATGTGCAATCTTTATGGCTGGGTACTGTAAAAAATATTGGCTATAAACCCTTAACTTTTGCCATGCCCACAGGAGAGACGCGAACGAAAAAATGTGTATGACCCAGTTCTGAAATATCTCCCGAATAGTTTACAGTTTCAGAAAAAATGAACAGGTTGGGAAATGAAACAGTTGGGAAATGAATGGGGTTGGGAAATGATTTTCGGCGAAACGGCAGTACTCCGTTCTGTGGATATTATAAATAGTTCAAACTAAATTTCAACCAAATAGGTTTCGACGTTGTTGTTTGATTGAGGAATAAATATCCAAACAAGTTCATTAACTTTATCATTTATAATATAGTAGGTTAAAAAAGAATTGTTTGTATGAGTTACACAATCGCACTCAAAAGCAACAGATAACAAATAAACAGCTGGTCATTTTTGGATTTTTACGGTCATGTCCGGCCAAATATTTTCTTGTCAGAGCTGTCCACATTTTGTTAGGTTTTTGTCTGGCTGCCGCGCGAGTCGAAGAAAGAATTGTTTGGAGCGAGAAATTTAAATACTTACCTAAATATTTTTTAATATGTAAAATCGTCCATTACCTAGAATAGGTACATCCGACTTTAAAAAGCTATTATTAGCCGGAAAAAAGCTATTAAAAGCTATTATTAAGACCGGATTTTGCATTTATGGACCTGGAAACCACGTCAAAGGCAAGCTAAATAATTAAATTAGTGACAAATCGAGCTTTAAAATACTTAGCCGACATTAAAAAACGTTACAGTCACGAAATACTCTTGTCTATATAAAAATACATTAGAGAGACCCACTAGAGAAAATTTAAGAGACACAAAGTAAAGATTTCTTTGTAAATGTTGAAAGAATCAATTCATCAATTAGTTCATACCATTACTAATATACATGTAACTAGTTTTTATGGCTCGGATTGTAATATATATGATGTAGATGTACTGAATAAATAAATAAATAAATTACTAAAGAAAAATAAAACAACTACATTTCTAGAGCGTCAAAGCTATTTTGTGGAATACTTGCTTTAATAATGCTTACATCTGTTCGGTGACTGACACCAGAAAACGTGGGTTTAGAGACTCAAAGAGTCTATACTAAAGAGGATAAGCCTTTTTGGTACCTTACCTACTATATAAAGCCTTGGGTCATTATTAGTAAAAAAAATCTACGTAGTAGGTAGGTACAAAAGATCCAATTTATATTTATTTTACAGTGCTCCACCTTTTATAAGCTGATGAAACTTGAGTATTTTACACCTTAGATGTAGTTATTTGAGAAATATTGGTGTTTGTACCAACGGCCGAAATCCTTACATACCTATAAACATTAATTATATTTTCAAAAATTATATGATTATGACTTTTCATATTTATTTGAAAAATTGCTATATGCCACATTCCCGGGACCTCAAGCTTCATATTCAGATTGTGTAACTTGGTAATCCAGTCGTCATTATCGTATACTGACTTTCAGGTCCTCCGTTGGGTCACGGTTCTCTTGTACCTTCAAGGGAAAGATGGTGCAGTACACGTACACTTATGAGTTTTTTTTATTAAAATTAAATGGTGATGTGATTGACTTACTGTCTGACAGACGACTTACACGAAATGACTGAATTTCTTTAAATACACTGACGAGCAAAAATAAAGGGTCGGTTACAAAAATGACGATAACTACAAAACCCGCTGTGATAGCTTCTTCGAGTGAAATGAGTTTAGCAAATAATTTTATTCTCAATTAAACTGTTTCTTGTTAAAAATAAAACTCTTTACTAAACTCATTTTACTCGAAGAAGCTAACACAGCGGGTTTTGTAGATATTGTCGTTTTTGTAACCGACCCTTTATTTTTGCTCGTCAGTGTATTTATCGCGTTTAAATCCCGGGAATATTAGTGATTATGGGATAACGTGCAGCCTTAACCACTGTAGTTAGGGACTTAAAAGTTGGGAGAAATCTCTCTCTATCATATTATACGACTAAGAAGGAATCTTCCGGAACAGGCAACAACGCAGTCTACATGGATAAGAAAGTAAAGAATTAGTGGGACAAAGAATTAGCTTAGCTATTCAAAGAGGGAACGCTGCGAGTATTTTCGGAACCTTGCCTAAGGAGATCCCTTTTTATAATATGCTTTAGTTAAGTATACACTTTGTTTTCTTTCTCTTGATGTATGTACTTACTTTTAGTCTAGGATAGTTGTACATGAATATTGTATAAGTATTATTATACTAATAAATTCTTTTAGACCTCTGAAGCTCGGAGTTCCTCTGCGGGATCTCATTAGAAATAAAGACACCGATATAGCTCGAGGGAAGAATCGCCAAACTCAAGTGGCAGTGGGCAGAGCGAATAGGGTTCCTACAAGATGGCGCGACGACCTGGTTAAGGTTGCAGGAACGTGTTGGATCCTGATGGCACGGGACCGATCTGTTTGGTGAGCCTTAGTAGGCCTATGATCAGCAGTGGACGTCTTTCGACTGAAATGATGATGATGAAATTACAATCATCATCATCAAACTACAATCATAAAATATTTCAATATTGTAATAGATCTGTATCTTAGACACAATATAATCGAATATACGGTTTCAATATCAATCGATGTCTATTATAAAGGAGATCGGTCGCAATTCCACAAGAAGCACTCTAATGAAAATTTATATCGCTTTGAAGTTGGAATATAATCAAAGTCAGTCTGACTTTCATTTTAATACACTTAACACAAGACATCGAAATAAATATAAGTACCTATACGTAGTTACTTATTCTATTGGCACAGAAATAGATTCGTTTCGCTCGTTTGCGGATCGCTTCCAAAGAGCCCCTTCACTGATCTAAAGTTAGGTACATTTGTTAAGTCTATAGTGATCTTGTCTGACCTTTGTATTGACTCATGAGTCATGACACAAGTCAAATCTTTGAGGATTAATGAAAGAAGACCGCAACAAAACTATCTTAATCTCGCGTCTATTTCGAAACGGTTCTAGACGAAATTAGAAACTGTATTCTAGCAAATAAACTTATTTGATTTGATTTGATTTAGAAAGAGAAGAAGTACTTATTCTAGAATAATACAAGGCTGATTCTAATAAAAGTGGCATCATATTCTGCCAATGAGTTTATGAATACAAAGTACATTAAATTTACGTTTTTCAGAAAAAAATAAAAATTGACATATGTAAACATAGACCTTTTACATCGAGGCCAGGCCATTTTATTTATTTAATCTTATTACTTTAAAAAATAAAAAAATGTAAGTACCGATTTTCACTGTAGTCTGTCTTGTCCAAAAGGGACATGCTCCCGGTTTTAGGCCTGTGAATTTATTGTGTACTATTTCACAAAATATATTTTATAATATATTGCAAAAACAATAATATGATATTCATTTAATAATGATACGGTCTTAAAGAAATCATTTTTATACATCAATATTCACACTCAAAGTTTGTCCAGCGATTTTTTCACTGTACTCTGTGTGTTCCTTTAGCCTGCTGTGCCACTTTTATTAGAATCAGCCACAAGCGTCTTGTTTGAAATACAGTTGCAGCAGATTAAAGATAAAAACTCCTTACAACTAAAAATCACAAAAAATAAAAAAAATACATTCAGGACTGAATCAAGAATCCTTATTAAATATATAATCTACAGGGTGAAAGCATCATCTCAAAAAAAAGTCTTTAATTTTTTTAAATTAGATACAGCTTAAGTAATTTTACTAGATAGGTACAAGGCTATAGTTAATCTTTAATAAGGTTTCTTTTTGATATAGTTACTTGTTTATGATAAAATTAACTTATAATTACAAGATTACCTGTGTCTTACATTAGTAAGGACTCAAGACACATAAAAGCAGTCAAGTCTATAAATTTGGGTGCAGACTTACAACTTACTCAAAAATATGCCCCATAGTTATTATGTCGTCGAATTAAGGTAGGTAGGTACATGAGAGGATTACACGAATAAAAAATTTTGGATTTGACCGTACTTAAGTATTTTACTATTTTATTTCTCGGCTGTATATAATAAAAAGTAGAGAATATAATCTACGATAACATGGCCCGCCCCTCCACAATTCAAGAAGTCTTCCATGTATTGTGAAAGTATTTATAAAGCACACCAAAACTTTCAACGCATGTGTGCGTGTTGAGACAGCCGTCAAACAAAAGCAGATACTACTAAATAAAAATTATTTCGTAATTATATGTGACTAAACATATTGAAATAGTAATGTGGAGGGGCGCGCCATGTTATCGTAGTTTATCTCTACCTACGGCATGACATTATATTCTACTTCGTCATATACCAGTTTGAAACTTTGTATTTAGTTTAAATACATCTGTGTACTTATTTAGGTATTGGGAAGTAAACATATTATTGTGAAAACAAAACTAGTATATTTAGGCGTACTCAATAAGAGTAGATATTGATAAAACTGATTGACCCCGAACCGTTTTTTTTTCAATCCTTTTATTTTAACTTTCGTCATTGGCTCCTATGATCAAAGTACGCTTTTACAGTTCTATTTAATCGAAATGCAATTCAATTTCTTAATTTAGAAGTTCTTTAACAGCAAAAGCCTCGCAAGCCAACTTTTTAATGAGCCGATGGATTCCATCATGCCATTTTGAGTATACTTCACTTAATTTTATTCCTACTTAACCTAGTTGCCGGTTTCTGCCTAATTGCACAGAATAATGATAAATGCACGAAACAAATTCATGAATGAATAAAACGCCGGCCTAGCATATCTCTGACGCGGTGCGCAATAAACAGTTATACAGAATAAAGCGTTGTTTAAGTGGCGAGGTATACATTTATTTTTTAAATTAACCTAAAGTGCTAGTCGGTGCAGCCGCGAATGCTGCAAAATAACAAAAAGCGGCGCACGGGTTGTGAGTGTGACAGTGACTTATGCGACGTCCGCCCTTTCCCTGCCTCGCGGCTATTGTAGCTACTCATTCCCTTGAATTGTTACCTAAATTAATTTTTGGCCGTTGCCCTTCCACTTCTCAATGTGTCTGGGGTTCTAACCCTTCTTATTTTTTTCCCTTCGTTTTTTTTGTGTGATTCGGCAGCTACGAAAAGTAATTTCGGCCGACTGCGAGAGAGCCAGTTAATTTTTAAAACAGAATTGAGATAAGAGGTCTGACTGCTAAAGGATGCCAGCTGCCTCGGCGTAGGCACTTTGGTAAATTATCGATTTTATTTGGTAGATATTTCGTTTCAGATTTAATCTATTCTGTTTGACGGGTACATTTTTTATCGCATAAAAATTACCCTTACTCTTATCAACACAGTTTTGACACAGTGCTTTGGCAGTTTACTTTTACAATTTATCGTCCTAAGTCTAGTGAATAAAGAACCTTACTACGAAGCTTGTTATGTTACCCCGGGTTCGATACCCAATCGGAGCAAATATTTATGAATATTGAATACACTTGTCCTTTTTCCATATTTTTTCTGTATTGCTTATTAAGACGCTGTTATCAAGCGGGCAGTTTGGTGGCTACATAACATTAGTGATGTGCCATGGCGCCATATAATGGCTGCATATTGCGGTTTTAGGAATATTTCATTACAATTATTTGTAGGTATCAAATTTCTCTTTACCTATTTATTAATTTTTTCGTCCAAGATTTGGCACGTTACAGCAAGTATCATCATCCCAGCCTATTTTCGTCCCACTGCAGGGCACAGGCCTCCTCTCAGAATGAGAGAGCTTGGGCCGTAGTTCCCACGCGGGCCCAGTGCGGATTGGGAATTTCACATACACCATTGAATTTCTTCTCAGGCGTATGCAGGTTTCTCCACGATGTTTTCCTTTACCGTAAAGCTCATGGTAAATTACAACTGTAAGTTCGCACATCAATTCCGAAAAACTCAGAGGTGCGAGCCCGGACTCGAACCCACGACCCTCTGCTTGAGAAACCATAGGTCAAATCACTGGGCCACCACCACACGACAGCAAGTATATAAGTACTAAACGTTGCAGGTTCGTATTACACGTGGAGCGACTATTTGTCGCTAATTAGAATAGACTAGCTTTTGCCCGCGGCTTCGCTCGCGTGTACCACGAGTATTCCAAAGATCTAAGATATCAAGCAAGCAAGCATGCACGCAAGCAAGCAAGCGTGCATGAAAGCGTGCAAGTAAGCGTGCAAGCAAGCCTGCAAGCAAGCCCGACTAAACTTCAGGTAGATACGGTCCTTTACAGTATTTCTTTATATACAATGTTTTTCACTAATTCGGAAGCGGGCACTAAAATAACCAGGCTTGTTAATAATATAAAACCTATTATTACTTTCCCCTGTCCTGCATTAGGTATAATTCAATGTTTTCTTACCTTCTACGGAAACTTGAGTAACTGGAAGCGCTGTGTACCTACTTAGCATTGATATTATACATATTATAGTAAGTATTTTGTAAAGGTGTTGTGTGACTTAACCGCTAAGGAGTTATACCCTCCATCATCAGCTCATCTGAATAACCAGAAAGAATACAACTAAAGTTCTATAATATGTGCATATGATATTTAAAGAAACTTCCTAAATCTCCTAACCGTTAAGGAGTTAAACCTTCCATCATCAGCTCACCCGGATAACCTAAAAGAATACAACAATCGGTCTATACGTACCTATAATATTTGAAAAAATATCCTCAACTCTTAACCGTTAAGGAGATTTACCTTCCATCATCAGCTCATCAACATGAGATGATGTCTACCAGACGCAAACACTTAAATAGCTTGAGAAAATATATGAAAAACGTAATGCGTGCCTACAAAATTTGAGGGTTGCCCTCGATTTCATTGAGATCCCGTCATCAGATTCTGATTTGGTGACAATGAGACCATCTCAGTAGTATATTGTATTCTTTCGGATAAACAAATAATTTTTATAATCGGTCCACAATTGACCGAGAAATCGGTGAACATACCTACATAAAAAAATACATAAAGTGGAATGCATAACCTCCTCTTTTGTAAGTCAATTAAAGAACCCTTTGCGGCCTACTTACAGCATAAACTTATGAATTTTGAAATTTTAGCTTACAACCAGTAAAACGAAAAATCCCGTTTTTTCCCGTTCCCGTTAGAATTTCGGGAAATGCTTTCTTAATGCTCCTCTACACTCCCCAAGGAACCCACTTGCCAAATTTCAGCTTTCTATGACCAGTAAAAAGAAAAATCCCGTTTTTCCCGTTCCCGTGGGAATTTTGGAAAGTCCTCTCTTAATACTCCTCTACACTACCCAAGCAACCTAAATGCCGAATTTCAGCTTTCTACGACCAGTAAAACGAAAAATCCCGTTTTTTCCCCTTCCCATGGGAATTTTGAAAAGTCCCCTCCTAATCCTCCTGTAAACTCTCCAAGCAACCTAGATGCCGAATTTCAGCTTTCTACGACCAGTAAAACGAAAAATCCTGTTTTTTCCTTATCCCGTGGGAATTTCCAAAAATCCTTAATATTGTTTTTTACTATTATAATTACCTACTTTTATGCCAAATGTCAAGTGTCTAGTAATTATAGTTCATAGGATCCCGTTCAACTGAATATATAAATCCCGTTTTTTCCTTATCCCGTGGGAATTTTGAAAAATCCTGAAATATGTGTTTTAAATAATGTAATACCTACTTGTTTATCAAGTTTGAAGAGTCTAGTTATTATAGTTACTGAGATAGGGTCACTCGGAATCGAATATATAAATCCCGTTTTTTCCCGTCCCCGTGGGAATTCCCAAAAATCCTTCCTTAGTGGATGCCTACATTGTATAAGGTATCTATGTGCAAAATTTCAAGCCTCTAGGTCCAGTGGTTTGGGCTGTGCGTTGATATATCAACAGTCATTTAGTTTATTTAGACATTTCAACCCCATCGCACCCCATCCAGGGAGATGGTATTTTACGTCCGCCACGTCGGATTTTAAAACCGTTGTTGTTTTCATAACCAGCAACCCGATAAACCATATAAGACCCGATAAGCATTCTCAGCGACTCCAAGTCCTCGCTGGAGGCACTCAAAACGCCACACACGACGCACCCACTGGTCCAAGCAATAAAGACCCAAACTGTACAAGCGAGGGAGGCAGGAGTGGACATAAAATTCTATTGGTTGCGAGCTCATATTGGAACACCAGGAAACGAGAGGGCAGATGAACTGGCAAAGCAAGCAGCAATTAGGAAAAAGACCGCTCCGAATTACGACGAGGTGCCGATATCTTACGTCAAAAGGTCAATAAGACTAGAGACGGTCGAAAAATGGCAGATCCGCTACGAGGCCTCCGGGACCGGTGCAATAACCAAGAAGTTCTTCCCACAAGTGAGAGATGCAAACAGCATCGTAAAAAAACTCAAACTCACAAATTTCTTGGTTCAGGCCTTTACCGGGCACGGAGGATTCGCAGCCTATCTACACCGTTTCAAAATCAAAGATGCACCCTCGTGCATATGTGACCCGGCTAAAGACGAGGACGTCTGGCACATTGTTTGTGAATGCCCCCGCTTTGACACACAAAGGTTCGAGCTAGAGCAAAAAACCGGAGTCAAGGTAACTCAAGATAGCTCGACCTGGAGTGATTTGCTTGGATCGGCAAAGAACAGAGACCACACTAAAGAGTTCCTGGAAAGAGTGGTTCGCGTGGCATGTCTTCGAAATAAGTAGCACACACACACACACACACACACACATTCAATATTCCCTCCTTATAAAACCATTCTCTTTTCGCTTCACCTGGACCTAGACACTGTTTGCAGTATATATAAAAAATTGTCAAACTTTTTTTACTGATTGGATTGTATAGTAGTTTCTGTATAATATTGGTTAGTGTATAATTAGATCTAAGAATTCCTGACATATGCATCTCCCGCCCATACGACAGGTGAGCTCCGGACGGAGGACGCACCCGGTAGTTTCGGTGGGGAACTCGTGGGAGCAACGGCGGAAGTCTAAACAGAGAATCGAGACTAAAAGTTTCTTCTCTGGCCCTTCAGCATTGGCTGGGGTATGGATCCGCTGGGCTCCACATGACCCTTGTGAGACACTGGGGCGTCCAGCCGTCCGGGGGACACTCCTCATCCCTCCGAATTATTATAGCAGGAAAACTATCGATGGAAGCGGTAACGAAAAGAGGGTAGCGCTAGGAGACAAGCGCAAAAAACCACACAGCATGCCAAAAAACCATCAGGCATAAAGGGTAGCCCCACCCAAAAGATGGCATCCAAAGCCACACAATGGGCCCAAAAGATCTCCGACCCACCTTTCCATCGCAGGGCAAAAGAAAGGAAGCCCGTAGTTATAGATAAATGCATATGACAGGAAATCCCACCAACCCAACCAATAGCTCTAAGGAAATGTACAGAAACGGGCGAGGGTCGGTCAAGGAATAAACCAACGGGTAAAAACATAAAAGACCGACCTAAGCACCCCCCAGTGCCCAGCGGGAGAATGCATGCTCCTCTCCCGGCCTTCCAGCAAATGGCTGAGGCAGGACACTGTGGGTAGATTAAGTCCCCTCCCTACCCCTCCCCTCCTCAAAATATAAAGCACACGTTTTTTGTATTAATAATCAATAGAGAAGGGGACTTGTGACCGGGTTTTTTAGTCCGTGCAAGTCGGACACTGTCTGGGCCCTCCATTCCCAGTTCGTCCGAAGGGATTTTTCCCGAGCACAAGTCACTCTTCCTACCCTAAAGTTAAAAAACAGCAAAGACTTCGCGTCTTTGGCCCCTCTGGCGACTCATTCAAAAAAAAAAAAAAAACCCGATAAACCATATAAACAACACCCATGTTGATTTTCAGACTTTGTTACCCCTTTTCCTCCTTTTAGGGGTTGAATTCTCAAAAAACCTGAAACACGTGTTTACTCATTTATCATTAGGAGTACTTCTGTGAAGTTTCGAATAAAATAGTCGAACGAATCTTGTTTCCCCATACAAACTTTGGACCCCCGTTTCACCCCCTTAGGGAGTGAATTTTGAAAAACCCTTTCTTAGTGCACCCCTAGACCTTATAAGGAACCTACATGCCAAATTTGGAATCTCTAGGTCCAGTAGTTTGGGCTGTGCGTTGATATGTCAGTCAGTCAGTCAGTCAGTCAGTTTCTTCTTTTATATATATAGACTAGCTTTTGCCCGCGGCTTCGCTCGCGTGTACCACGAGTATTCCAAAGATCTAAGATATCAAGCAAGCAAGCATGCACGCAAGCAAGCAAGCGTGCATGAAAGCGTGCAAGTAAGCGTGCAAGCAAGCGTGCAAGCAAGCCCGACTAAACTTCAGGTAGATACGGTCCTTTACAGTATTTCTTTACATACAATGTTTTTCACTAATTCAGAAGCGGGCACTAAAATAACCAGGCTTGTTAATAATATAAAACCTATTATTACTTTCCCCTGTCCTGCATTAGGTATAATTCAATGTTTTCTTACCTTCTACGGAAACTTGAGTAACTGGAAGCGCTGTGTACCTACTTAGCATTGATATTATACATATTATAGTATTTTGTAAAGGTGTTGTGTGACCTAACCGCTAAGGAGTTATACCCTCCATCATCAGCTCATCTGAATAACCAGAAAGAATACAACTAAAGTTCTATATGTGCATATGATATTTAAAGAAACTTCCTAAAACTCCTAACCGTTAAGGAGTTTAACCTTCCATCATCAGCTCACCCGGATAACCTGAAAGAATACAACAATCGGTCTATACGTACCTATAATATTTGAAAAATTATCCTCAACTCCTAACCGTTAAGGAGATTTACCTTCCATCATCAGCTCATCAACATGAGATGATGTCTACCAGACGCAAACACTTAAATAGCTTGAGAAAATATATGAAAAACGTAATGCGTGCCTACAAAATTTGAGGGTTGCCCTCGATTTCCTTGAGATCCCGTCATCAGATCCTGATTTGGTGACAATGGGACCATCTCAGGAGTATATTTTATTCTTTCGAATAAAAAAATAATTTTTATAATCGGTCCACAATTGACCGAGAAATCGGTGAACATACCTACATAAAAAATTACATCCACATGCATAACCTCCTTTTTTTAAGTCGGCTAAAGAACCCTTTGCGGCCTACTTACAGCATAAACTTATGAATTTTGAAATTTTAGCTTACAACCAGTAAAACGCAAAATCCCGTTTTTTCCCGTTCCCGTTCGAATTTTGGGAAATGCTTTCTTAATGCTCCTCTACACTCCCCAAGAAACCCACTTGCCAAATTTCAGCTTTCTATGACCAGTAAAACGAAAAATCCCGTTTTTCCCGTTCCCGTGGGAATTTTGGAAAGTCCTCTCTCAATGCTCCTCTACACTCCCCAAACAACCTACATGCCGAATTTCAGCTTTCTACGACCAGTAAAACGAAAAATCCCGTATTTCCCGTTCCCGTAGGAATTTTGAAAAGTGCCCTCCTAATCCTCCTGTACACTCTCCAAGCAACCTAGATGCCGAATATCAGCTTTCTACGACCAGTAAAACGAAAAATACTGTTTTTTCCTTATCCCGTGGGAATTTCCAAAAATCCTTATAAGGGTTTTTTACTATTATAATTACCTACTTCTATGCAAAATTTCAAGTGTCTAGTAATTATAGTTCATAGGATCCCGTTGAACTGAATATATAAATCAATTCCCAAAAATCCTTCCTTAGTGGATGCCTACATTGTATAAGGTATCTATGTGCAAAATTTCAAGTCTCTAGGTTCAGTGGTTTGGGCTGTGCGTTGATATATCAACAGACATTAGTTTTTTTAGAAATTTCAACCCCGTCGCACCCCATCCAGGGAGATGGTATTTTACGTCCGCCACGTCGGATTTTAAAACCGTTGTTGTTTTCATAACCAGCGACCCGATAAACCATAGAAACAACACCCATGTTGATTTTCAGACTTTGTTACCCCTTTTCCCCCTTTTAGGGGTTGAATTCTCAAAAAACCTGAAACACGTGTTTACTCATTTATCATTAGGAGTACTTCTGTGAAGTTTCGAATAAAATAGTCCAACGAATCTTGTTTCCCCATACAAACTTTGGACCCCCGTTTCATCCCCTTAGGGAGTGAATTTTGAAAAATCCTTTCTTAGTGCACCCCTAGACCTTATAAGGAACCTACATGCCAAATTTGGAATCTCTAGGCCCAGTGGTTTGGGCTGTGCGTTGATATGTCAGTCAGTCAGTCAGTCAGTTTCTTCTTTTATATATTAAGAAGATATCGTAGAACGTGATTTTGTTTCCTATGTGCCTATTTGTCAAATGTGTGTGCGTGCGTGTGTGTGCGTGTGTGTGTGTGTGTGTGTGTGTGTGTGTGTGTGTGTGTGTGTGTGTGTGTGTGTGTGTGTGTGTGTGTGTGTGTGTGTGTGTGTGTGTGTGTGTGTGTGTGTGTGTGTGTGTGTGTGTGTGTGTGTGTGTGTGTGTGTGTGTGTGTGTGTGTGTGTGTGTGTGTGTGTGTGTGTGTGTGTGATGAGGTATCGGTCGGTGTCGACACACCTCTTCTTAATTCTTACTCTTGCGTCAGTCAATCGGACCTTTTGGCAAGACCGGAAATTCGAGTCTATCGGCTCTGCTATTTTCACTGGAACTGCGATCCATAGCTGCGAAAATATACTTAAAACTAGACTTGGCAAGAACGTTGTTTAGAGTAGCTGTTATAGAGAGTCAAACCTGCACAAAACTTCTCCACGAACAACGTTATAAAGTGGACCGTTACGAGAAATTCGGGTTTATCGGCTTCTAAGGGCAAAATGTGAACAAATACTACGTAATACGCCTAATAGTAAGAACTTTAAGGGAAGGGTTGCGTGAGACAACCGTCCCGACCCGTGTCATGTTTGCTTCTCCCTTTACAGGTATTTGTTTACTCGCTGGGAAATAAAATGAAAGCTTTAGTTACTAACATAGATTACAATGCGGGAACTACAGCCCAAGCCGTCTCATTCTGAGAGGAAATCTGAGCCCCGCACTGAGACGTATGATATGCTTGAGATTGGATGATAATACAATGAATCTTAAATCAAGATCTTAAATTAAGATTAAGATTCTTAATTGAACAGCGTACTGTTATAAAAAAAAATAGTGCGTGCAGCTCCTCCGCGCGGAAAAAGTGAAACTTCGTAATGACGTGGAAATGAAAAAGGCACTTATACATCAATATGAACCTTATTGCAATAACTTAAAGAACTAAATTTTCTTATGCATCTATGTGTTTAAATTACTCACTAGATGGCGCTTTTATCAAGTCTCATACATTTGCACAGACAGTATGAGTTCTGCATCGCACTATCGAAGTTTTAAACATCCGTTAGTATATATACAATGCGAGATGTGTACCAAGTGTACTTGCTTCGTGTTACTAATGCTTTCATACCCCCTCCATGGTAGCGTTAAACGTTTAACGCAACCTTGTTGGAAGTCGCATTAGAAGTTTCACTTCAAAAAAGACAATATGGAGAAAGTTAAAGTGATGAGCAATAGGCCGCTTTATCAATTGGGAAAAATCATCATAATGAAATTCCCTAGCGCTTCAGCTTAATAACAATAGAAAAATCATCTTTGGACTTCAGTTTTACTCATCATCATCATCATTTCAGCCGAAAGACGTCCACTGCTGAACATAGGCCTCCCCCAAGGCTCGCCAAACAGATCGGCCCTGCGCCATCCGCATCCAATGCGTTCCCGCCACCCTCACCAGGTCGCCGCTCCATCTTGTTCTACGTCTTCCGGTCCGCAGACGCCACTCGAGAACCTTTCGGCCCCATCGGTCGTCAGTTCTACGAGCAATGTGCCCTGCCCATTGCCACTTAAGTCTAGCGATTCTTAGAGCTATGTCCGTGACTAGTTCTTGCGCGGATTTCATCATTTCTAATGCAACTACTCGTAAATAAGGAATTAAGGTAAACGTCCCTGTGCTCTTCACTGACCCAATAAAAGGCAACTTCAATCTTATGTTATTATAGTAAGAGAGGTGACAGATGGGTGTCATCTACTGGGCGTTGAGGTGTCGAGCATTGATACGTTTACCTTAAGTGAAGCAATTCAGAGATTTAAAAAAGTCTGAATACTTTGTTGTTTAGTGATGATTGCTTAATTATTACTCGCAGAATGATTGACTTCACGGAAATTAATCAAAATAAGATCTTTAGCTCTCGGTTCATAATGAAAAAAAAAAACTTCTACGGTATACCGCCCATTAACCAACTTAAAAAATAATATTGTTAGATAATTTATTGAATCAGGCGTTACTTTGCGGAGGTCCATATTAATGAACTAAAACAATTACTTTGCTCACCCGCGACCTTACAATAGTTACGTTTATGCAAGAAATGTGTGTTCATGCAGTTCCTCCACCTCCACACTGTACAAACACACACAAATCACATAAACACAACTATCACCACCACCAAGCTACACTGACGCGTTTCGAACTCAACCAGAGCTCATCCTCGGAGTTACCACAACCGTATGCTATGCTACCAAATGTTAAACTAACAAACCAAAACAAATGTTTTAACTTGTCACTGTAACTTCACAAGTACCCACTTTATTTTTCTTATTCTCAAACTACCCCACAAAAATTAACTTTTATTGACATATTATAAAACTACCTTGAATTTTTGTTTATTTATTTATAAGGCATATTTTATTAATACTAACTGTTCAAATTAGACCCAAGCCGCAGTAAAGGAGAAGATACTAAATTTACCTGTTCATTAATAACAGACCCCATAGTGTTGTACCTAATTATTTCCATGCATTCCAGAGCATCCAGACGCAACCCCTTGCCGCAATAATGTAACACTTCATAAGAATCTGAATCTAACAATGAATGATTTGATTCCAACAAATGTTTTGCAAAATTCGATTTATCTGGGTAGATCTAGCATCTCTTACGTTGGGGGTTTGTCTGATAAGATTTATGGCATTTTAAAATCAAACAATATTAATGTTGCCTTTAAGACTAACAACTCTTTGTACTCTAGGCTATGTAACCACAAAGAACAGGTAGATAAGGGAACTAGATCGGGGGTATACAAGCTTACTTGTAATGACTGCAATGGGATATACGTAGGACAGACAGGCCGAAGTTTTAATACTAGATTTAAAGAGCATGTTTCGGCATATAGGAATGAGCATCCAGATAAATCGAATTTTGCAAAACATTTGTTGGAATCAAATCATTCATTGTTAGATTCAGATTCTTATGAAGTGTTACATTATTGCGGCAAGGGGTTGCGTCTGGATGCTCTGGAATGCATGGAAATAATTAGGTACAACACTATGGGGTCTGTTATTAATGAACAGGTAAATTTAGTATCTTCTCCTTTACTGCGGCTTGGGTCTAATTTGAACAGTTAGTATTAATAAAATATGCCTTATAAATAAATAAACAAAAATTCAAGGTAGTTTTATAATATGTCAATAAAAGTTAATTTTTGTGGGGTAGTTTGAGAATAAGAAAAATAAAGTGGGTACTTGTGAAGTTACAGTGACAAGTTAAAACATTTGTTTTGGTTTGTTAGTTTAACATTTGGTAGCATAGCATACGGTTGTGGTAACTCCGAGGATGAGCTCTGGTTGAGTTCGAAACGCGTCAGTGTAGCTTGGTGGTGGTGATAGTTGTGTTTATGTGATTTGTGTGTGTTTGTACAGTGTGGAGGTGGAGGAACTGCATGAACACACATTTCTTGCATAAACGTAACTATTGTAAGGTCGCGGGTGAGCAAAGTAATTGTTTTAGTTCATTAATATTGTTAGCTTAATTAAAGCAACAATTAAATAAATATATTCTTACTTACGTAGCAAAGTGTAAAAATATGGGTGCATACAACTTGCTCATAAATATGTCCCATAGCTCTTATGTCATCGAATTAAGGTGTTGGTTCATAGATATGAGAGGATTAAATCGATACATATTTTTGCACTTGACCGTACTTATTTTAACACTTAGTTAAGTAACAGCCCTGTTTTAAACCGGACTCGTCACAAATCACGCAAAAAAACTAATTTCACAAGGCAACACGTTGCGTGATATCCTAATTGCCAAAATAGGTATACCTGTATTTTTTGGCGAAATAAAATCATCTCGTTTAATGGGGGCGAAAGGGCCCTTACCTAAAGTTTGACGCCTATCGTAACTCGTAACATTTAGGATATGTATACCTGTACCTATGTACCTATAAAACCGGCCAAGAGCATTCGGACACGCCCACGATAGGGTTCTGCTTCTGCAGCCGTTACGATAAAATCTTTGCATATCTAATTAATTTTACTATTAATTATACTGTCCGTATTAAACAAGCAATATTTTATAGGTCAGGCTGCTATTTGCTCTTAAACTACTAAATATTCTCAAGCTAACTTAGCTGTTATAGTTTTCCTTGTTGATTTGACATGTTTCCTCCCATCTCCTGATTTTTCAAAATTTTTATACCAACAGCTTAGCTTTTAAATAGAGGGGGGGGGGGGGGGGACGCGCGGCGCGTTGAAATTTTGACAAACAATAACTTGAGTTTATGATTAGGATCACTAAGCTGGTAAGTAAGAAAACAGACAATTATCATAATTAGATCTGACATGACAATGACGACCGGATAGCCTGGTAATTAACTAATTACGAAGCTTAAGGGCCTACGCTAGCTGACGCGGATTACCCGGAACGGACGCCCGTCTAACATGAAATTGTATGAACAGCGCTAACTGGCGCGGGCCAGCGAGTCCGCGACGGGCGTCCGCGGCGGGCGCACGCCTAACTCAGCGCTGCTGCTAGTATACTTTTGGTTCCCAGCGTCTGCCTGCCGCGTGCGCACGGAGCGGACGCCCGCCGCCCGCCGCGCGGATTATAGTCCGTCGCACGCGCCCGCGCCAGTTAGCGCTGTTCATACAATTTCATGTTAGACGGGCGTCCGTTCCGGGTAATCCGCGTCAGCTAGCGTAGGCCCTAAGGCCCCGGTCCGGTCAGGTCAAGCCGTTTCAGAGGAGTTCAATAACAAACGCCGTGACACGAGATTTTTACCTATATGTATATTAGATGTATTTTTATCCGTTGTTTAGCACCCGTAGAACAAGATTTGCTTGGGGACTAGGTTGGTTGGTGTCAATCCATTCCATCCATTCTTCATCGAAGGCCCTGTGTTTCAATAAAACTATCTAGGACCATGCAAACGAAAGACCTCAAAAGCCTGCCTGATAAAATGGTGTGACGAGTGGCGCTCAGATTGAGCATTGAGGCTAAATGAATGCTGGTGACATTCACAGGTAACATTTGGTTGGTAGAACCCGGCTAATTCCACACCGGCTGCCGTAAGGCACTTAAATTTGTTATCCGTACAAAACACGTGTCGTTCCCTTTCAACCTTGTTCCAAGACCCGCGGATTTGGATACCTACATAATTAAATTATACTCGAAGCTCCACTCACTACAGATTGTGTGGAATGGAATAATTTGATAGTAATTTGCATTTAAATCGTACTAACAAGGTTAATACTGGGTAGATTGAAATATAATTATAATACTGATATCTAGAGTTAGGTATATAAGAGTAAGGTAAAACAGACTGACTGTGATCGCATTGGCGATGTCGTATCCCCTGGAGTTAGAGAAAATTAAATTTTAAAATGTATCTTATATGCCTACTCGTATTCTATGAAAATCACAAAGGTGCACTAAGGGATTTTTCGAATTTCCCACAGTATTTATATTATATATTGTGGGCCTATTTTTTTATTACTACAGAGGCAAAATAAAAAATTATAAAAATATACCTATAGACTGGCAAAAAAGAGTAGAAATTAAAAAGTGGCAACACTGTAGTGTCGTCCCTCTTTTCTTGTGTACGAAAAAAGAGGGACGACACTACAGTGTTGCCACTTTTTAATTTCTACTCTTTTTTGCCAGACTTTACGTATTTAATGCGCAGCTCAGTTTAACGGGCTCCATTTATTCCGATTATATTTTCTTGGTAGCCTAGTGCTTTGACGTACGGCCTTTAAAACAGAGCGTCGTGGTTTCAAGCCCAGGCTTAAACCCCTAAGTTTTTCCACATTTATGTTCTTAATTACATTTGAAATAAACCATAGAGCTATGGTAAAGGCAAACATCGTAAGGAAAGTTTCCAATCCGCCCTGGGCTCGCGTGGAAACTTTGGCCCAAGCCCTCTCATTCTAAGAGGAGGCCTGTGCCTTGAGGTGGAATGCATATAAACTGGAAAAATTTATATTTTAAGAATAGAATAGAATAGAATAGAATTTAATTTATTGCCACAACATAAAGTACAATATAGAAAACTTATTAGGTAGGTACATTATTAATTAATATTAAAAAAAAAACTAAACTAAAACTAACACTGTGCCATTAGTTGTGGCAAAGGGGATGCACTCAGCATATGCTGTGAGTCAGGTGCCCACAGGAGGCCCCGACTGGCACAGCGCTGATTTTCAGTACACCCCCTTAATATACTAGTATAGTAGTATCCGGTTCATAGCTACGTTGGGGAATATTCTTCGATAGCAAAGATAGATATGCAGACACTTACCTGGGGCTTCAGGAACGCTGCTCCTGGGGGCCCCCGGTGATTTGTCGTCCAAAGGCGTATGTAGGTGTATCTGGACTTGATGGACGCTTACGTCTGGTTGGTGCTAGCGTTTGAGTTTTTCGAATTTTGAATTTGCATTTTTGAGCGGAGCGGCGACGCTGCACGCCTTCTGCACGCACACGGCGGTAAGAGTTTTTTTTTGAAGAACTACCTACTTATTTTTAGTTGGAAGCACTGTCTTAGAGGTGCTGCGTTTCGTTGTTCCTTTTTTGGAAAGCGTTTGGTTCGCATCTGCGTTTGATCTTGCTATCGACTTATATGGATTAAAAAATAGTTAGAAAACAAAATGATCGCCTTTTGCTAGGTGGACGATAATTTCCAGAAATACGGAACAGTATGCGACATGGAACTTTTCAACGAATTTAAAATTAAAATTGGTATAATATTCAAGATTCGCAAAATAATCACTCTCTTAAGAAATCAACATACAATTCAATTCTGTTCATAGGTAATTTTAAGTTAATTATTTTGTTAACTAGCCCATTAAATTTTCTTTTCAAGAGAAAATCACGATCATTCCATTCATCTAAAACTAATTGAACATTGGCATTTCTGATCTACGGCCAGTAGAAGATTATAGACGGGCAAATATTTAGTTCAAAAATCCTATACCTATCTTATAGTTTTCGTAACGAGTAGGTATTGTCGGAATTACGTCTTAAGTAGTTATATCTTATAGTGAAAATAAATGGATCACTCACGTCTTAAAACGAGTTTTACTCGACATGTTTCGGGCTAATCCGTAGCCCTTCTTCCCGGAGTCACACGTCACGGCGGCTGCCAAACACCACATATATATTATCGAGTTAAACTCGTTTTAAGACGTGATTGATCCGTTTATTTTCACTATGAGTGAGTCTCACAGTAGTTTCATGTTTAGTTCTATCTTGTTGAATGTCCAGAGTGCGTATAGATAAAAATCACAATGTAGCTGCTTGCGCTACTGACACATATTTGTGACTCTCATGTGTCCCACATGTAACACTGATAAAATATAGTGAGTCATTCTTCTTACCGATCACAGTTAAAGTCGGACACGTAGCAATACCCAAGGACCAATGGGAAAGATGCACACAATCTGTTACCTAATGTTGAGTGTGCTCAAACAAAATCCATGTCACTTACTTAAGCGATATAGACATTTTTTTTAAATAATTTAATATATACCAAAATTTATAAGTATGTAACTATTTTTGATTTTTTTTTGATTTTTTTGATGTAACTTTCATCATCATCATCATTATCCCAGCCTATATACGTCCCACTGCAGGGCGCAGGCCACCTCTCAGAATGAGAGGGGTTGGGCCGTAGTTCCCACACGCGGGAACTATGTGACTTTGTTATCGCTTAATTATACTTAACAACATAATACACCGTGTATTTTTGATTTCCTATGACTTTAAGGGAAGATTATTCAGGCCAAGTAGAGTTAATAATTTCTTGAAGGTTAGTGTCCTAACTCTTACGATTTTTGAGATATTCAATAATTAAATTTAATGGCTGAACCAGTGTAAAAGGTCGTTCATTACGTCCTATTATTATTTATATTTTTTTCGTCATTAAAGGGTTTTCCATTCATAGCTATTCGCTAAAAGGAGATTATAGAGCCGAGTTCGTTCGACATTATATGCTTTTTCTTTTATTATGTGTCACATCATTGTAATGCCAATAATCGTGTTTATCTAACCAAATTTATAATTGTATACCAAATTTCATCTAAATCGGTTCAGCAATTTAAGCGTGAAGAGGTAACAGATAAACACACTTTCGCATTTAGAATATTACAGTTTTTTTAATCTCGTTCCACATTTTTGACTATTTCTTTGCAATCATACGTTCAAACTTTCATTAGTGGCACCTGTCGTCTCTATATTTAATAAACGCCTCGCTTTATTAAAAGCTACGCAATTACTTTATGTTTTGTACTCTTCTCGTATGAAACAGCATGACGTTTTATAGCTTCACATTTTATAACGCCGCTGTGAGCTATTATTTATCCGATGCGTTCCAACGGGAACAAACGGTTTGTACACAAAACATTTATTTGGCGAGCTCGCATTTTGTTATAAGCTAGAGATATCCGGCAGGCATGTGTCATAAGCTAAGATTACCAGTATCCATCTTTATATAACTACTAGCTGGTGCTGGTGGTACTGGTGGTGTGGTGGTGGTGGTGGTGGTGGTAACTTCGACCGCGTTAATCAATGATGCTCCGCTCCTATTGGTCTTAGCATGACGATATATAGCCTTCCTCGATAAAATGGGCTATCTAACACTGAAAGAATTTTTCAAATCGGACCAGTAGTTCCTGAGATTAGCGCGTTCAAGCAAACAAACAAATAAACTCTTCAGCTTTATAATATTAGTATAGATAAATTAAAAAATTTAAAACCCCCAATGCAATTATGTCACTCGTATGTTTGAACATTAAGTCAATGCCCATTATGCGTCTATGTTCCCTTCCGCAGCTAACAAAGGAGCTGATAACTTTGAAACGGCTGAACCGATTTTGAAGAAACATATCTAAAAACCATCGCCAAAAAACCTGCTTTCTAATAAAAAAACTGCATTCAAATCGGTTCACCCGTTTAAGAGCTATGATGCCACAGACACACAGACAGACAGTCACACACATAGCGGTCCAACTTATCCTCTTTTTGTGTTGGGGGTTAAAACCAAATAAACTAATTTGGCACGACATCACAAGTTCTTTTAATGTCCGACGATTAACATTTGCCATGAATCAGTTTTTTATCGCAGTGGCGCAGTTATCCAGTTTGCTATGTTTTCATGGCATTACGTTAGTCCAGAAAATTAGAAAATTAGATAGGTATACGTATATTATCTGAAGGATGTAGACATAAGCACCTACCTATAATATTTCACACATCCCAGCGCCATGATCACAGGTATGATGGTTAAGAAATAAACAATCTATTTTAAACTTTCGTGATATTTACTGATGCCTCTGTGACATCACACACTTGGAACAATAAATGTTTAACACAATTAAAAAAACCTGGAAAACATTTAATGGGTGGCTCAGTCCAACTAACTTAACCATCGTCTGAAATAATCCAGAACGATTTTGAGACACAGTGTATAAACCCACGAACGTAAAAAAAATGTTTAGGATTGACTTTAGCTCTCTAAGAGAATAGATTTGCCGTCTAAATACTCTGTTAGTTAGTTAAATTTCGTACCGATAGATATCAAGAGCTAATCTTGTAATAAATTGAAGGAGATTATAACTTAGATACAAATTCTAGTACGTCGTTACATTGTGTGTGCTTGAACAACAGTTAACAAGATAAACTTCATTTAGGAAACCAAAACAGATTACTCGTGTTATACACACCGATAATCCTATATTAGTTTAGGCTTTTAAATCCTAAGCAAATAATGGTGGTGCGGACTGTGTAAGTTGTCAGTGATAAAAATAAATACTTATAATTTTTCGTGCGAAACATAATTTCAAACTTACCACGAGCTTTTCCGTAAAAAGAAAAACTTCGTAAGGAAACTTGTACAGATATTAGAAGCTTTCAAGGTTATGTGTAAAGTTACCAAGACGCATTAGGCCCGCGTAGGAACTTCAACACAAGCTCACTCATTCTCAGTGGGATGTAAATAGGAGTGGGTTGGATTATTACCTATAATGATTTGAGAAATTTCAGTAAACTTTTTTACCAACTTTATATTTATCGGAATATTTATAAGAGAATGGTTCAAGTCAAGGAAACTGAATCGCGTACCAGGGTGGAACCTTTTCACAACCTATTTCGCGATGATTTCTTTGGCAGATGTACGGAATGTCACCATGACATTTGCAATCAAAAGGGTTCACCCTGGCACGTGATTCAGTTTCTTCGACTGTACACACACACTTTCAGTGGTCGGAATGACATGAGGTTTGGTGGTGGATGCAAATGGATGACAATTTTAGCAAAGTCAACAAAGAGTATTGACGCCTATTACACGTCCCGCTGCAGAGCACAGGCCTTTTCAGAATGACAGGGCTTGGGCTCTCGTTCCCACTCGGACCCAGTGCGGATTGAGAACTTTACACACACCATTAAATTTTTATGCAGATGTGGGCAGGCTTCCTCGTAATAATAATGCTCATGGTAAATTTCAAAATGTTATATCGCACATAAATTGCGAAAAACTCAAGAGGAACAAGCCCGGACTCGAAGACACGACTCGCTGCTTGAGAGGCCATAGGTCAAACCACTGAGCTACCATGACATAAAGAGCAAAAACAAAACCTATAAATTTTACGCTTATCATAGAAAAAAATGAAGTTACATTTGTTCAATGGTATTTCCTTTTTTACGAGAAGTCAAATGTTCGGCAGCTCTCACTTTGCACATTGCTCCTCTATGCTCGGATATTTCCGCGCCACGTTCAGCTTTGTCATCATTTTTGGTAGCAGATGTTTCGAATTCACAATTTTAATCTTAATAGAATCGGGAGTTTATGTTCCACATCAATGAATTATACCGGGTGATCCTGAAGACGTGGTTCAGACCAACCTTAAACCAATACAGTTTATTATAGGTTAAAACCTTCAACGTCTTCGTCGGTCAACGGCCGTTATGACGACAATTCTGATACATTGCACAACTATGAAGTTTCTGAATAATTACAATGCGAGCTAAAGGAAAAAATGCTATATGTACTCACTAATCTGTCGAGGTTACGCAATAAGTGTGTCAGGATTTACTTCATAAGGCCGTTGACTGTAGCTGTCACTGTACTGTGTGTAAGTAATTAGTGATCATTTGTTTTTATTTTTCAACGTGTGAAATTTGAGTGAGTAATATTACAGTTGCTTTTCCTCCTTCCATATCTTGATAACAATCTCGTAAAGCCTTGATTGCACTGCTCCTCCACCATATTTCCACAGCTCTCCCGGTATGCTATCAATCCCTGGGCACTTGTTATTTTTCAACCGCATAATCGCTTTCTCTACCTCTTCGAAAGTTGGTAAGTCCACTCCCTCCTCGCAGTCCCCACCAGGGTCTGTCTCATCATTTTGTACCGGAGGACAATTTAAAAGTTCTTTGAAATATCGATGCCACTCCGTTTGAAGCTCTTCAGGATCCGAGATTAAGTTGCCTTGATCGTCCTCAAGTAATTGAGCGACTGGTTGGTAGCCTTTCCGTGCTGTTCTTAGCTCTTGGTAGAACTTACGGGTCTCACTTGCTTTTATGAATGCTTCCATTGCAGTAAGTCTCATCTCCATCGCCTTTCTCTTGGAATCTCTCACTATTTTCCGAAAATCCCTCTGTGCTTCCTTGTATCTTCTGTCCCATCCATTGTCCTGGAGTGCCAAGATTTTATACTTCCGCCTATCCAACGCCGCTTGTTCACATTCTTTTGTCCACCACTTTCGCTTCTTATCACGCCTCTTTTTGCCTAAAATCTCCAATCCTACCTCTTTCACAATGTTTTTCGTTTCCTCCCATATCTCATCCATATCTTCTCGTGTTTCTAAACCCTCAAATCTATTACCCAGTTCTATCTGAAATTGTCTGCGAATGGATTCATCTTTTAAAGCATCAGTATTCACAAGTGGCTCGCCTACTTCCCTAGCTCTGTGCGTGATTCTGATTTTGGCTTTAACCTTAACACCTACCAAGTAGTGATCGCTATCACAGTCTGCTCCTCGGAAAGATCTAATATCCTCAATAACATTTTTATGCCTGCAGTCGATCAGGACATGGTCAATTTGATTTACTGTCACTCCATCCGGTGACTTCCACGTTCCCTTGTAAATGTCCTTGTGGGGAAACATTGTACTCCTCACCACCATTGACTTAGCCGCGGCGAAGCTGATAAGCCTGAGACCGTTTTCATTTGTGACTTGGTGTTTGCTGTGTAAGCCGATAGTAGGAAGAAAAATTTGTTCTTGTCCAATCTTCGCATTAAAATCACCTACCACTACTTTAGCATCGTATTCAGGAATACGATCAAACACTATTTCTAAGTCATCATAGAAGCTATCTTTCGCCTCCTCGTCTGATACTTCGGTTGGGGCATAAACATTAACAATCGTGATGTTATATAGGCTAGCCTTCCGAATGGAATGTGGGTATAATATGCCCGATACATAAAAAAGGGTGTCGTAGAAAATGTTCCAACTATCGGGGTATTGCACTGCTACCAACGGCATACAAAGTTCTTTCCTATGTTCTTTTGGGGCGGCTGGAACCCTTTGTCGATAAGTTGGTGGGTGATTATCAGTGTGGCTTTCGACGTAACCGCAGCACAACAGATCAAATTTTCCTACTGAAACAACTAATGGAGAAGAAATGGGAGTACGCACAGAATGTTCACTCTCTCTTCGTAGATTTTGCCAGGGCTTATGATAGTGTAGACCGGGGGGTTCTTTTTAGGATTTTAAGATCTTTTGGAATACCTCTGAAGTTGACAAGAATGATTGAGGTTGCTACTAAGACTAGCAGGATGAGGGTCCGGGTGGGTTCAAGCTTAACCGAGGAGTTTGAAGTAGCAACAGGCCTTAAGCAGGGGGATGCGTTGTCACCAATGCTATTCAACTTTGTGCTTGAAAGCGTCATTAGGAAGGTGCTGACCGTTAACGGGGGAGTTGAGTTGAATGGCACGCACCGGATTATTGGGTACGCCGACGACTTGGCACTGCTGGGACAGCGCGAGAGTGATGTGCAAGCCATGGCACGAGTATTGGAAGAAGAGGGAGGAAAAGTTGGACTCAGAATCAGTCGCGAGAAGACAGAATATTTCCACATGAGGAGGTACAGTAATCCAAGAGAAAAACGAAAAGACCTAAAGGTGGGTGACACCATCTATAGAGGAGTCGATAAATTTAAGTATCTTGGATGCACTGTGACAGATACTAACCACAGAGAGGAGGAGATAGATATCCGTGTTCAGAGTGCCCTCAGATGTACAGCTGCTCTTCACAAAATTCTGGTGTCCAGGCTACTATGCAGGAGAACCAAGATTCGCGTCTACAAAACTGTCATTAGACCAATCCTGATGTATGGTTGCGAAGCTTGGACACTAACACTCAAAGAAGAGAATAAGTTGTTAGTGGCAGAAAGGAGGATTTTGCGGAAGATTCTGGGGCCGACTCAGAGGGAGGACGGTAGCTGGAGGGTAAGAAAGAATAGGGAAATTGAGGATCTGGTATCTGAGCCCAATGTTATAGGAGAGACCAAGGCGTCCAGACTCCGGTGGCTCGGACACGTAGAAAGGTTGGGAGAGGATCGAGCCGTGAAGAGAGCGTACTTGGGACGACCGAGTGGACGTAGGCCGGTTGGTCGTCCCAGGTACCGCTGGAGGGACGAGGTCCTGAAAGACCTTTTGGATCTCGGGGTCGAAGACTGGCAAGAGCTGGCTCAAGATCGCAAAGCATGGCGCAATCTGGTGTTGGAGGCCAAGACCCACTTTGGGTCACTGCGCCCTGGCAGTAAGTAAGTAAGTAAGTAATATTACAGTTACATAACTCATCAAAAACATCATTAAAAAACAAAACCAGCCAAGAGTGTGTCAAACACGCCCAGGAAGGGCCATAAAAAAATAAAAAAATCCTTGCATATATCAGGTTTAAGATTCTTTATTCCCACTAAGAATTATAAAATTCACTTACATGAGAACTTAAAGCTATTTAATACATTTTATGGAATGATTATATTATTAAATTTAGTAATTATATTTATTATAATACATAATTTAACAAGTTATATTTTTCTAAGGATTTTGTATTTTGTACGGAATTTTCAAGTAGGTATATTTTATAGGTTATTCTGCTGTGTACTCTGTAACTAGTAATAATAATTGTCAAGCAAACTTAGCCGTATTTGCACTTTAAAGTTGAATATTTCGCAAAAAAATCACTGTATCGAAAAATCGTTTTCACTACCCTGTAATGGTTTTTAAAGACCTATTCAACGATATCCCTCACTATGAGGTTAGACGAGAAAAAAAATCACCCAAACTTTACGTCTATCTATATTATCTACTTAGTCTAGTGATCTTCGTCTTTATATTAAAGCTACACCCAAAGCAAGAGCCAACAACAGTACCTTTTTTTCAACATTTTATTTTATGACATCTTCGTAGTAATTGCTTCATATACGATTATCCATGCAAAATTACAGCTTTCTAGCACTACGAGTCTCTAAGCTAAACCTCGGACGGGCGGACAGACAGACGTTCCGTTTCCGTTTCCGTCCAGATGGTTCCAATTTTGCCATTTTGGCTCCGAAATCCTAAAAAACTAAATGTTTCAAGTAAATGCAGTGGTGAATGACTTTTATACACTTACTGAGTTGCCTAGTATTTTGATCACAGTCAAGTTTCCAGCTCTATAATCATCTTGTGTGTCAGAGTTTGGAGTACCTATTTTAAGTGTAACATGTAGTAAACTACTTTGTGACCCGTTGGGTTTCTTTAAATAAACTCCCGATGTAAGAGGACGTGGTGATTGTTCACCAGTTTTATTAGCTGTTCCTAGAAAATTTGACGAGACCCTTCTTTTATGACACATTCAACCACAATAAAAAGATTTTGGAACCCTTTCCTGGTAGGTTACAATAACAATGTTGATAACGAAACGAAATTGTAGGAAAATCGGTACAGCTCTCAAGGAAATCGTATTTGAAAATACCTACGACAAAGAGAAGTAGAAAACGAATGAAAGAGGAACATATTGTTTTCCTAGATAAAAAAAGGTTCCTAGTAGAAAGGTTGTTTTGTTAAAGTATTTTACAATACAAATGTAAGTTACGAAGGATATGGCACCAGCATTTAATTTGTACTCATTGTGGTCTAGCCTACCTCATCTGCGTTATACAACACATTCCCGGGATACAATAAAGTATATTTTCTCTCCGATAGATAATATAGCTTTTACAAGTGTTTTTTTAATCGGTTAAGTTATTTTTGAGTATGTAAGTAAATATGTATGTAAAACACTGTGTTTTACATAAAAACATGAAATTAACAGATGATAAGAGAAACAGATGTACGAAGGCGAATTTATTCCTAAAAGTAGAGTTTGAGTTTATCTATTACAAACACAATTAAGTAATTATAATAGTC
Organism: Archips xylosteana; assembly: GCA_947563465.1. Taxonomy (NCBI): domain Eukaryota; kingdom Metazoa; phylum Arthropoda; class Insecta; order Lepidoptera; family Tortricidae; genus Archips; species Archips xylosteana. The sequence goes on from OX387349.1 coordinate 13,152,696, forward strand.
GTTTAGTTTTTTTTTTACTAAGCAACTTGAAGGATTACTATATGTTTTTACACATACGTAACATAACACACATTTATAACTGCAATTTCATTTTATAAACTGGTTCAAATCGGTTTAAACCAGTTCCGAATGAACCTTAAAATGCTCCATTGTCCCCGGACGCGACGTGGGCTCAGAGCGGTCATTCGTGGATGATCTACGCGAATCTTTATATAGCCATTTAACTACATAGGTGCATACGCGTAGAGAACGACACAATTTATGACCCACCATTTGTTTTTCCTCTTTTATAGACCTATCATGTCGTCATGCAGCCTTTTTACCTAACGGGATCTTGATGTCCTCATCCGGCGGCTTGGGTGAGGTAGCCCCATTTATTTTACCTGTTCAGAATTGCCGTCAAAATTGCCATAGGAGTTACTCTTTTTTTGATAGATTGTCGTTATAATACGTAATGAACTACAAGCTTTATAGGGTTTCGCGCCCAAAGGGTAAAAACGGGGCCCTATTACTGAGGCTCCGCTGTCCGTCCGTCTGTCCGTCTGTCCATCCGTCCGTCCGTCCGTTTGTCACCAGGCTGTATCTCATGGACCGTGATAGCTAAACAGTTGAAATCTTCACAGATGATGTATTTCAGTTGCCGCTATAACAACAAATACTAAAAACGGAATAAAATAAATATTTAAGGGGGTTCCCAATTTCCCATACAACAAACGTGATTTTTTGCCGTTTTTATAGATAACTAGCTGTTGCCCGCGACTCCGTCGGCGAAGAATAGGGGTAGGTATACAAAATGTAGCCTACGACCTGACCTACCGAATATAGAGAAAAAAGTTTCATAAAAATCGGTCAAGCCGTTTTGGAGAAGTTCGATAACAAACACCGTGACACGAGATTTTTATAAATTAGATAGTACGGAACCCTTCGTGCGCGAGTCCGAGTCGCACTTGGCCGGTTTTTTATTTTATCTACTATTAAATATAGCGGAGGAGGTTCATTGAAATGGATGTCCGGAAAATAATGCCTGAATTTAAACGTTACAGTCGTAAAATTAGTGGTGTTCTAGTGAAAATAAATTGTTTTTACTGTCTTTTATTTGCCTGGACACACTATCTAACTACCTACTTAGTAAATATTACCTTAGAATGACTTGACTTATCTTTACCGCCGTGAAATACGGTAATAACTATTTATTACAATTCCATATTTTGGATTCTGTACCTCAAAAGAAAAATACCGGCCACTTTGATGTCCGCCTATGAGTGTGTTTGACTGCATGTCAAGACTTATTTCTTAGGAACTAATGCTGTATTGTCAACGCGCGGGCGCTCGCCATCGCATTCTTCATCCCTTTCTACTGTCATTATATACCATGTGACAGAAGGATAGAGAAAATTAGTTGGACGGAAAGAGTCACCAATGAAGAGGTTCTGGAAAGAGTGAAAGAGAAGAGAACATTAATGAAAACAATAGAGAATCGGAGAGGGAAAATGATTGGTCATCTTATAAGACATGATGAGTTCATAAATGTTATCTTGGAAGGAAAAGTGGAAGGGAAGCGAAAAAGAGGGAGGCCGAGAATTGATTATATAAAGCAAATAAAGGAGAAGGTAGCCGTCATGTCGTATAAGGAGGTCAAGGAGGCAGCTTTGAGAAGAGAGAAGTGGAGAGCCATTCATCGGCTACACCGACAAGAGTGGAACTCTTAAATAAGAAGAAGAAGAAGGATATGGTGAATACGATTGTGATTCCGACTGTGTTAGACAATAAGGCCTCAGATGAAGTAGCAAATTGCAATTAACTTATCTTTCGGAAATGTAGAAAATGCATGTTTTAAATCTTGTGATGCATGTTGAAACTGTATTTTCGTTCAACAGTCATGTAGCTTAAAGAGAACTTCTCTATAACATTAAATTAAGTATGGAAGGAAATAGGTATGGCCTTAAGGAAAAAAAAATACAAGAATAGTTGATTTGAAAATGTAATGAGTTGTGTCATTTTATTTTTATTTTGCCAAGTACAAAAGCAAAGCAAGTTCGCCTTTGAACATGTATCTCTCTAATTGTGTTTCTTTCCTTATTTTTGTAGAATAAAAGGTTTACATTCATACATAAGTAATACAAAAATAACTTAGATGTTCAAAGAAATCACATAGTAAATAGTTACATGAAAAATAAAGGTAAGTTTAAGCCAAGGGCTTATAAAATTAGAGTTCAATTCACTTCAGAGTTCTAATTTGGCTTTCTGGTGTTTCGTGGAACCTGTAGTATTATGAGTAGAACTTAAAGTTAATTAGCGGAGTTAGGTTACCTTGTAGCTTTTAGTCTACCGACTTCCTCGCCCCGTCAAACATAACCGTATCTGGGAACCTTTACTACGTTGAACATGGAGGTAACTAGTTAAACACGCTGAATTATTATGCAACTCAAAGATTGCCTCTGTATTTTTATTTATAATAAGTTTTCTTTCAATTAAATAATAATAATTTTAATTAAAAATTCATGTAGTCTTATGTAGGTATTAGTGTCCATTATAATATAGCGATCCAAGTGTCCCCAACGGTGCTGGCTGAAAATCAGCGTTGGGGTGCTAAAAACGCCTGAGTCAGTGTCCGATTTACAACCCCAATGACACACTGTCTTTATTTTTCATGTTGTCTATTTGTAATAATATTGCTGTGTATTGTGGTGTTGTCAGTAAATGTATTTTCTTTCTTTCTTTGATTGACAATTTTATTTTCCTAAACGAATCGTATGATGTGCTGCAACTGGCAATCACCGGTAATTTTGTAAGTGAATCTAAATCGGAAGTCATAGAGATTAAACACATAAGGTCCCATGTTTTCTGGTAATAGTAGCTTTAATTTCGCTACCCAGGATAAAGAAAATAGGTAACTCTAGACAGTGTAATGACAATGACTGTTTGAATTAGAGGTAGATGACATGCTAGCCGGTTTCTAAAACTCACATGATAAAAAAAATTATACCCGTGTGAACAGTATTTCTCAACTCTAATCGGGCTTATTTGCAGTAGTTTCAGTCACGTTAACCCTATATAATTTGATAGAAGGAAGATTTAGAGAGCTACTTGCGTTGAAAAAGGTCAATACCCAACAGTGGTCTGCGATAGGCTAATAAGAAAAAAATAAATTCAAAGACTTTTTTAATATGTACTTTAATTAACTAATAATAATATGTATTTTAGTAACTTTAATTTCAATACTAGATAAAAAAAAACCCGCCTGTATAATTCCCGTTCCCATGGGAATTCCGGGAAAATATATTATAGGTACCCTATGTATGTCACTCTCGGAACTGAGACGAATCTAATGACACCTCACATTTCAAAATCCATTGAGCCATTTAGGCTGCAGGGTGTGCCAAAGAATGATACATATACATAGATACATACATAATTACAGACGCTCGAAAAACATAACCCTCCTTCGACAATCCGGTGAAAACTAAGAATAAACTCCTTTCCTCTTGGCAGTCAGGAAGGTACATGTAGAATTTGTTAATTAAAACAAGCACTTAAAAACATTTGCCCGTAATGTGCCGGCTTCTAAATGCTTATGTTGTAAAGTTATACTCGCAAAAGTTAAAACAAATCTTAGTTACGCAGTCGCTTACATTTTGCAACGCTTCCTAAAAAAATAATGGTTTGTTAAACAGAGAAACGTTTGTCATGTTTACGCAACATTGTACCAATAAATTGCGTTTTTAAAATTAAGCTTTGATATGTGATTGTGATTTAATCGGCAACGTTCATTAATGCGCATGTTTCCGTCAATTTTAACCAACTTAATTTACATACTCATTTCGGCGGATGCGTGAAATTAAACCCTACAATCAAAAAAATTGGCAGACTATATGTAACAACTTAATGACCTAGTGTATTGATAGAATTAATACACTCCCAGCATGGATTTCCCGACTCCAGCATTTCTTTTCTGCTTTTTACACGCTTTATATTAGCTTCACCTGTGTGTTTGTTTGTTTGTTTGTATGTATGTATGTATGTTTGTATGTATGTTTGTAACCGAACCGGGGTTTGGGGGAAGTTTGAGGAAATGGGGTGGGGTCCGGGGTTAGGGGGGATGGGTTTAGGTGGTTGGGGGTTTGGAAAATGAGGAGAGGGGTAAGGGGGGTTTAGAGGGTTCGGGGTAAGGTTGTGGGGGTTGGGATTAGGTGTTTAGGGGGTTGGGGAAATGGGTTGGGGAATGTTGGGGGGTTGGGTTTAGGGGGTTGGGGGGTTGGGGGGTCGTAGGTGAGGGGGGTAAAGTTAGAAAGAAAGAGTTTTACGTTTAGTAGTGTAGAGCAGTGCGCGCGCACCAAAGACCAAGTATAAGATAGACTGATTCTATTTAAGACGAGCAAAAAACCGTTTTGTGTCTCTTTTTAGCACATGGAAACTCTCACTGTGAAAAAGATGCAACTAAAAAATAGAAAATAAATAAAACTTAAAAAAAAAACTAAAAAACACGCTTTACAAAAATAAAAAAAAAATTAATAAATTTCAATTCACTATTCTTATAGTGCAGTAAAAAATCTTAATAAGCAATTATTATATTGTTATATCCAGATCAAAATTTGTAAACAATTCTAAATATTGATAAAATAAATAATAATAGTTTAAAATATTTTATTGTAAAAAAAGCGTGGGGTGCTTTTTAAGATGTTATCAAAATGATAATCTTTGACAATTGACACCATGCACCCCACGCTTTTTTTACAATAAAATATTTTAAACTATTATTATTTATTTTATCAATATTTAGAATTGTTTACAAATTTTGATCTGGATATAACAATATAATAATTGCTTATTAAGATTTTTTACTGCACTATAAGAATAGTGAATTGAAATTTATTATTTTTTTTTTATATTTTAAAGCGTGTTTTTTAGTTTTTTTATTATACATAATATTATGGTCTAGTTACAGTTCTTATTATTAAAATAAAATAATTATCAAATTATTATTTTCTAACGATATTTTGAGTGAAATATTCGAGAAGCTGTGGTGACCTCTCTTTGATCTATGGCCTCTCAAGCAGTGGGTCGTGGGTTCAAATCCCGGCTCGCACCTCTGAGTTTTTCGGAATTTATGTACGAAATTACATTTGTAATTTACTATGAGCTTTACGGTGAAGGAAAACATTGTAATGAAACCTGCATACACTTGCGAAGAAATTCAATGGTGTGTGTGAAGTGCCCAATCCGCACTGGGCCCGCGTGGGAACTACGGCCCAAGCCCTCTCATTCTGAGAGGGGCCTGTGCCCTGCAGTGGGACGTATATAGGCTGCAATGATGACGATGATGACGATTCGAGAGCTTAACATTCCCTATCTACTGTAACGTAACTAGATTGCTAAATATTTAAATATTACAAGTACAAAATTAACGTCCAATTGTAATTCAAACAGTTCGCGTGGTAAGGGTCTATGTTCGTGGCATCGATATCCCCATACTTAATTACAGGAGATAGAGTATCAAGGAAACGTTTATCGTGTTAAGTTGGGCCCATGGGAGTGCTAGCTACAGGTTCCTATTAAATATTACAAGCGCTTTTGTGTACTAACACTACGGTTTTATTAAGGTCCTTGATCAATGGGGGTGGCAGAGATAATCAGGTAGTGGATTCTAAGTTTCAGCTAAAATTTCAAGTCGTCATTCAAGCCATTATGAGCGCGTTTTATAGAAACGGTCGCCATAATAATTAACATTGTATTGTGCGGAATAGAGCTGAAATAGAAATAAATTAAAAAGAGTCAGTAAAAACTCAAGATTCTATGTTTATACGAAAGGGTTTGCATCAGTTGGACGCGACACGTCTCCACAAAAAATATAATTATGTAATATATAATTTCTTCCCTTAAGTTTGTAGGTATTTTTAATACATTGTCTTGCGGAATACTCATTTACAAGCTTTATCTTGTTCTTCAAAATGTATAATTAAATTGCTTATAAAGACTAAGTATGTTTTATTAGGGATTGTTCCTATTTTTAACAGACTCCTACACATTTAAAGAGATGATTGCTCGCGAGAAATGCTCTAGCGCGCAATAAGTACGCGAACGTAATAGGCTCCAATCTAAACAGAACAAAAGCCTCTCCACTCACTCCGCTGTTGCGCTTCCTATACAAATATTATCTTTCCGTCAAATAAGTTTGCGGTATTTGCTGTGTCAAGTAGATTGAGTCGTTCAATACGTGCAAAATACAGACATTCAACTTTATGGCTTCATTTTTCCAGAATGTTCTTAATTAAAATATAAATGCGAACACAGCAAGGGTAATGACGTCTAATAAGCTTTCGGGTGACAATGGCTAAGCTGAACGCGTCCCGGTACAGAAGAAAAGGGAGTAGGAAAAATGAATTTATGAATGATATTCCGCGTTAGCGTAACATCACGGCATCCGACTGAATTAGCTCCATTATCCTTCCGCGCCTGTGTCGGTACATCGGTGTTATTAGTTGCTTATTCCGGCTAAACAAACCTTCTTTGTAATAACGTACATCTGATGTTAAAATAAGAATATCATGCGCGTTTATTTCCACCACAAAAGAAAGTACGTTATACTTTCTCTCAATACTCCACGGTAACAATGACACTTGACTTAATACAATCCTCTTACATAAAAATAAATTATTTACCTGCTTACAATACAATAGTGTTTATGTAAGGATTTGGCGGGGGATATACGGCCGGGTATTACGCCAGTACGACACCCCGTTTTCCGCTTCGCGTCCTCCTTTAAGAATGCAAGACAACTTGAAGTCTCACAAAACAACTTGATGCGCGCTCCGCGCCTCCGCCCGTCGCGGATAATAAATCAGATTATACTCCAGCGTCTCTTTAACATCTTATCAAATAGCCGTCATTCTTACTCAAAACCGTTGGGTCACGGTTTAGAGCTCTAACTAAATAGCCAATGTTTCAGCTCTTAAAAACTTCGATATGAAGTAAAAACTGGGTTGGCGGTATAGGAAGTCCGCCTTTCAGCGAGTGGACGTGCAAAGCTTTTATTTTGTGCTCGCTATTGTTACAAGAATACCGAGCTTGGAGTCGCGAGTGGCTCTGAATGTTAATCAAGCGATGAAGGGAAAGGACGATGTCCATCAGTATTCATGTCATAACGACGTCACCCTCGCAACTCTTTTAGCGCCGTGTCGCCCGTGCTCTGCCTTCAGTTTGATCATAATGTTGTATACCTACTAGTTAACCAACTGTCCGACCGTTTTCTGTATTGTAAACGAGAACTTGTTTTGAGCAATTTAAAATTTAATTAACATTGTGTCCAGTTTGAGTAGGATTCGTGCGGCCAAGGTGCCGAACTTTAAACAGTTTCTGGAGGTACTTTTTCGGCACTCTGAACTTTGGGAAAATTAGTTGATTGCGGAAAAATAATTGAGTTTTGCGTAGAGATTGAGTAAAAATAATAATATTTATGCACTAAAATAAATATTATTGTATTTAAAATTTTCACCGAGCAATAGCAAGTGTCTTGATTTGATTGTCTGATGGGTTCATCACAGCAGTTAAAATGAAAAAATAAATTGACCACTTTGATTGCTTTACTTAATTGATTTTGCGGTGTTGTATTTAGATATTTCACTGGACAATGAGCGGAAACGCGTCGATTTGATTGATTTATTGGTTCACCACGATAGTTAAAACAGAAAAATAAATTAGCCACTTTATTGCCAAATCCAAAAATAGTACTACATGCAGCAGTATACATCATCATCATCCCAGCCTATACACGTTCCACTGCAGGGCACAGGCTTCTTCTCAGAATGAGAGGGCTTGGACCGTAGTTCCCACGCGGGCCCCGTGCGGATTGGGAACTTCACACACACCATTGAATTTCTACATAATCAGTATACATAAGTATAGGTAAGTATTTAATCAACTGTTTAAGTAGGTACTTACTAATTACGACCAGAAGAATTCAATCCTCAGCGTAAATGTTGGAACTAAAATTGGGATTAAGGTAGATAATGTAGGTACTCATTTTATTTATTACTAGCTATTGCCCGCGGCTTCGCCTCCGTTGTATTTTTTCTAAAATTTCTTTCATAAGAACCTTCTCCTGACAATAACAAACGCAACAAAAAAAGAATTACCTATCCAATTTGGTGCAGTCGATCGGTAGTTATGCGCGTACAAGCATTTCGGTAATTCATTTTTAGGGTTCCGTACCCAAAGGGTAAAAACGGAAACCCTATTACTGAGGCTCCGCTGTCCGTCCGTCTGTCCGTCTATCACCAGGCTGTATCTCGGGAACCGTGATAGCTAGAGAGTTGAAATTTTCACAGTGATGTATTTTGGTTGCTGCTATAACAACAAATAGTAAAAAATGGAATTAAATAAATATTTAAGGGGGCTCCCATACAACAAACATGATTTGTTTATTACAGCGCCATCTACAATGTATTTGCCGAACTAGATGGCTTGCTAATTAACTAACAATCGATGCCGGTTGACAACCAATCACCTCAGTAGTTCTTATTTTGCACACATTTTGTGGTGGCGCTAGTATATAGTTATTTTGCTCGTTTTTGCTCGATATTGATAACGGCAACAGGTAGACACTTGAAATATTCACAGAATATTTAATTATATATTGACTTTAAAAATAAATCATTACATTAAAATAAAAAAAATATTTAAGGGGGGCTCCCATACAACAAACGTGATTTTTATAGATAGGTAATTGTACGGAACCCTTCGTGCGCGAGTCCGACTCGCACTTGGCCGGTTTTTATTTATATAGATTCGTTTTCAGATGTTATATTATTTAGATGTACCTATTCATCATTTCAGCCTATATATTTACCTATTGTAGGGTATATGTATACCGTCTCTCAAAATGAGAGGTAATGGAAACATCTAAGTACTTAACTGTTTTATTGATATAAAAACGTCAAAAGGTACATATTTGTACTATCATAACATAACTCTCCAAAAACCCAATTATACCCTGAACGCGTTTTTTTTTAGTAAAAAGTAAGGAAATTCAAAACGTAGCGTAACGTAATTTTATTTGGCAAAATCTTCGTTTAGAGCAGCAAAATATTTTAAAGGAGTTTCAGGAATGAATAGCAATGGGCGCGAACGGTGGGGGCAGACAGTGAAGATTTGTTGTTAAACAAGAATGCTCTCAAACCAAACAACTGCGTATACTTGTGATGGAGATGCACGACAATTTCACGTATGTTTCACACTTCCAAACATGAGACGTGTAAATGTGAAAACTTTACAGTCATAAATAAACAAGATTAATGCGGTAGAGTAGTTGCACCGTGAAACACAGCTTAGCTTACCTAGTTGATCGGGAAAATTCATTATCATTTCAGCCGAAATATGTCCACTGTTGAACATAGGCCTCCCCCAAGGTTCGCCAAACAGATCGGTCCTGCGCCATCCGCATCCAACACGTTCTTACAGCTTTAACCAGGTCGTCGCTCCATGTACTGCGTTTTCCGGTCCGTGGACGCCATTTGAAAACCTTTTGGCGCATAAGCCACCAGTTCTGTGAGCGATGTGCCCTGCCCGCCCACTGCCACTTGAGTCTAACGATTCTTAGAGCTATGTCGGTGCGGTGACTTAAGTTCTTGCGCGGATTTCATAATTTCTGGGAGATTTATTATAATTTAACAATTTCCCCGAATTGTGTTTGCAAAAGGGATTGTGCTTATTGAGTTTTCTTTTACTTGATTGCCGTGGCTTTCGACTAAGGATCATCCTTTCTACGTTGTACCTGTGAAATTCGCCTGTGATGGCATTTATATACCCCGAGGCGGAGGTTTCCTTTCCATGCCTATTTTTCTTGAATTATTTTCTCTTGTGTAATAAGACCCCATTTATTATTGACTAGGTAAACAAAAACAACTTCAAATACATCTTATACCAATGATTATCATATATGTAAGCGTGTTCAATATTCGCTTTTTTTTACATCAAAATCGATATGGTTATAAAGTCAAAGTCAAAATTCTTTATTCAATTTAGGAGTCAATTGATGCTCCAATGAACGTCGAAGAATCTACTACTATATAGGAGGAACGTTTTAGGCAACCCAGAGATACAGAGAAATTTGACAGATATGTCAACGGATGCAACACCATGCAGCTAGTGCACACAAGCTAACATGGAAAGGTATTACAACATACCTACTCAACTGTTCGGCTCCGATTTGATTTATATCTTCTAATATATAAAAATCTTGTGTCACGGTGTTTGTTATCGAACTCCTCCGAAACGGCTCGAGGCTCGAGCGATCTTTATGAAACTTTTTTCTCTATATTCGGCAGGTCTGAGAATAGGTCGTAGGCTATTTTTTATAACCCTATTCTTCGCGGACGGGGTCGCGGGCAACAGCTAGTTTTGATATATGTTAGAGAGTAGTCTAAAATAATAGACAAGTGTTTTTTTAGCTGCCCAATCTCAACCTATTTGGAGAAATTTTCCTCCAAAATACTGAAAAGTTACTAAACCCTCTAACTTCTGTACAATTTTTTTCAAGCAAATTGGTAGTTATTACTGGTTTGATTATATCATCGGGAAAATGAAAAAATAATGAGCACGTTTTTGTAATATCGGCTCAAATTCGTATTTTCTGAAAAAAAAAGCACCGATGAGAAATATAAAACTTTGAAAGGTGTTTTTTTTAGGAAAATAATAGTTAGTGTATAAATTTAAAATATAAAAGTAACGAAGTTTCCTGAAGCGTAGATAAGTTTTGTGTTGTAAAATTGGGTTATAGCTAAGTTTTAAAGATATAAATAAAACGTTGGCTGAATTGAAACCTCCTTAGTGAAATGACATACCTGCTAACTTGTTTGTAAATTTTAAAACTAAAGTTAGAACTCCCTTGGGAAGAAAAACTGTACGTTAATCCATAACTCCCATAAGAACAACCTTTATTATTTATTTTATTAGCAGTACGGCTGCTCACCGAATCTAAGATTATTTAAAAGCGAAAAAGTTTTTCGGGTGCGCCGGTGGGATTCGAACCCACGTCTCCTGGGTATGCGCCCCAACGGGTGTTCTACCAATTGAACCACGTCGCATCCAACCAACTCCCCCGAAATTCTTAATCGCTTACATACGCCAACAGTGTAGCGCCGTTGGGGCGCATACCCAGGAGACGTGGGTTCGAATCCCACCGGCGCACCCGAAAAACTTTTTCGCTTTTAAATAATAACAGTTTAGTTGGACTCGTACCTACATGAAGGGCTCATCATACGTACCATCCGTACCTCTGTATATTGTTTTAAAAATAAATAGTGATCTAGTTTATGCCATCCTAAAGATGGAGTTAAAAACGTTGGAAAAAAACTTCTTTTATGATGACTATTTTTAGTATTTTTTATTATAGCGGCCACAGTAATGCATAATTGGCTCTGTGACAGACAGACGCACAGACAGCGGAGTCTCAATAATAGGGTGGGTCCCTGGTACCCTTTGGGTACGGAACCCTAAAAATTAGACAATCTGGAGGGCATCTGGGGGGTTAATCGGGAGGTTAAAGTCTCTCGATAGAGGGTGTAACATAGATGTGCGTTTATCACTGCATAAGTGATTATCTAGCAGACTGAAATGTACGATGTGTAGAAAAGATTCGTGTCTAATCTCTAGACCAGTGGTGGTGTAGGGGTTTAGCACGCAGCACGGAATGCTGAGGACTTGGGTTCGATTCCCAGCATTGGTCTTTTTTCTGGGGTTTTTTCTGTGCATCTATATTTCAGTTTGTATTTAGTATGAAAAAAAAAATAGAGGGAAACGAGTTGTTACAGTGCTACGCCTCTAGTACCCAGTTAAATAAAGGTGTTTGGTTCCAACTTTAATCTCAGCATAAGATAACAGAACTTCTCTTTGTTTGCGAGTGAATTATTTCTTTGTCACACGCCTACACCCAAAATTACACGCGGGAAAAATTAATTAATGATCAAGGAAATCCGTAACGCCTCCCGTCGACAGATTTGGTTTCATAAAGAAAATGTCGGCAGTGTTCGCGTGTGAAATAAGGGCGTGCGGGAGGAATTCGTTGACACATTTAATCTTATACTCAACCTGTCTCGTTTATCTTGAGATAAATGGGCGAAAATCCCGTGTATACATGTGACTGGAACAACCTTTCCTCAAAAATAGGCTTTTATGGAAATGGGAATACGTTGAGTTATTGTTGTACATATTATTCCCGGTGGCTTTGGTAAAATTCACATGGCAACAATTAAATAACAAAACATTACTGGGAAGAAACAAAGGTACACGAAAACGTGTCTTCTGATTACTGCTTTGAGCGTTCAATTCGTCTTATAATACAACTTTTTTTCTTGACTTGGAAAACTAATCGTATAGATCAGATATCTGGCTATTTCTGGGGATTACCTAATTTTAGCTAAAAGCTTGGAGTAGTAAACTCGTAAATTACTGCTAGGCCGACCGCAGCGACGACCAAACTTTATGAACTTTGCTATTCTTTGCCTCCGCTCGCTGAGAAGTGTCCGCGGCCAAATCTAGGTACATCGCACCCACTCGAAACTTCGGACTTTCAACAAATTACGAGAACGCTTAAGAGCTAACAGAGAGGAACTTCCTTTTATTAAGGCAGAAATGACTTTGACTTGAATGAAACATTAGAATAATTATTTAATGTATAGATTTCAGAAAGTTTTTACTGGCCATGCCAAGCGCTTGACTATATTTATAGTAGTCTCGTAATTCTCTCGTCTTTCATAAACTGAAACACACCGTTTCTTTAATTTATAAGATGTTTCGTGTATGAGTTTGTGTATATATAAAAAAGCTCAATTATGTTGCCGTTAAATTTTAAAACAATATTTTTTGATGCCTCTAACAAAACCGGTCAACAGTTCAACTGCCAGAAGGACAGGTTTTATCCAACTAAACTGAAAATCGGAGAGAATGGAGTCACCTTACCTTAAGTAGGTACTATACTAACTAGCTACTAATACTAACTAATATATTTACAAACGCGAAAGTTTTTATGGATGTTTGCTCATTTTTCCCGCCAAAACGGTTTGACAGATTCTGATGAAATTTGGCATACAGGTACTTTATAACCTGGATTGATATATAGAATCCTTTTTATACCGTAAATTTGCATAGTTCCCGCGGGATAGCGAGAAACGAAGTATTTGCAGACGGAGTCCCGGCAACAGCTAGATTTAAGTCAAAAAAAAAAATTTAAAGATGTACGTAAATTTTTCGAGCCATAATTCTCACATTTTCATATTTTCGGTGAACGCAAGCGCATACCGAAGTTGATTTACGTATGAATTGGTGCAGAACGATCCAAATTTCCATGCGGCTGTGACATAGATTTTCAATGATTTATGTGGAGTGGTAAAGTCAGCACGGAATCCAGAATTCTGACTGCACTAAGTAAGTGCCAATTTTGACGCTTACGGAATTTAAAATAAATTTTTTAAAATATGAAGTTGGAAAAGTCCGTCGTTAGCTAAACTTTTCTTTTTACTTATTAAGTTAGTATTGAAATTGTTGTAATTGTGGTTTATTTTAGACAGCGTTTCCAAATTGGAACGTATCAGCGTCACGAATTTAATTTCGGTGTTTGAGTTCCAATGTAAAGAATAAACGGAAACTTCCAATTGATTCTATTAACTTCACTCAATTTAAGTATACTTTCTGAAGGATTATTATGCCTTTGCATTTGAGTTATGAGGCAGTTATAAATCAAAATAAACAATTTTGTAAACACGTGTTTAGTAGCCGTAAAACTGATTTACGACGTGCGTTGTAGTAAGAGTCCAAACAGATAGAGCCGTTCAAACTGTGAACGGAATAGCTGGGTAGTTAAAAGATGTAGTACTTGCAGTTAATTTATAAAGAACTCCACAAAGTAACGCCTGGATCAATCGGCTTCAACTAATTTTAACCTGCGGCTTCGCTCGTGTTAGAAATTCATGGAAAAAGGTTACGGTAGTATTTTTGAAGCACGATGGTCGCTCGGATAACGCCATCTATTGATTGCACACGAAGTTAGCACGTCATCTTGAAGGCCGAGGTACTTCAACGTTTTTGGACAGCGACATCTATTTTTGTTTGAAGTAAAAATGTTATCGCACGGGAACTCATTACCGGTGTATTAAATAAAAGTATGTCTCAATCCAGCAGGCTTATTGTCTAACGTTTCTGACGCTTGCCTTCGCTTTCACCATCTCTTTCTGTCATCATCTTATACTGTTTGACAGAAAGAAATAGTGATTGCGAAGGCAACCGTCAGAAACGTTAGACAATAAGTCTGCTGATCTTTGTCTATCTGCACGTCAAGTGTCATCTAAATCCGTTTTGTCGTTTTTGCGTGATACTAACAAACATGCAATCATCCTTCAAACATCTAAACATCTTCACAAAGTTTCTCATTTACAATAATATTATTAGGATTGGCATTGGCATGTTTAGCCGTACAAGCACGTTTATAATGGTACCTAGTGCAGGAGCAAGGTAAAAGGATGTATGCAGTTAAATAACTACATTAACAATTTTATTAGTACCAATCACTTCTGATGTCGAATAGATCTATTGCTAATGATTGGTACAGTACCGGTCGGATCGGATGCCAACGCCGTGTCGATTGAAGGCCTGGGTCCCGATTCTCTATTTCCAAGTTTTATCTCATGTGCGATATTCCAGAATTATATTTGACTTATATTCTGAGTGTTGCTAGATATTTTAGGCAGCGTAATAACTTTCAAGTACAATAATACTTTCTTTATGAAATAATAAAAAAACATCTGGCTGAAGGGCAGTGGGGTTTAACCGACCTTGACTCGAAGACCTGGTACTTAGTATATATTCCAACGAAATAAGCGGTCTTTTTTGACATAACACTTATTTGCAGTTTTCAAAAATATTCTTTTAAAACCAACATGCTTCAAATACATTTTTAAATAATTTATTGAATCAGGCGTAACTTTGCGGTAGAGTGAGCCTTTTGGGCATTTTTATTTTTTCTTGTACCTTTTGACTTTTTTTTAAATTCGGAAAGTTTTATGTGATTTCTGCTCAGAATCACGAGCTCTTTCGATTCTACTAGGAGAAAAAAAGGGTCCCAAAACTTTAATACAATTTTTGATTCCTCTAATGTTTCCTTGTACTTTATAATGCAATTGGGCGCAGCTCTCGAACCATTACCATACTGTTGGAACAATACGCAGGATCGTGTAGTGGACGGCGGCCGCGAGTGACAGAACCGTCAAAAATGTCAAGAACTGTCAAACCGTCATTACAAAGCACATTCTCTTTTTTAAATCGCTACCGGCAACTTGTGTCCTAATTTTGTAATCAGATTTTATTATATCACTTTTTTCTAAATTTCTATTTTGTTTAAACCACATCAACCCCTAAACACATACTATACCATGGTAGATAGAACTCGATGACTGCGAGAATCGGCACTCTGCAGCGATGACATGCCCGCCATTGCTATGATTGATCGCACGCCGGGAACCAATTAAACTTGTCCACTACACTGGACGACACAAATTCCGGAAGATATATGGTATGCGAATGTTTGGACAAATATTGTGCGGATACCCTCTTTGTAGTTGGTTGATCTCTTCCACAGTTGGTTGGGGTTAATAAAGGTTACAAAACCGGGTAAATAGGCGTGGGGCTAGTTAGTGCAGGGTTTCGTATGCGGAAAATATAAATCAATATTAAGTTATGATCGATTATTACTCGTTAAATTACCAACGAAAATATCCCGAAATGAAATAGACACGATGCAGAGAGGAAACAAAATAAAAAATTGTTTCAAATCCGCTACGAGTAATCGTTATTTTTTAGGATTCTGTAGCCGTTACTATTTTATTGTAGTTATTTACCTAAATAAGTATTGGTATTAGTAGGCTTTAAAACACAATTAAAATAACTACAAGCATGGTCCGATGCAGTTCCCTGATTATTATTATCGATACATACATGCACTTTTAATTATTTGCTTATTTTTGTCTGTGTTCAGAAAACCATGCATTAAACCGTTTTATCTCCGAAGCAAAATTCCGCATTTTCGTAATTCCGCTCTGTGTGCAATTTGATGGTGGTTTAGTTTAAAAGCATGTGCGTCTTGGGCCGAGTAATGGGGCTCCCGGGGAGCACACTCCGCGGCGCATAAACATACTCGTGAAATTTTAAATTTTTGGCATGCTCTGACTCTGGAATTATTCAAAACGCCGTTTTGTATCGTAAGCAAACGCTGCGCCTGTAGGCTATTATTCACGTGTACGTTTGCCTTCATTGTAGTCGTGCCTATTCATTTACACGTTAAACGCGTCAGACGTGAGGCTTGATCTACGGCTTATTCTGCTTTAGTTTTAAATAATTTTGATGCAATAAAAATACAAGTTGCTTTTTTGACGCTTAAGTGCTTGTTTTTTTCCACAACGCGGACTTTGTCATTTTTATTTACTAGCCCATATCAGTGTTCCACTGCTGGGCACAGGCTTCTCCATTGGACTTCCAACTCGCCCTGTCTGCGTTTCTGTCTGGCCAGTACCTCAAGAACGTGTCTAGCTAGGTCATCCTTCCGTCTTCGATTTGGCCTGCTGCGGTGGCGATAACTATCCTGGGGTATCCATTTAGTGGTAACCCGCGCCCAACCCTCTGATCAACAGCATAAATAAGTTTTATTTTATTTTATTTTATTTATTCAAGAAACAAAGAGTCGTTTACAAAAAATTTCTTAATATCTTATGCTTATAAATAGACCTGGAGTTTCCTTAAAGTACATACGGTATGTGTACTAATAAAATTACATTGTAAAAGAATAATTTTGAACATAAATAGTTGTAATATTCCAAAAACAAGAAAACTAATCATGAAAGTAGAAAAATGATAGTGGCTACCAGAAAACTTTTTTTATAGCGGAAATATTGCAATTGAACGGGTCAATATTTTTAAGTTTTTCATTGTCATTGAATAGCTTACACGCACGCCTCAAGAAAGTGTTTTGTGCATAACGCGTTCTATACTGGGGGATTGAAAACAATTTTTTTTTCCGACTCTGGCGCTGACGTCTATTGGGGACTATTAAATGAATTTGATGAAGTAGGGAGGGGGAATTTAAAATATTATTTAAAAATTTTATAGAACAGAATTGAGTCTGCGCAATCTCGGCGGTCAATAAGCGATTGGATTTTGTGACGGTCCGCCATCCCCCCCCGTTTATAATTTTTTGAACCTACCGCGCACCCTACAAAACCTAAACTGAATTACTGAACTAAAATACTGAATTAAAGGAACTAAATTACCTATCAAATCTTATTAAGGCTATAAAGCTCTAGAGCTCTAAGCCAAATAAATATTGAACTTATATAATGAATTCTATACAGCGAGGAAACCTAAGATTATTTATATTGGTTGTGATATGTGATATGGCCATGTGATCGTCTAATACCTAAGAGAACCCTTCGTTGTACCCGCACCTGAGTAACCCAAGAGCTTTTCAGTGAGAAGTAAAGATTGAATTACCTATAATTAATTGTTATATAGCGGCTAATAGTACATTACTGGAGTTATTTAGAGAAAAAGGTTAATATTGAATTTCATAAGAGTAGACAGTCAATTATAGAGTTTTTATCTATGTTTTAGGGTGAGTAAGCCTAAACAAACAAGAAAATCAGAAGTGTTTGGGGTGGATATTATGTTTCATTACTTTATAAAATAAATTCATTAGACAGTAAGATGGTATTCTAACTTAATAGTAGGTATTCTATCTATTTTAGTAATGTTGCCCATATTTGATTCAGGTTATAGATAACTTAAGTAGTAGTGAAAAAGAGGTAAAGATAGTTAAATGAAAGAGGTAATTTCAGGTTTATAAAGTCATCTGTCCATAGTCTATGTTATGTTCATGAGGGAAAAGGTAAATTATTTTGCGGCTATGTTCAGAAGCCCACTCCTCCGCTTCTGAAAATGGTTTCCGACACCATACAGGGGCTCCACCTCTTCCGCATAAGCTCAGATGAAGCATACTAAGTACCTTTTCCTCGCAGGTAATTAGAATATAACATTATAATATTATATCATAAGAGGGCAATCAAAGGGAATGTCAGTTATAGCCCGAGGTTGTCCCTGGGTCAATCCTGTGATAATAATACTCCTGCAATAGCAGACCAAACTTCAGTGGTAATTGTAGACTTCATTGGTTTATCATAATGACTAATGAGTAGCTACCGGGTCCCTTGGTACCGGTAAACCACTAACTTGCATCTGCCTTAGTTTTAGTCAGAGTGACTTCCATTGTCAGTTTATAGAGATAAGTATTTGGTATAACTTTTACCATTAAATTTAGTTTGTATACTAGCCACTACAAGACCAAATAATCCAAGGTTGCTTTAACAGGGATGACCACCGACTTCAAAGGAGATTCTACTTTTTTCAGCAAATAAGTATTATTCATGGTGAGTTATTGATTTCATTTTGTCTCACTCAATTGCTACTACTAGAGTTCGCAACGTAGGACATATGGATGAAAGTAAACTCCGAAATCTTTCATCCCTCGGAATTAAGTCTATAAGTAAGTAAGAATATCAAGTGTCCGATAATTTCTACTACCTATCAATCTCTAAAAGATGTATAAGTCCTAACCACTAACCTCTAATACATTAATGAAGTCCTGGTGCTCCTCAACGCCGTGCCCTCGGAGCGCCTCCCCAACCCAAACCAGTTCAATGATCTTTTCATCTATATCTCAATATAATTACTTCACTAATTAGGATTTGTAAGGTGAATCCAAAGGTAAGGTTGTTATATTTCTTTTTTGAAAAACTAATGATGAAACATTTATTTAAGTTTAAAAATAATTTGTTATCTGTACAAAACAGTTCAAAATTGACTAAATCATCTTGCAGCATGTAACAGTCTTCTAAGGATTTGATGGTTTTATAAATTTTTGTGTCATCTGCATATAGCAAGACATTTGAATTTTTAATATATTTGTCAATGTCATTTATAAAAAGTGTAAATAATAAGGGTCCTAGGTGCGACCCCTGGGGTACTCCGGAGCTGATTGACTTATATTCTGAGGCATAGCCATATAATACTACGCACTGGCTTCGATTCTCGATGTAAGATTTGATCCACCGGAATAAATCACCATGAATGCCTAGGCGCCAAAGCGTAAGTAGAAGCGTGTTATGGCAAATTTTGTCAAATGGTTTGGCAAAATCTGTATACACGGCATCAACACAAGCACCTTTATCCATCTCGACTCGGATATCGTCACTAAAAGTTAATAAATTAGTGTCCACCGATCGACCTCTGAAGAAGCCATATTGATTTGGACTCATGTGATTTTTAAATACTTGAGAAACTTGATCTGTAACTATTATTTCTAAAATCTTATTGAATTGACATAATTTAGAGATAGGCCTGTACTTGTAATGCAAGTTTTAAAGCACAGTACAGTGTTACGGACTCGATCGATTCTTTTTACATCTAAAATGTTACGCTTAAATGTTGCCCTTTGGCAGTCCTTCAATTTAGTTGTAACAGGCTTAATTTATTTATGTATTGTAAAAAAATATTCTTAAATTTGTTTATTTACTAGAAACTGCCATACATGGCTAATTTCTAAATAATTTAGTTTGTAAATGTGTTTCTTAAATTTAGCAACATTCTTCGTTAAAGTTTACAAATCGCTATCTGCAACAAGCTTCGTCGTCCTTTCGTTTTCCAATAGGAACTGATGAGTAGAAGACTGTTAATGTCTTATACAACTTCCTGAGGCCGTATTGTCTAACCCTTCTGACGCTTGCCTTCGCTTTCACCATCTCTTTCTGTCATCATTTCATACCGTTTGGCAGAAAGAAATAGTGATTGCGATAGCAAACGTTAGCGCATTGGACAATAAGCCTGCTGTTCCTTTAAAATAATAAAGCTAGTGTAGCTAGTTTGACTAACGGCCCGTTGTTTGATCAATAGTTAAACAAACTAATAGTCAAATTGCCTTTGAAATGCGTTAACTATTGTTATCTTTGCCATACATTTTAATTATTAGTTTATTTAACTATTGATCAAACAACGGGCCCTAAGAGAGGTCTCTTTACCATTAATTTCGTATGGCACTTAACCTCTCCTTAACACAAAAGCGCCATCTATGAACTCAGTGAAGAAACTAAACGTAATGGCGCTAATGTGTTAAGGTGGAAGCGCACGCTCTAGGCGCTAAATTCAAACTTTTTACAGTTTTTAATTTAATGTGGGTAAACGGTGTAAATGTTTAACTTCATATGGTGTTTGCGGTTGTAAAACAGTGTTCTTTATATTATTGTGTAAAGTTGTTTAAGAATAAAACTGTTAGCTTGAAATAAAAGTTGTCAAAACGTTGAAACTCCGAATTTCTATGTTTGACAACTTTTATATCATGCTAACAGTTTTATTCTTAAAAAGCTTTACACAATAATATAAAAAAACACTGTTTTATAACCGCAAGTACCATATAAAGTTAAACACTTACACCGTTTAAGCACAATAAATTAAAATCTGTAAAAATTTTGAATTTCGCGCCTAGAGCGTGCCGTTTCACCTTAAGCAAAGTTCAAAATGCTATATAAAATGAATGGTACAGAGACCTCTCTATAGTGAAACTAGCTACAGCAGGCTTATTAGGGAATTTTCACTTTAAATGGCGCAGAAACCTTTTTTAAAATAAGGAAATTTTGGTGTTTTTTTACTCAGAGTCACAAGCATTATTCATTTTCATAAAGAAAAAGTGCCTTTATTTTTGAGTCTGTTTTATAACTTTTTTTATATACTTAGTTTGTATGGCTCGTAACGAAATTACAGGAAAATGGATTAGATTTAAATAATTAAAGTACCTATAAATTGAGGCTTCAGTTTGCGGATTACTAGTGCATGTGTGAAAGGTCAGGAAAAATATTAAGCTTCTCGCGACCTACTTCTTTTCCTTGACATTGATCTTTTGGATCTTGTGAAATTCCTTTTTTCTAGGTACCTGGGTCAAGAAGTTTACGATCATATTTTATTTTCAAGATATTAATACGTTGGGCTTTGTGGATCACGCCATAAAATAAATTTTACGTCCATTTAAATCGTCACTGCTTGATTCCCAATCAATTGTATTTAAAACGAAATCCATTAACATAAATGGGATTGAAACTGAACCACTTTCAGTATGCATACTTATATATAAGTATTCTATAACGTTGAACGCGGTAGGTAGGTATGTACATATAAAATAGGCTGCGTCCCGAAGGGCAGGGAGCCTCCCTATCAAGTGTTCATTTTCAATTTCCGTTTAAGTATAATTGAATCAGACAATGTAATGCTCGTATCCTGTGCCCAAATAAAACATTTTTGTATTTGTTTAACGTTCACGTCCCAATTTCGGCCAAGGTGTGAATTATGGGCCCGTTTAATCGATTACGATGTCGATACTGCTTTAATCTTTTGGTGGTTCGATTCTACCGTATTTAGATAACATTTGACACTTCTGTCATTATTTCATAGAATCATATAGGTAACGCCACCAGAGTTGAGGCCACGCGCACAACCACATCTCATGTAATGACAGCGGGATTTTGACGTTGTGTTGACGTTTAACGACAACACAACGTCAAAATCCCGCTGTCATTACATGAGATGTGGTTGTGTGCGTGGCCTTAACTCTGGTGGCGTTACCTTTACCTACTTTGATCAATGAATCATAGATAACGTTCACTATGTATATGTCGCGATGCGGTGTGCAAAAGTGATAACAATAGTGTGTGTTATTGAAATGTAAAATTAGTATTAAAGACTTTTTGAATAATTATAGTTTAAAAAACTAACAAACATGCTGTTATGGTCAAATGATTGGTAAACCGGCCTGACAGCTTCATCATCAGACCCTCGATACCATTTTTGGTCAAAGTACACCCGAAGACTATTCTACAAAGTCTAGACACGGCTAGGTTAAAGGTAAAAACTTAAATAATTTATTGAATCGGGCGTTACTTTGCGGAGGTCCATATTAATGAACTAAAACAAACTGAACACACATTTCTTGCATAAACGTAACTATTGTAAGGTCGCGGGTGAGCAAAGTAATTGTTTTAGTTCAGTAAAAACTTAAGTAAATGACCTGTTGTATGTAGTAGTAACGTGTCCGTATAAAGAAATTGACGTTCCAAAAACGACTCCATATCAATTCTGTGCACTACTACATACAACAGCAGGCTTAAGTGTCTAACGCGTTGACACTTGCTTTCGCAATCACTATTTCTTTCTGTCAAACGGTAAAGACGGTGACAGAAAGAGATGGTGAAAGCGAAGGACGTGTCCGCGCCTTAGACAAAATGGCCTCAGGTCCTTTACCACAGAATAACTAATAGTACTAACGTACAAAAGGATCACTCTTGAACAAAAGTCAACTTTAGGTATAAACATTAGCCTACTCTTACGACCGCTAACTGCTTGCACGCGAAATTGAAAGTTATTGTGTGATACGAGCGTTCATATTCCGTTGGGCACCGCTGACCCGAAACCAAGAGCACAGGGTTCCCACTCGGCGATATTTAGGTATGTAGGTACCTACATAAATCAATAAAGATAACAGTGTGTATTAATTCAGTAAACTACCTTTAAACGCAGCAGTATAGCAGTAGTTACAATAGAGAGCTCTCTCCAGGCAGATGTTATGCCTGGGGACTGAAGTCCAATGGATGAAAGTTGGAAGTTGTATTTATACAGCCGAGTTGAGTTTGGGGGTAGTCCCCCAAAGACTTATAAGTGAAAATTGCCTTTAATGTTTTAACCACAGTTGAAATTGAACCTTAAGGTGGTAAAGGAATTTCATGGTCCACTATTTGACGACCAGATGGCCTAGTGGTTAGAGAACCTGACTATGAAGCTTGAGGTCCCGGGTTCGATCCCCGTGTCGGGGCAGATATTTGTATGAAAAAGACGAATGTTTGTTCTCGGGTCTTGGGTATTTAATATGTATTTAAGTATGTACCTATCTATGTACATAAGTATGTTTATCCGTTGCCTAGTACCCATAACACAAGCTTATCTAGCTTACTTTTGGGACTAGGTCAATTGGTGTGAATTGTCCCGTGATATTTATTTATTATACCCAGCTTTTGGTTCCATGGTCAGATCAGCTGGATGGTACCACATTAATTATTATCATTATCAAAACTACGCATAGTTGCCAAGTTTTGTGTCAATACCGCAATAATAAGAAAATAGAGTTCGAATATTTCGTTATGTACGGTTACAAGTGAAGCTAATAAAAGCATGTTAAAACGAAAAAAATTATCGAGTGTACTAGCCGGCATTTCAATGCACATGTCATGGCTGATCGTGCCGAGCGAGCTAAACCAAATATCATACCGTCCTAGACCAACGAATTACTTGATCGCTTGGATACGCCATTTCCCTATGGTTAAATATTTTTTTGTATTTTTTTTATATTTTTATCATTGAGGAATAATGTTATACAACCATTTTCTGTAGTCGGACTTAAAATAAACAGCTAATAGCGGATATATTCCAAAAAAACTGATGTCTTTCATTTGATCTTCAAATAACGTCATCAAAGGTTCAAAGGCATTTTTCTTTTACCTTTGCTCTCACGCTTCACTTAAAAAAAATGTCAATGTCTGTCAAAATGTCATTTAAATTTAACTGATGTCAATAGGATAGGAAACAAAACAAAAAGGCTATTTTCATTTTTGAAACTAAAAAATGGACTATAGAAAATGTTTTATTTGTTCAAATGACTCCATGAATAGCCCCGGCAAAATATTCGTCCGTGTTAGGGAAGATCTACGTGAGAACTGGTGTCGTCTTGCAAATGTCGAATATTTTAGGATTGTACTGCTGCGAAGATCATATTGATGTATGTAAATGGACCTATTTCGCATTTTGGGTAGATTGAGCTTGTCAAATTTTTCACCGGAGTTTCCACTGGTAAGCATTTTTTCAAAAATTATCGTGGAAAATAGACTTTCAGAACCAGAAGGTTTGTAACTTATTGACGACATGACGACGTACGAATGACAGATAATAGTATTTTTTTCTCTAAGCAGATGGGCAAAGGAAATCAAGAGTTTCGAGCTACTGGATGACGTATATCCGGTCAACCATATCCGGTATTTAACAAATTAAATTTAAAAAAAAATACGCGACCAAATTTTAAAATATTCAAATTAGTTTCTTAAATTGGCCTAATCTGTAAGAAAAAAATATAAAAAATACATTTTTTTTCTAACCAAAGGCAAATGAGCGAATAATTTATTTATTTTATTTATTTATCAATAAAAAAATACAGCATTACAGTAAAGAACCAATGCGCTGTAATATTCAACAATACATAAAAAACAAGTTAGACACAAAACAATCAAAAAATTGTTTACAAATATTACGCAATAAAATTTCATTTCATTTATTTATTTATTTATTCTGCTAGTAAAAAAAGTTATTAATAACTAATTGTTAGTATAATAATCAATGCTAGCCAATTTGTTGCCTATGTTTTTTTTTCTGGCACTATTGATTGAGATTGAAAATAGAACAGGAAAACTTATGAAGAAAACTATTCTGCTTTAGTTGGTTTCCGATAACGCTAACTTTAGTTTCTTATACATGTACGAGTGTAGGTTCCGAAATCCTCATGAGAAATCTTTGTTAGAGATTTCATGTCAAAATCTATAAAATGACAAAATATTCATAATAAATCATCTGTACGAAATGACTAAAAATATATTTACCTAATGACTTTTAAAGTGAGCGATTGGTAAAAACAAAAACAATTTCAATTTCCTAATAGGCGAAAGGTGGTATTATTGCACAATCGCATTATTTCGATTGATGCGCTGGAGGCTAAAGCTGTTTGATAAAATTAATTAATGTGTTGGGCTTAAAGCACTAATTTGTCATGAGAGGTCCTTTGTTGTGTCGCCGGCGTGCACTAAAACAAATTAATACCCATCTCTGGGTCTTTAAAGTTATATTTAGTAGCAAATTACACCTTAAACTTTAATAAAAGAGGGTATGAAGCATCTTGTTAGAGTCATAAAGTCAAGTTGCACTGTGATACTAACTATTGTTTCAGTTCACGACAAGTTTATCTAATTGAAGGTCTCGTAGATTTAAGACATATATTTCCCTGAAGGTAAGTCATACAGGAAATATTGAAGCAGTTGTTTAGCAGTATCAATTCTACCGTGTAACATGAATTTAACAACGTTGGCTTTGCTTCTGTAATGTGAAAAATATACCTGCTTAGAGACACATTGTATTTTTATTTGCTACCAAGACAAAAACAGTCTGTTATTTTTACGTAATTTGTACAATTTTGGTTTTTACTTGCGTCGTACGTGAATTCAATTCGATTCTTGAAAATATAGCTCCATCGATACTATCGATGATTCCGCCAATGTCGAAAAGCTTACAAAGTCGCCAAAAAGTCACTGTTGGTTTTAATTAGCCTTTGTTAGTTGGCTAACCTAAATCAAGCGTTTCGTTAGTTCAATTCAATTTTTAAAACATAGCTCTATCGATACTTCGATGATTCCGCCAATACCGAGGTTGACAAAGACCCTGGCCATTGTTCAGTAGTAGTAAAAATTAGTGTTAGTTTAAACTTTTGAATGTACCTTCATATTTGGTTTGCTTGTCAACAGATTGTGGTGCAGCAATGGGGGTGTATAGGTGAGAGAGCGCGGCGGGCGGCGCGCTCCGTCGGCTCCGGCGCATGGCCCCCGCACAAACACTGAGGTACGTGTCTCTTAAAAAAACTACAGATCTAAAAAGGACGAAATGGGATTATCTACTTGGATAGTATGGATATGTGGTCGTCACAAGTATCCAACCGTCTCTTTTTAACGTCGGCGTCCGGACGAGACTGCTGCAGTGCACTGTAATTTGGATATATGACCGTTTTACCCGCTGAAGATTAAGTTACTTGTATGGAGACACAAGCTACCTGTGATTTTTTTTTATTTAATTGGTATGAAATCAAAAATCTCTCTGCGCAGACGTTTACAGTTCTTGTGTTCATTTGCTCCTATTCGACTAGACAACATACCATTCGCCAATCAAAAAATGTTCAGTTTAGATTACTGAAAACAGAAAGTTAACCTCATTGTACGGCGCTGCGCAACCTAACGGATTCTTGTGACGTGTGATGTCGGTATCAGGCCATCGGCGATTGTGTTGAAATGCCGTTGTCGGACACAGAAATTACGGTCTCCTCTCCTGTGTCATTAACTAAAAGTATAAGCACTTATGACGCATACGCATGCAATCAACATTATGATCACCACTTGACTGATGGCACGAATATTCAAAGTGTTTCCAAGTATTTTTTTGGGTGGACAAAAAACTGGCATTTTCCCCACTGAGGCGATATGTATATTTCAAAAGGATGTCATACTATTTGGCATGTACCTACCCATTTTTATAAAAAAAAACTTGTTTAATAATGAAATGAGCTGCTAAGGAATGGAATTCGCTCCCAGCGTCTTTGAAAAATGAAAATGAAAATGAAAAACGAAAAATTGTTTATTTTCCTTTGTTACACTTTATTTATTTTTATTAGATAACACGGTATCTGGTAGGATCAGACACTTCATTATCATTTCAGCCAAAAGAGATCCGCATAGGCCTCCCTAAGGTACCCGCAACCTTATCGAAGTCGTCGCCACATCTTATTGGAGGCCTACCTACACTGTGTCTTTGGGTCCGTGGACACCATTCGAGAACCTTTTGGCCTCATCGACCATCAGTTCTGCGAGCGATGTGGACTCCCCACTGCCACTTGAGTCTGGCGAGTTATTTACATCTATTTATTATGGTTACACAGGTGGACGGTGGTATGGGCGGTGCTGTGGGCGCTATGTGGGTCCCTGGGCGCCGGGCTGGCAGGGCACGCGCCGCCGCTGACGCCGCCACCATGCCCCTTGCACTGCATCTGCCTCTCACAATCGCAGGTGAGGACAATGCTTCAGGTCACCTCCGGCCAATATATGTCCAATTGCTGCCACATGACTCCCCACAGAAACACACCACAGTTGCCTAGTGCGGATTGGGAACTTCACACACCACTGAACTGCTTTGTAAGTGTATTTAGATTTCCTCGCTATGTTTTCCTTCGCCAAAAAGATTGTAGTAAATTTCAAATGTAATTTTGGACATTAAGTAATTTTGATAAATTAATAATGATGAATGAATAAAAATTAATATTGATAAGGTCTTACAGGAACTCTTTGTTGTCCGTTTATCCGTCTGTGACGACCCTTTTTCTCAGGAAAGTGAGGAAATATCAAGCTTAAATTAATATATCAAAAACTAAAGTCTACAAGCCCTTGTATCTGTGAAAAAATCAAACTTACTAAGTTAATACAATTAAAAGGCACAGTCATCAAAAAATATGATTCCATGATTTCCGGGGAATCAAAACCTATATAAGGTATCTAGTACATACAGTTTTCCTAGAAACTGGAAATTTGGTATGAAAGTGTCTTTTCACCCAACTGTCGACGGAGGGTTATATTTTTTGAGCGTATGTATGTATGTAAGTATTTATTCATTTATTTATTTCATTAATTTTACACGGCATTACAGTGTTCACCAATTCACCGTGAAATTAAAGTTATCTATACATATAAAATCCTTTGTCCTGACTGACGGATCAACGCACAGCCTAAACCGCTGATCGTAGAGACCTGAAACTTGGAGGGTGTGTTCTTTGTATGACGTAGGCATCCGATAAGAAAGGATTTTCCGTAGTTTTACTTCTAAGGGGGTAAAAAAGGGGGGCAAAGTTTGTATGAGACATCGTGATTCCTTGGTCCAATCTACTTCAAATTTTGCATAAACATTCTTTAACAAAATTGATGGAAGACGTGTTTCGTATTTTATTGAAATTCATCCCTTGACGGGGTCAAAAAGTAGTAGAAAGTTATTTTGGGGGTGATTTGCTTCGAAGTTGATATCAATACTCCTTAGTGCTTTTGATTTAAATTACATTTTATTTTGACACATTGTAAACGAAACGAAACTTCAAATATTGCAAACCATTTTTTCTACGTTTGTCAACCACGTCTTGATCTGATCGCTGATAATAGCTAATTATATGTATTAAGTATTTGCATTTCACCAAGCTTTTGCTTTTACAAGCGCAGCGTGGGACGTCCACCAACGAGATGGACGGACGTTTTGGTGAAGGCCGCAGGTTCAGGGTGGATGCAAGTCGCTTCCAACCGTAATGATTGGACGTCAATGAGGGAGGCCTATGTCCAGCAGTGGACGTCCTACGGCTGAAATGATGATGATGATGAAGCTTTTATGCGAGTTCAACCTTTTTCGAATAAAATCGAATTGAGTATTCAAATATCATTGTTGAACTCGCATAAAAGCTTGGTGCAATGCAAATACATATAAAATGCTTTGTCCTGAAGTCCTAAATGACTGACTGCCGGATTAACGCACAGCCTAAACCGCTGTATGTAGAGACCTAAAACGTGGAGGGTGTGTTCTTTGTATGACGTAGGCATCCGATAAGAAAGGATTTTCCGGAATTTCCACGGGATAAGGAATAATCGGGATTAATATATTTCATCAAGAGTGACCCTATGCCCATAACGAAGATTACTAAACTGTACAAATTGGGCATGCAATTAGACTATTAGAATATAAAGCGAATATAAAGAATTTTGAAAATTTCCACGGGATAAAGTTAAATCAGGATTTATATATGTAGGTACTCAAATCAACTGGACCATATCTCCGTAACTACAATTACTAATCTTTTCAAATACAGTATTAACGAAAATGACCATAACAACAAAAAAACTTATTGCAGGATTTTTGGAAATTCCTGTGGGATAGATAATCTCTGAAACTTCCGAGCCGATTAAAAAAAACACTATCCTTTATTGACATAGGCTACTTTTTTCCGGGGAAATGCAAAATTCCCAAGGGATAGAAAAGAGAAAATTCAACTTCGGAGCTCATTTTAAAATGTCTTACACCAATAGAAAAGATGCACTGTCCTTGGTTAACATAGGATGCTTTTTTCCGGATAAATGCAAAATTCCCGCGGTATAGAAAATAGTAAAATTAACTTCGGGGCTGAGTTTAAAAAAAAAATCACCAATAGAAAGCTTCACTATCCTTTATTGGTATAGGCTACCTACTATTTATTCGGTAAAATGCAAAATTCCCCTGGGATATTAAGAAGTGAATTTCACTTCAGGGCTGATTTGAAAATTTCTTTCACCTATTAGTGAGTAGCTACACTAACCCTTACTTACATAGACTATTTTCTCCGTGAAAAATCAAAATTCCCACGGGAAAAAAATAAGTGAACTCAACTACGCGGCTGATTTTAAAAGTTCTTTTATCGGTAGAAAGCTTTAAGGACATAGGCTACTTTTCTCGGGGAAAATGCAAAATACCCGCGGGATAAAAATAAGTGTAATTTTGCAAAGAATAAGGACAAATTTGTTGAAATTCCCGCGGGATAGGGAATAAACGGGATTTATAATATTCACTAACTGATACTCATGATGAAATGATAATAATGATGGATGTTGCCGGTGCCGGATTTTTGTTTTATACAATGAAAGAGATGAAGAAGCTTTACCACAAATTGGAATTCTACGCGGACGAAGTCGCGGGCAAAAGCTAGTACATATATAAAAACAAAACAGAAATAGAAAATTTTACTCAAATATAAACACTAGACTGCCTATCATCCATCAACTCACAAAAAGTCAGACATTCACGGCACACAATCGGCCAACGAGAAGCAAATAGGTCACAATCAGGTGCTGACGTCAGGAGCGTATTGAGCAGCCTCAGCGCGCGCGGCAGCGGCGAGTTCTTGCGCGACTCCGTGCGCGCCGCCGGCACCGCCAGCAGCGGGCGCAGCCGCGGCCGCAAAGCTATCCGTGGAACTTCTGGGACGAAAAATCTCACAACTCCACCTACAAGCTCGAGACAATCCGACTCCCCGCGCAGTATTGTACACATCGTGAGGAGCAAATTGTTGGTATGCCTCACCTCTAAAGAATTATAACCGAGAGTACCGAGTAAAAATTTAGTTGGGTATAAAAATGGATAATATCCATACATCTTTTTGTATGCAAATCTAAGAAAGGCTTTTTGAATTTTTTCCAGAAACAAAGCATATGTACTCTCGTAAGGGTTCCACACAATTGAAGACGCTTCTAATTTGCTCCTCACCAAAGCGTTAAACACTAGCTTTATAGCTCCGAGGTCGTAAAATTCTTTACAGTTACGAATTACAAAACCCAGCCTTCGAAAGCAAACATGCGTATCAAACACAACACCAAGATCTCTCACTGAGAAAACACGGTCGATGGGCTCTACCACCAAAAAGTATTGCGGATGTAAAGGGGCAAAGGAACGACTAAAAGAGCACACACAACATTTCGCAGTATTAAAAAGTAGCTTGTTCTCTATGCTCCACCGAACCACTGAGGCAATATCCCTCTGTAAATATTCACAATCTGCCAAATGTTCCACTCTATACACTAATTTAACGTCATCGGCATATAGTAAGCATCTAGCATGCTTGACAACTGATTCAAGGTCACTTATCATAATTCCGAACAAAAGGGGCCCTAATATGGAACCTTGACTGACACCAGATCTAGTATGATACGGTTCCGATACAAAGCATCCATGCTTGACGTATTGTTGTCGATCGCGCAGGTAGCTTGCAAAGAAGGAAAGCAATTTTGGAGTGAAACCGATATTATACAGTTTACTCAACAGTATTATCATTATCTATGTGCCGCAGGCACAACCTTTTTGATATGAATTTATGTTTTTATACTTTTTTTACCAATTTTGAACGCTTTTGTTTTAGAATCCTTCCTATCTTGTTTTTTATTTGCTTGTCAAGTTGGTTTTGGAGTCTCATTACAGCGATTAAACAGTGCATACGTATTTGATTTATGTAGCATAGACTCAGCAGACCCTTAAGGTCCATTTTAAGCCCTTAAGGCCCCAGTCAACTACAATCTACAACGTAAGAAATTGACGCGAAATCTCTGAAAGCTGTTCGCGCTGCCTGAGTGGATATTAATGTGTCCACGCGCAGCCACGTCACGTCAATTTGCATAGTCTGCCTTTTAATAAAACCAATAGTGATACCACTTTTGCTACATAAATGGCAAACGTAAACACGAGCTTTAGCGTCAGGTTTCTTGGAAAGGCCATTCAAAATGTATTTATTTTGTTTGTTGGAATAATTTCACTACTCGAAATAGGTTTTATTTCATTTCATTCGTTTTGTTTCGTAGTTGGATTCAATATGAATTATATTCTTAGCCCGTACGAACCGTAATGTCACATCGATGTGAATTTCTATGAAATATAAATAAGGCGAGTATAAAACAAACGGTTTAAAGGTAGTCCCTCAAGTTACAATGCTAGTTTAGAATGTATATCTTCTGTGTCTTTAGACCTTATCCGTATCTAGTTTGATTCTAGATAGAATTTCGTCGTCACTAGATAAAGCTTAATATGGCTGTATTTAGTACGTAATTTCTAACACTTAGAAATGGGAGGCCTTGAGAGTTATTTTGCCCCTGAACGTTTTATAACCTTTTGAGACAGAGAAAACAATTTAACAGCTTCCTAAGCCTCTTCATTCGAAATCTAGGTATGTAAACATTGTTGTTCTACACACACATTGTTGTTGTTGTTGTTGAGTCTCAAATTGAGGTCATGCTGAAGCATGTCGCAGATTGGGGTAGACTAAACTTAGTTCAGTTTAATCCCCAAAAGACTCAAGTTTGCGCGTTCTCCACTAAAAAGGATCCCTTTGTTGTTTCGCCTTGTTTTGAAGGTACTCCCCTTGTTGCCAAATCGTCTATTGGGATCCTGGGTGTCGACATTTCGAGTGATGTTCAGTTTCGTGGTCATTTGGAAGGCAAAGCTAAGTTAGCTTCTAAAAAATTGGGGGTGCTTAATAGAGCAGGACGGTATTTCTCGCCAGCCCATCGCTTACAACTTTATAAGGCGCAGGTTAGGCCGCACATGGAGTACTGCTCTCATCTCTGGGCTGGGGCACCCAAGTACCAAATTCTTCCATTTGACCGCATCCAACGTAGAGCTGCTCGATTTGTCGGTATTCAGGCACTCTCTGGCCTACTCGATCCTTTGGCTTTGCGGAGGGATGTGGCGTCTCTCTGTATTTTATACCGTATTTATCATGGGGAATGTTCTGACGAACTGTTCGAATTGCTGCCTGCGGCTAAATTCCACTACCGCACTTCGAGGAACCGTTTGTCTTTTCATCCTCACCATCTTGATGATTGGCAGTCTAGTACCGTGCGTTTTAAGCGAAACTTCTTTCCTCGCACGACAAAGATCTGGAATCAGCTTACTGCGGCAGCATTCCCAGAGCGTTACAACTTAGGGATCTTTAAAAAACGAGCCTACCAATTCCTAAAAGGGTCGGCAACGCACCTGTGATACCCCCCGTGTTGCGGGTGTCCATGGGCGACGGTGATCGCTCTCCATCAGGTGACCCGTCTGCTCGTTTGCCCCCTCTAATATAAAAAAAAAAAAAAAAAAAAAAACAAATACCCTTCAGAATGGGGAATTTGATACAAATAGTTTCAAAACACAGCACTAATAAGAAAAACATTTAATCTTAACCCGGAAAACCAGATGGATATTCAACTAACCGTAGTAAATTTGATTTTTAGTAGAGTTGAAATAAATAAATAGTTAGTCAATGGATTTGGTTCACGAGTGACGTCATAGTTCAATCTACGGGGTTCGCGTTTTGACAGCTCGTAAAAAGTATGTCATTTGATTGGCGGTGTCAAATAGCCTATTGCTTAGACGGACAGATTTTTGCTACGACGATAAACTGATATACAGTGATCGTACATTTTGTAGCATTTTTGGTGCGATGACGTCAAATGACATACGACAGCGACCTAGGGTTGTCGACGTGTATAATATGATAGACGTTTCAAATAATGTAATATTATGTTGTCGTTGAAAATAAAACGCTAAATTTTTTACTTAATCTTTTGATTAACAACGTTTCGTTTTTATTATATATGTTTTAATGTTTCTCGTCAAAACATGTTTCAATCGTGTCATTTTTTTAGCACAATAAATATCGAAGAATTTTCCCTAATAAAAAACTGTGCTTACTTAACAGTTTCTCCATTGTGTTCAATCAGTTAATAATTATTGCTTATTTTCACACACAAAATCAACGCAACTGTTTTTTAGCACTTGACGGGACGTCATTGAAGAAATCAAATGACTTCTATATGTATTTATGGAATACCATAACGCATTATACTGTCAATGCAAATATACAGCAGAAAAGTTAGTATATCAATTTCTAATCATAAATAATAACTATAACCTCAGATAAGGATTTATTGCAACACATTTTCTCATAATAGTAAATTAACCCTTCATTTCATTATGCATATTGGGTTGGGCTTTACATGTTCTAAGAATATTTTCTGTATTTTCGATTTCTACTGCACACCTCAAAAACACAAACAATACAGAACATAAAACTTAATAAAAATAGAGGTAGATAACAGGCATTCTTCAAGACGAGATTTGAATCGTTTTTTTTTTTTTAATTACGAACCATTATTAATTTTAAGTTATTACTTAGTTCTAAATGCCTTTGATCTTATTTGATCCTTGGTTCAAACAATTTAACCTTTTCAACGCTTTCACATTTGAATGAAGTGATCAGTCACACGCCAAGCTGTTTTGCGTTATCGAAAATAACGGAACTTGTGATTGTTGTACAAAACAAAGTTATCGATAAAATGTATTAGAATAAAATCCTAGTCAAATTAAACATAACGTTATTTTTATTGCTTAACAGTTTCACTTGGATCTTCTTACACTGTCTTTAATCATTTTGTTAGGTAGGTTTGCAAGTGCAATCCCACCCAAGATAACTTGTCGCAGTGAACAAAAATCAGTAGAAATAAACAACGTCCCTACACTGGGAATGTAAGTGAGGAATATGCATCTACACGGCTTATAAACACAACATTATACCTATGTAAATAATATGGTTTAAGTTAGATATCCTGTGTAAGTCCTGGAACGTATGTAAGTCTAAGAAACTGCTTCACAATATCCAGGTAAGGCGTTATTCGAAAGATAACAGCGAATTGTGCATGAATTATTCTACGGATAAATTTTACCCGGGGCTTGTGAACCAGGGCCAAATTCGTAAGTTTATTCGTAAACATTAATAAATAAATATAAATGTCTTGGACAAATATCACACATGATCTAGATCTATGCACTACACCATCACTAGTAGTCCTTTTGGCGTCGGTGACGTCATAAGCGGATACCTAAAGGGGTGGTTGGCGTATATGGAACTATAATGTCCCGCGATCATAGAGAAGCGAGTAGTGTTACGCTATATGAATACTTTTTTTCATATCGACAGATCAATGTCAATCAATCGAAATTGTCTAAAATTACGTTTAAGTAAATTTCTGTACAAAGAAGATGAATTGATAAATGTTATAAATTAGATGCAGGTTAAATATTGGACAAAGACCCCTTAAAAGCCATATTTTAACAATAATCAATTTTAAATAAAACAAATCCGGCTACAGTACTAGTGACGATTTTATGTGCTGTTGGCGTATGGGACATTGACTTTATTGCGGCAAATTGTAACCGGAGAATAATCCTGATATTTTTGTATTTAACCTAAACAGTCATACATCAATTATTATAAGGAACGCAACATAGTTTAATATAACACGTGAGTCAATAAAAATACGAGAAAACCATTCACAACAGACTTTATTCATGATCAAAACAAACCTTAGCTCGGACACCTTTAGGTGTTGTCGGCGTGGTGGGCACGACAGCACACGACACTTTTATGTATTCTTGGCGTTGAAAAGGTTAATATTGGGCACTACTGACAACCCTAGCACTGCACCAAAAATGCTACAAAATCTACGATCACTGCGTGATATATTCATTGTCAGGCCATACACAGAGTAAGAAACAAAAGTAGTCAGCAAACTTAAGATTTCTTAAAAAGGGCCGAAATTTGGCCAGGCGTCCCAGACGGCGATGTAAACTTGACTAAAAATATTGTTTATAGACCCGTACCTAACTTATGCCATGTGCACAGGAGAGACGAAAAAAATGTATGACCCAAATAGACGGTCAGGAAACTGGATGGAATATAACTTGGACTGAGCTTTCCAGCTTAGATGTTGTGCTGTACTGTGTAGTTTTGTGTCTCATTACGTAATCAGTCCAACGGCTTCACGTTGGCCAGCAGAATTGTAATAAGTGTAATAACACAAGGTGAAGAACGTGAGGGACAAAGACGAGTTGAGTGTTTCAATAGCGAACTACAATCTTTAACTTTGCTACTCAACTACCACAAATAGTAGCTTAAAGAGTAGGTATAGCAAGTAGCGTAGTAGGTAAAAAGTTGTATACTACTAGCTTTTGCCCGCGACTTCGTCCGAGTAGAAATCCAATATGTGGTAAAGCTTCTTCATCTCTTTCATTGTATAAAACAAAAATCCGGCACTGGCAACATCCATCATTATTATCATTTCATCATCATCATTATCAGTTAGTGAATATTATATATCCCGTTTATTCCCTATACTGTCCTTATTCTATGCAAAAATTACACTTATTTTTATCCCGCGGGAATTTTGAATTTTCCCCAAGAAAAGTAGCCTATGTCCTTAAAGCTTTCTACCGGTAAAAGAACTTTTAAAATCAGCCGCGTAGTTGAATTCGCTTATTCTTTTCCCGTGGTAATTTTGCTTTTTCACGGAGAAAAGTAGTCTATGCAAATAAGGGTTAGTGTAGCTACTCACTAATAGGTGAAAGAAATTTTCAAATCAGCCCTGAAGTGAAATTCACTTCTTACTATCCCACGGGAATTTTGCATTTAACCGAATAAATAGTGGGTAGCCTATACCAATAAAGGATAGTGAAGCTTTCTATTGGTGATTTTTTTTAAACTCAGCCCCGAAGTTAATTTTACTATTTTCTATACCGCGGGAATTTTGCATTTTCCCGGAAAAAAGTAGCCTATGTCAATAAAGGATAGTGTAACTTTTTACTGGTAAAAGTTTTTTTTTTAATTGGCTCGGAAGTTGCAGAGATTATCTATCCCACAGAATTTTTTAAATCAAAAGCACTAAGGAGTATTGATATCAACTTCGAAGCAAATCACCCCCAAAATAACTTTCTACTCCTTTTTGACCCCGTCAAGGGATGAATTTCAATAAAATACGAAACACGTCTTCCATCAATTTTGTTAAAGAATGTTTATGCAAAATTTGAAGTAGATTGGACCAAGGAATCACGTTGTCCCATACAAACTTTGCCCCCCTTTTTACCTCCTTAAGAGTAGAACTACGGAAAATCCTTTCTTATCGGATGTCTACGTCATACAAAGAACACACCCTCCAAGTTTCAGGTCTCTACGATCAGCGGTTTAGGCTGTGCGTTGATCCGTCAGTCAGTCAATCAGGGCAAAGCATTTTATATGTATACTAGCTTTTGCCCACGACTTCGTCCGCGTAGAATTCCAATTTGTGGTAAAGTTTCTTCATCTTTTTCATTGTATAAAACAAAAATCCGGCAACGGCAACATCCATCATTATTATCATTTCATCATCATCAGTTAGTGAATATTATAAATCCCGTTTATTCTCTATCCCGTGGGAATTTCAACAAATTTGTCCTTAATCTATGCAAATTTTCGCTTCTTTTTATCCCGCGGGAATTTTGCATTTTCCCCGAGAAAAAGTAGCCTATGTCCTTAAAGGTGTAGCTTTCTGCCGGTACATTATGTAACCCAACGTGTATTTTTACATATCGTGTAATAAATAAGTACTTATTGTTATTTGCAGTGTATAAAATTGTGTTTACTGATAAAATTAAAACTTACAAGTACATTTGCAAAATGTCAACAAGTGACATTGTGCGACTGTAGAGTTAAATATTTACAATAGTATTTTTGTAATAGTAATACGCGAAAAAATAAATATTGTTCGAATAGGTATTTTTATCATTAAATGCCATTGAGTCATAAAATTACGGGACATTTTACTGTCCCGTATTGGTTTCCCCAAATTACGGGACAATGTAAAATTCGTGCCTGAAGTACGGGACAACCAGTAAAATACGGGACATCTGTTCACCCTAGGTTACTATAAAGTAATAGTAATAGTTGTTGTCCGCGACTCCGTCTCCGAAGAATTCGTTTATTGATTCCTCGGGAACTATGGAATTTTCCGGGATAAAAAGTATCCGATATGTTAATCGTGGTTATTATCTATGTGTGTGCCAAACCGTTTTAACGTGAAAGTGTAACAAACAGATGTTATACATTCATCCATACACAGTTTTTTATTTATAGTAAGAGAAGATTGCTATGGTATATTTCTATTGTACACCGACATATTTTATGACTGATATTTATTATTTTTAAACTATTACGAGAAACCATTCACTTTTGTGGCACAAAATTCAAGTTGTATTACTTGTGTATGAAAATAATAAACATTCGCGTACCTACCCAACGAGTAATTTTTTTAAAGCCGCCTACGGGCTTGAGCTTCACCCGATGATAAAATATTACCGCTGTCCAAGGAATCAGCAGTAGGTACAGTTGGCATTGCTTGTGTGTTGCTGGCTTTCGAAGAAAGGGAGTAGTCGCTGTTTAAAGGCTCCAATGCCGCCGCTGTCATGAGCTACAGAGCAATGGTTTGAGCTGGGGCCTCTCAAGTAAAGGAAGGATCGTGGGTTTGACCCCTGGCTCGTACTTCTGAGTTTTTCGGAATTTACGTGCGAAATTACATTGGAAATCTACCATGAGCTTTACGGTGAAGAAGAACATCGTAAGGAAACCTGTATACACCTGTGAAGAAATTCAATGATGTATGTGAAGTTCCCAGGGCCTGCATGGGAACTACGGCCCTAGCCCTCTCATGCTAAGGCCTGTAGTGGGACGTACATTATATAGGCTGGGATAATGATGATGATGAATTGTAGCAAGTTCGGGAAACCCCAGCCGCCAGTTCATTTAAAATTTTGCGTGTACCTATGAGGTAAGAAAAGCTTAAACCAGTCAAGTGGAGGAGCGCTATCCATCAAAGTGATGTTAATGGAATCTACTTTTACGTCAAGTAGATTAAGTTGAATCAGGCTGAGGAATTTCATACCAACCCTTACCAAAAAGTAGCTATATTTTTCCTCGGAGTCTGAGGACATAATCTGCATCTAACTTTATTTGCGGGGGCCACGTACCGCGCGTGGGGGTGACTGGGAGGGCAGCAGACTAGTAAACACTCGAATAATGTCGGCATGCCTTTAGAATGTCATTGCAAACAAAGAAAATGTCGGATAAGCTTGTTCTAAGTCTATAAAGCGTAGTACATATTTGTAATCCTCAATGGAAAGGGATGGTTTAAATTTAAGTCTTTAGTTTTTCGTATCGAAAGGGTACTATAATGGGATCTTATTACTAAGGCTGTTGTGTGTTGTAAGATAAAGTGTAATCTGTATTGTATCTCTTTTTAGAAAAAATGAATTTGTACCAAGTTTCTTGCGGCGTATTCTTTTTGGCAATCAGCTTCTTCCCTAAAGCGCTGGTAGACTAAAAAAAAAACTTGTAAAAGAGCCCTTATCTGCATACTTACAAAATAAATTTTTGATATTGATTTGGTTTATCCGCTCGAAATGCTCGTTTAAAGGTATCTTAAAATCTCGTGTCACGGTGCTTCATCCACATTCCACATTCGGTAGGTCTGAGAAAAGATCGTAAGCTATTTTTTATACCCCTATTCTTCGCAGACAGAGGCACGGGCAACAGCTATTTTTAAATATAGTGTTTTCCTTATTTTACGGAAAGCGGAGTTCTCTCTATGGATTACTTTATTTTTAACAACAGAACCCTTAGGGAAGCCCTTTAACATTTAAGATTTTACGAAAAGGATTTTGGGCTATTTCTGCCATTGGAATTAGCTGTGCTAATTACGAAATACATCGCAAATAGGTAGGTACTTGTTGTCGAAACCAAGGAAGAATACGAGTAACATGGGAAAAAGCATAGTTCAGAGACAAGTTGTGAATTAAAATAGGTGGTCCTTTTGTCGTTACTTAAATACTATCGGGATGTTAAGATAATATAGATGGTTGGAAACTTTGATTTATGTGGGAAAAACGTTTATATTATACCTATTTACTACAGAATATTTTCAATGTTCTTAACCCATATTAAGCTTGGGATCTGTTGCCTTATGCACACGCAAATGTGAGCGCGCTTTTTAGGATTCCGTACCCGAAGGGTAAAAACGGGACCCTGTTAGGTACTGAGACTTCGCTGTCCGTCCGTCCGTCTGTCTGTCTGTCTGTCTGTCCGTCTGTCACCGGGCTGTATCTCATGAACCGTGATAGCTAGACAATTGAAATTTTTACAGATGATGTATTTCGGTTGCCGTTATAACAACAAGTACTAAAAACAGAATTAAACAAATATTTAAGGGGGGCTTCCATACAACAAACGTGATTTTTTTGCCGTTTTTATAGGTAATAACGAGGTAGGTTTTTATAGGTAGGTAGGCCTTAAGACGCCTTCAGAATTTCCTTCCATTTGCTACTAAGGTTGCGCTTGCTCAGACTCTACTGCACCCCATTTTTGACTATGCTGATATTTGTTATCCTGATATTTTAGAAGAGCACCTGAATAAACTTGAGTGATTTCAAAATCTATGCATTCGGTTCATATTTGGTCTACGTAAGTACGATCATGTTTCTTATTTTCGATCACAGCTCAAGTGGCTCCCAATCCGCCTTCGCCGAAATTCACACATTCTACACCTTCTCTACGGCATTCTTTTTAATCCTGCAACTCCCTGCTACCTCAAAGAGCGATTTAGCTATGTGACCTCTGTTCGATGT
Organism: Archips xylosteana; assembly: GCA_947563465.1. Classification (NCBI taxonomy): domain Eukaryota; kingdom Metazoa; phylum Arthropoda; class Insecta; order Lepidoptera; family Tortricidae; genus Archips; species Archips xylosteana. The sequence continues at coordinate 13,192,707 of OX387349.1, forward strand.
TCTCAGAACTTTCTCCTTACTTTCCCCTTTTCCAATTCCAAATTCTACGTGTACTCTTTTACTGTCCAGGCTATTCGGCTGTGGAACTCCCTGCCAATAGACCTCAGGCGCGCAAAGTCTTTGCCTATTTTCAAATCCTTGCTTAAGGAACACTATTTGCTGTCTTGTGTGTGAAAATTATAGCCCGTTTATATATTTAGAAGTTTATTGTTGTGTATAATTTATCTATGTGTGTTTTATGATGTATATATTGTATATTAGGTAGTTCTTGTATAATGTTTATATTACTACTAGCTTTTGCCCGCAGCTTCGCTCGCGTGTACCATGAGTATTCCAAAGATCTAAGATATCAAGCAAGCAAGCATGCACGCAAGCAAGCAAGCGTGCAAGAAAGCGTGCAAGCAAGCGTGCAAGCAAGCCCGACTAAACTTCAGGTAGATACGGTCCTTTACAGTATTTCTTTATATACAATGTTTTTCACTAATTCGGAAGCGGGCACTAAAATAACCAGGCTCGTTAATAATATAAAACCTATCATTACTTTCCCCTGTCCTGCATTAGGAATAATTCAATGTTTTCTTACCTTCTACGGAAACTTGAATAACTGGAAGCGCTGTGTACCTACTTAGCATTGATATTATACGTATTATAGTATTTTGTAAAGGTGTTGTGTGACCTAACCGCTAAGGAGTTATACCTTCCATCATCAGCTCATCTGAATAACCAGAAAGAATACAACTAAAGTTCTATACGTGCATATGATATTTAAAGAAACTTCCTATAACTGCTAACCGTTAAGGAGTTTAACCTTCCATCATCAGCTCACCCGGATAACTTGAAAGAAAACAACAATCGGTCTATACGTACCTATAATATTTGAAAAAATATCCACAACTCTTAACCGTTAAGGAGATGTACCTTCCATCATCAGCTCATCAACATGAGATGATGTCTACCAGACGCAAACACTTAAATAGCTTGAGATAATAATGAAAAACGTAATGCGTGCCTACAAAATTTGAGGGTTGCCCTCGATTTCCTTGAGATCCCGTTTGGTGACAATGGGACCATCTCAGGAGTATATTGTATTCTTTCGAATAAAAAAATAATTTTTATAATCGGTCCACAATTGACCGAGAAATCGGTGAACATACCTACATAAAAAATACATAAAGTGGAATGCATAACCTCTTTTTTTTAAAGTCGGTTAAAGAACCCTTTGCGGCCTACTAACAGTATAAACTTATGAATTTTGAAATTTTAGCTTACAACCAGTAAAACGCAAAATCCCGTTTTTTCCCGTTCCCGTAAGAATTTCGGGAAATGCTTTCTTAATGCTCCCCTACACTCCCCAAGGAACCCACTTGCCAAATTTCAGCTTTCTATGACCAGTAAAACGAATAATCCCGTTTTTCCCGTTCCCGTGGGAATTTTGGAAAGTCCTCTCTCATTGCTCCTCTACACTCCCCAAACAACCTACATGCCGAATTTCAGCTTTCTACGACCAGTAATACGAAAAATCCCATTTTTTCCCGTTCCCGTAGGAATTTTGGAAAGTCCTCTCTCAATGCTCCTCTACACTCCCCAAGCAACCTACATGCCGAAATTCAGCTTTCTACGACCAGTAAAACGAAAAATCCCGTTTTTTCCCGTTCCCATGGGAATTATGAAAAGTCCCCTCCTAATCCTCCTGTACACTCTCCAAGCAACCTAGATGCCGAATTTCAGCTTTCTACGACCAGTAAAACGAAAAATCCCGTTTTTTCCTTATCCCGTGGGAATTTCCAAAAATCCTTAAAACTGTTTTTTACTATTATAATTACCTACTTCTATGCCAAATTTCAAGAGTCTAGTAATTATAGTTCATAGGATCCCGTTGAACTGAATATATAAATCCCGTTTTTTCCTTATCCCGTGGGAATTTTGAAAAATCCTGAAATAAATGTTTTAAATAATGTAATACCTACTTGTGTATCAAGTTTGAAGAGTCTAGTTATTATAGTTACTGAGATAGGGTCACTCGGAAACGAATATATAAATCCCGTATTTTCATGTCCCCGTAGGAATTCCCAAAAATCCTTCCTTAGTGGATGCCTACATTGTATAAGGTATCTATGTGCAAAATTTCAAGTCTTTAGGTCCAGTGGTTTGGGCTGTGCGTTGATATATCAACAGTCATTTAGTTTATTTAGACATTTCAACCCCATCGCACCCCATCCAGGGAGATGGTATTTTACGTATGCCACATCGGATTTTAAAACCGTTGTTATTTTCATAACCAGCGACCCGATAAACCATAGAAACAACACACATGTTGATTTTCAGACTTTGTTACCCCTTTCTCCCCTTTTAGGGGTTGAATTCTTAAAAAACCTGAAACACGTGTTTACTCATTTATCATTAGGAGTACTTCTGTGAAGTTTCGAATAAAATAGTCGAACTAATCTTGTTTCCCCATACAAACTTTGGACCCCCTTTTCACCCCCTTAGGGAGTGAATTTTGAAAAATCCTTTCTTAGTGCACCCCTAAACCTTATAAGGAACCTACATGCCAAATTTGGAATCTCTAGGCCCAGTGGTTTCGGCTGTGCGTTGATATGTCAGTCAGTCAGTCAGTCAGTCAGTTTCTTCTTTTATATATTAAGACTAGCTTTTGCCCGCGGCTTCGCTCGCGTGTACCATGAGAATTCCAGAGAACCAAGATAAAGCAAGCAAGCATACAGGCAAGCAAGCAATCATGCAAGCAAGATTGCTTGCGTGACAATGGGACCATCTCAGGAGTATATTATATTCTTTCGAATAAAAAAATAATTTTTAAAATCGGTCCACAATTGACCGAGAAATCGGTGAACATACCTACATAAAAAAATACATAAAATGGAATGCATAACCTCCTCCTTTTTTTGAAGTCGGTTAAAGAGCCCTTTGCGGCCTACTTACAGTATAAACTTATGAATTTTGAAATTTTAGCTTACAACCGGTAAAACGCAAAATCCCGTTTTTTCCCGTTCCCGTAAGAATTTCGGAAAATACTTTCTTAATACGGGGAAAGTTCTCTCTCAATGCTCCTCTACACTCCCCAAGCAACTCATGCCGAATTTCAGCTTTCTACGACCGGTAAAACGAAAGATCCCGTTTTTTCCTGTTCCCGTGGGAATTTCGGAAAGTCCTCTCCCAATGCTCCTCTACACTCCCCAAGCAACCTCATGCCGAATTTCAGCTTTCTACGACCAGTAAAACGAAAAATCCCGTTTTTCCCGTTCCCGTGGGAACTTTGAAAAGTCCTCTCTCAATGCTCCTCTACACTCCCCAAAAAACCTACATGCCGAGTTTCAGCTTTCTACGACCAGTAAAACAAAAAGTCCCGTTTTTTCCCGTTCCCGTGGGAATTTTGGAAAAAACCCTCTCTGATTTCTCCTCTACACTCTCCATGCAACCTACATGCCAAATTTCAGCTTTCTATGACCAGTAAAACGAAAAGTCCCGTTTTTTCCCGTTCCCGTGGGAATTTTGGAAAATCCTCTCTCAATGCTCCTCTACACTCCCCAAGCAACCTACATGCCGAATTTCAACTTGCTACGACCAGTTAAACGAAAAATCCCGTTTTTCCCGTTCCCGTGGGAATTTTGAAAAGTCCTCTCTCAATGCTCCTTTAAACTCCCCGAGCAACCTACATGCCGAATTTCAACTTTCTACGACCAGTAAGACGAAAAATCCCGTTTTTTCCCGTTCCCGTGGGAATTTTGAAAAGTCCTCTCTCAATGCTCCTCTACACTCCCCATGCAACCTACATGCCGAATTTCAACTTTCTACGACCAGTAAAACGAAAAATCCCGTTTTTTCCCGTTCCCGTGGGAATTTTGGAAAGTCCTCTCTCAAGGCTCCTCTGCACTCCCCAAGCAACCTACATGCCAAATTTCAGCTTTCTACGACCAGAAAACGAAAAATCTCGTTTTTTCCTTATCCCGTGGGAATTTCCAAAAATCCTTGAAACTGTTTTTTACTATTATGATTACCTACTTCTATGCCAAATTTGAAGAGTCTAATAATTACAGTTCATAGGATTCCGTTGAACTGAATATATAAAGAACCAAGATATCAAGCAAGCAAGCATGCAAGCAAGATTGCTTGCGTGACAATGGGACCATCTCAGGAGTATATTATATTCTTTCGAAAAAGAAAACCGGTGAACATACCTACATAAAAAATACATAAAATGGAATGCATAACCTCCTCCTTTTTTGAAGTCGGTTAAAGAGCCCTTTGCGGCCTACTTACAGTATAAACTTATGAATTTTGAAATTTTAGCTTACAACCAGTAAAACGCAAAATCCCGTTTTTTCCCGTTCCCGTAAGAATTTCAGAAAATACTTTCTTAATACGGGGAAAGTTCTCTCTCAATGCTCCTCTACACTCCCCAAGCAACTCATGCCGAATTTCAGCTTTCTACGACCAGTAAAACGAAAAATCCCGTTTTTCCCGTTCCCGTGGGAATTTTGGATAGTCCTATCTTAATGCTCTTCTACACTCCCCAAGGAACCTACCTACTTGCCAAATTTCAGCTTTCTACGACCAGTAAAACGAAAAATCCCGTTTTTTCCCGTTCCCGTGGGAAATTTGAAAAGTCCTCTCTCAATGCTCCTCTACACTCCCCAAGCAACCTCATGCCGAATTTCAACTTTCTACGACCAGAAAAACGAAAAATCCCGTTTTTTCCCGTTCCAGTGGGAATTTTGGATAGTCCTTTCTTAATGCTTTTCTACACTCCCAAAGGAACCCACTTGCCAAATTTCAGCTTTCTACGACCAGTAAAACGAAAAATCCCGTTTTTTTCCCGTTCCCGTGGGAATTTCGGAAAGTCCTCTCTCAATGCTCCTCTACACTCCCCAAGCAACCTCATGCCGAATTTCAGCTTTCTACGACCAGTAAAACGAAAAATCCCGTTTTTTCCCGTTCCCGTGGTAATTTTGGATAGTTTTCTCTTAATGCTCTTCTACACTTTCCAAGCAACCTACATGCCGAATTTCAGCTTTCTACGACCAGTAAAACGAAAAATCCCGTTTTTTCACGTTCCCGTGGGAATTTTGGAAAGTCCTCTTTCAATGCTCCTTTGCACTCCCCAAGCAACATATACCTATGCCGAATTTCAGCTTTCTACGACCAGTAAAACGATAAGTCCCGTTTTTTCTTTATCCCGTGGGAATTTCTGAAAATCCTTAAAACCGTTTTTCACTATTATGATTACCTACTTCTATGCCAAATTTGAAGAGTCTTGTAATTATAGTTCATAGGATTCCGTTGAACTGAATATATAAATCCCGTTTTTTTCTTATCCCGTGGGAATTTTGAAAAATCCTGAAATCAATGTTTTAACTTATGTAATACCTATTTGTGTATCAAATTTAAAGAGTCTAGTTATTATAGTTACTGAGATAGGGTCACTCGGAATCGAATATATAAATCCCGTTTTATCCCGTTCCCGTGGGAATTTTGAAAATTCCTCCCACAATGCTCTTCTACACTCCCCAAGCAACCTTCATGCCGAATTCCAGCTTTCTACGACCAGTAAAACGAAAAATCCCGTTTTTTCCTTATCCCGTGGGAATTTCCAAAAATCCTTAAAACTGTTTTTTACTATTGTAATTACCTACTTCTATGCCAAATTTGAAGAGTCTAGTGATTATAGTTCATAGGATTCCGTTGAACTGAATATATAAATCCCGTTTATTCCTTATCCTGTGAGAATTTTAAAAAATCCTGAAATTGATGTTTTCATTATTGTAATACCTACTTGTGTATCAAATTTGAAGAGTCTAGTTATTATAGTTACAGAGATACGGTCACTCGGAATCGGATATATAAATCCCGTTTTTTCCTGTTCCTGCGGGAATTCCCAAAAATCCTTCCTTAGTGGATGCCTACATTGTATAAGGTATCTATGTGCAAAATTTCAAGTCTCTAGGTCCTGTGGTTTGAGCTGTGCGTTGATATATCAACAGTCAGTCAGTCAGTCAGTCAGTCAGTTTAGAATTTTATATATATAGATTTATTTTTATTTTCTATTCTTATATTGCACCACCTGCTGAAATACATTCCTTGTTGTTTTTCCTGCGTTGAAAATGAAAAAATGAAAAAAATATTTATTTCACTAAAAAATAACATTGTTACAAAAATTAAGGGTTGGAGTTTCCTATTAAGTAAGCAATATACTTGTATCAGGAAACCCCGCTCCTCCATAACACAAGTTGTAGTTATAAGAAAAAAAACAAACCAAAAAAACAAAATAAATACAAGGAAGTTTTAAGCTATTATACATATGTGTATAAGTGTGTGTGTGTGTGTGTGTGTGTGTGTGTGTGTGTGTGTGTGTGTGTGTGTGTGTGTGTGTGTGTGTGTATGTGTGTGTGTGTGTGTGTGTGTGTGTATGAGTGTATGTGCGTGTGTGCGTGTGTATGAGTGTATGTGCGTGTGTGCGTGTGTGTGATTCCAAACATGTAGTTCATATCAGGTTTACATTAGGTGCATAATATAATTTTTGAATTCCAAGAATTAGATCTGGCACTTTCATTACAAAACAAATCCCATCACTCTTAAAAAAGTATTGTCTCTGTCTCCTCATAATTAAGATTTTTTAGCCACTCATTTGTAATTTTTTTACATTTATAGAGTTGAAAGTTATATATGCCCAACACTTTATTAATTTTATTGTATACATAAGCAGATTGAGCTGCAAATTGTCTCTTAGCAAATGCAGATCTTGTAATTGGAAGGGGAGCAACATCGTGTTTCCGTCTACGAGTTAAAATGCTAGGATTAAATTTTAACGTTTTATGAAATCTTGCTATTATACTCAAAACATACAGCTTCCTCATTGACAGTATGTCACTAAGTTGATACAGTTCATTCGTTGGAAATCTGAATGGTTTAGAGTACATAACCTTTAACAAACACCGTTGCCCCCTCTCAACCTCCAGAAACTTGGTTTTAGCTGCACCACCCCACACCGATACACAATAGGACATAACTGATTGAGCTAACGTCACGTATAGGTGGTTTAATAGTTTTCTAGTTGTAATATGTCTTAGTTTTTTGAATAACCATATCAATTTGCGTATTCTCATATTGACATACTCAATGTGAGTATACCATGACATGCGCTGGTCCAGCATAACACCCAGATATTTCGTGGAGCTAACTCTATTGATACTCAAACAGTTACATAAAGAACGATCAGACGTGCAACATGTGTGTATTTTTAGATTAAGATTGGTATTAGGTTGTGAACTATTATATTTGGTGAAGCATATGTAGTTAGTTTTATCACAATTTAGAGTTAGGAGGTTGCGTTTTAGCCAAGAAGATACATTACTGAGACCTTTCTCCGCCAATTTAAACACAGACTCCCAGGTTGGACCCTCAAATAGTATGACGGTGTCATCCGCATAAGACAGGATGCGCCCCCCTTGCATTTTGAGGTTTGTCAAGTCATTAATATACAGTAAAAACAGTGTCGGTCCCAAGACGGATCCCTGGGGGACACCAAAGGTTATGTCTGCCTCTTGGCTTATAAAGTCACCTATCTTAACCTTTTGAGTACGTCCCTGCAGATAGTCACTTAGCAAATTAAGTGGGATTCCTCTTATGCCAGATCTCTCCATCTTGTGAATAAGCGTGGGGAGAGAGACGGTGTCAAAAGCCTTCCTCAGGTCTAGAAAAATGGCAAGGCATTTTTTCCCCATATCGGTCTTATCAGCTATCAGCGTAGTGAGTTCCATCAATGCATCTTCCGTAGACTTAGTTTTGCGAAAACCAAATTGTTGATCTGATAGAATGTTGTATTTATTGAAATATGACATAAGGCGGTTGTTAATCAATTTTTCAATTACTTTAGAGATAGCTGGTAAGACCGATATAGGCCTGTAGTTATTTACATCGTCTCTCTCTCCGCTCTTATAAACCGGCGTGACAAGTGATTTCTTAAGTGGTTTAGGAAAAACTCCATCTCTAAAGCAAAGATTAGTAAGGTGGCTGATAACTGGGGCAACCAAATTAGCAGCTAGTTTGAGAAATTTGGTTGTGACGCCATCCCATCCAGGGGCACTTTCCGATCTTAAACCCATAACAATTTCGTAGACCTCCTGAGGGTCTGTGTCTAAAAGGGCAAATGAAGAGGTGGTCAGGTCGGGAGTATTATCTACCATGCGATCATGACTCCCACCTGGGTAATTATTTATAATAATGTTCTCAGCCAAAGACTTGCCCACGTTAACAAAAACATTGTTCACAAAATTTACTGATTCCGTAGGAGACAGCTTAGTGTTTAACAACTCAAGGTTTGAGGCTTTACTGGATTTGTAATTAGTAATCTCTTTTAGAGTTTTCCATAGTTTTTTAGAATTTTTAGAAGCATTTGTTAACTGAATTCTTTCATAATTACGTTTTATCTTTTTTAATAGGTTATTACAATAATTGCGATACCTTGTATAAGTGACCCTAAAGACCTCATTAAACGGTTCCAAACGTACTTGCTGCTGAAGTTTATTACGATTTCTTATACATCGTAGAAGGCCTGGAGTTATCCAAGGTTTTATTGTGCGCTTGCTTCTAGGCAAGGAAATGACAATTTTGCTTCTTTCAATCGATTTGCTTAGTTTAAAAATTAATCGATCAGCCACAAAACACGGGTCATTACTAGACAGAAGGAGTTCAAGATTTTCATCTAAGAGGATTTTTAATGCGTTTTCATAATTTACAGATGTACTTTTATTTTTCAGTGAGTGTTCTTTTAGTTTGTTTGTTAATGTTAATAAAATTGTGAGGTGATCCGTGATTGAAGTATTTAAAACAGCACAGAAAGCCGAGTATTTATAGTTATTAATTTTTATCATAAAGTGATCTAGGCAGTTCATTAATCTAGTAGGAAACGTGTGGGCTGGTTGAATTCCATGAAAAGAAAGCATATTTAGGTATTGTTGTCTATTTATATTCTCATACGTTGACTCACTTTGTCTAGGAATTAGGTTTATGTTGATATCTCCAGTTATTATTACATTACAAGATTGAACGCTATTGAGATAGCTATTCAAGGAGTTAATAAAGTTTAAAGCATTGACGTTTGCTGGTGAACGGTAAATACCTAGGATAGTATAATCATTTATTAGAATTTGAATACAGGTCGAGTTTATAATTTTTATTTCTTTTAGTTTAGCATTTAAGTTCTTTTTAATATATACTACGACCCCATCATTCTGATTTTGATTAAATCTAGTAGCTAAACAAGAGTAATTGCTAAAAGGTGGTAGGGGTATACTGGGGTTAAGACGACACTCAGATAAAATTAGAATATCCGCCTCAAGTTCGAGTTCAGAGACAGTCAGCACAAAATCGTCAAAATTACCATAAACACTCCTAATGTTTTGGGACACTATAGTTAAGTTAGAAATTTCCGTTGACACATATTTTTTGAGGTCCTGAGGGTCACATTGTACAGAAACCGCAACCTCAGAGTCGTCAATTTCATTTAATATATTATAATTACACGCCATAAAACTTACTTATAGAAAAAAGTAGGTTGGAAGCAGTGATAAGCATAACAGCATAAAGGGCATAAATATTGACATTTAGATGGGTTTTTACAATCATTATAAATACAACCACAGACCACGGCCTGCTGCCGTACGTACAATTTAAATATAATTAAAAGACAAGTATAGTTTAAATAAAAGTAATAGTTTGAGTGGCAAGTATAATTTAAATTAAATTTATTAGAAAAAGCGGGTTTTACCTTTTCCAGTTTTATAATACAATTTTTATTCAAAAAAGTTGATGGGTACTTGTATGACTGTGAGTTAGTGATGTGTGTGTGTATTTTGAAAGTTAACCAAGGCAAAATAAGTTGTTCATATTTACATTTATGTATAGTAGGTAGGTAGGTAAGGCGTGCCATATAAACGGTAGCAAGACCAGCATAGATGTAATCGTTATAAATAAGCAAACAAATAAAGATACCTTCCTTAATAATAAGCGAATACAGTCAGATTGAGTTGGAGAGCTGAGCTACTTGTGCTTCGCTAGTAACTTGAATGATAGTAGAATTTTCTTCTTTTCTTACATACACATTTCCGTACATTGTCCAGCAATATTTGAATAGGTTTCGGCGCTTGAGGTCACGGGCCAAGAAATGTAGGCGGGAGGCTTTTGGAGTTAGTCGCTCACTAACAAATATAGGGGACTCTTCCAAGAAACGAAGTCCCAGGTGTTTCGCGCACAGTTTTTGACCACTGGAGGTATTAAACACTTTGCACAACCGAAGTATGTCATTTTTTATGATGGTGGACGAGGTTTCAACCACTATCGGAGTTGACTGAGAGCGGTCTTGCTTACCACGGGTCCGATATACATCTTTAATGTCGGCCCTAGAAAGGGTACAATTTACAGATTTTGATAAATTTATGACAATGTCTATGAGGTCAGACTTTGTCTCCTCTGACTTTTTCGGTACATTTTTTAGCTCAAAGCTTGATTTACGGCTATTTTTAGAAGATCCTCGATCCTGTCCTCAAGAATTACAATGTTTTTCTTATCTTCATTAGATTGTCTCTCAAGAAATTCAATTTTCTTTCTGCATTCTACATTTTGAGCCGCAAGGAACTCCATCGAACTTTCTATGTTTCGATTTACGGACTGAATGTCTTTGAGCGTTTGAGTATTTTTTCTAATCTCCGAAAGCTGCGCTTCCATGAAGGACATCATCATAGTTTTCATTTCGTCCTTAAAGAGTGCTAGCTCTTCCGGCAGCTCAAAATCACGTTTTCTTTTAGGTCGCATAGATACAAAGTTCGGCGGCGCAACAGCATTCTCGCTACGTACACCTAGTCCATCCAAGTCCGTCTCGGATTGTGATCTATTCATCGGCGAGTCACTTGCCATTGTGTGTACTAGGCGATAATAAGTAGAAAGAGAAACGCAAACAAACTGCGCAGGCGCTGGCGTCAGTAGAACCAATTAGAAGGGCGCGTGACGTACAGATAACGAATTTAACACTGAATGGTTAAAGCGCGCACCAATCACGGGGTTAATTAGCAATAAGCACTCACTCGCGCGCGGTAGCAGTACCAGGCGCACAGAAAAACGTAGGTGCTACAATGACTTGCTCCGTAAATTCTTCGCTAGTTCTGCACTCCTATTATTTGTTTCTATTTTACGCTCACAAATTAATTATTTTATAATGAAAATAAAATCAATACAGTTTAAGAGACGTGTACACCTTGCGGTGGTCCGGGGGGAAGAGCGTTAAATGGTTGCCTGGAAAAGATCGCTTCGAAGCGATAAGGCCGCCTATTGCTTACCTTGTATATTTTTTCCATGTACTTGTTTTTCTGTATTGTTTTCTTTGTGGTGTACAATAAAGAGTCATTGTATTTGTATTGTATTGTATTGTAATGGTACGGAACCCTTCGTACTCGAGTTCGACTCGCACTTGGCCGGTCTTTTATGTTTAGTTTTCATTTCAACCTTTATACGTAGAAAAGATTGCGCACAGAATAGATCACGACTTTAATCAAGAATTTTTTTTTTCTACTAGCCTATAGGTAATTGTGTCCCACTGCTGGGCAAAGACCTCCCCTCTGGTCCTCCACAGCTCCCTGTCCTGAGCAAAATCTGGCCAATCGTTTAATTCAATACTGGACGCAGAATCAAGAAATATTATAATAATAGGTAATATTTTTTTGTAATCGCCTTAGCGGCCCGGCCCGTTTTGGACCGTAAATTTTGAAGCCTTTTCATATTGTAAAATTTATATCGGCTCTGGCCATGACTTTTGAGTTGTCTGGGACTTTAAAAACTCCTTTTGTGCACAATCTATAGTCCAAAATACATACTCTCTAAAGTTTTCTATACTATCAGCCGTGGCAAGCTAGCTACATTGTTTCCGTTACACTGGACTGTCACTAATTAGAAACTTCACCGGCATGTCAGTTGAGGTCAAATCTTCCACTACAGTAATTCGTTCGTGAATGTTTGTAGTTAATCTCTGCCATTCGGGACTAAACTTCACTTGTAATTTTTGGAAATGTTTTCGAGGTACATAATGCAAGTACCAATACTGTGTGCTAAAAATATGCCTCTGGGTGTTCTTTCGAGTTTCGAATACCTCATTAAATCTAATCCGATAGTGCATACGATTTCAAGTGTACGAAAGGGCACGTATCTGAATATTACTACAGTCAAAACCGTTTATAGCGACGCCAATTACAACGACATATTGGATGTAACGATCAAGAAAAAAACCCAACACGATCTTATATACCAAAGTAACACTGGTTACAATGACCAACCGTGTTTAACGACCAAATATTGCTGTCCCTTGAATGTCGTTTTAAACGGTTTTAACTGTAGTATTAAATATCGTATGAGTTACAATGTCGAAAAGCTTTTCGATAACATTTAGAAATTGTTATACCAAACCCCACCTAACCTAACGGGTTCTATACGATGTAGTTTTAATAAATCTTGCGAAGTTTAATAAAGTTTGAGAAATAAAACTTTTCGAGATTATAACCCATTTGATATTTTTACACATTCGATATATTAAACAGAAAACCGGCCAAGAGCATGTCGGACACGCCCAAGATAGGGTTCCGTAGCGTACGAAAAAATCATTGCATACTTTATTAATGTGGTTGTTTTGGTCCCAACGTCGGCGGTACAGCGCCATCTTTCGGCGAATTGGGTAACTAATCTAACTGCAGATAACTAATCTATAAAAACTAGAACTAGTATGTATGTTGATTGTTTTTCAGATGTAATATATTTTTGTTATTTGAAAGAAGATACTGTTAGCGTGATCTTATAGGTAGGTTTAAAGAAAAAAATGCAAGCAAGTTAAAGGGGGACATTATTTTGAACTTTCGGAGTGAATATCTCCAAAAATATTCACTTTATCAAAAAATGGTTTTAAAAAACCCCTATTTATTTTCAAATACCTATCCAACGATACCCCACACTATAGGGTTAGTCAAGAAAAAAATCACCCCCACTTTACGTCTATGGGAGGTACCCTAAAAAAATTTATTTAGTTTTTTTTATTTAATCACTTTGTCGGCGTGACTGATATATATATTCATGCCAAATTACAGCTTTCTAGTACTAACAGTCTCTGAGCTTAGCCGCGGATAGACAGACAGACAGACAGACGGACAGACATGGCGAAACTATAAGAGTTCCTAGTTGACTACGGAACCCTAAAATGAGTTTGTCGCATTCTGGCGCAGTTTTTTTTGCGAAATCCTGATGTTAACCTGACTTATTATATGTTTTTATGGGCTGTAGGCGCAAAAGTATATAAGTACATACTTGTACCGTCAGTAATACGTGCGTGTAGGCGTAATCATTTATTTTAATTAAAGCAACTTTGTTTATAAAGTTTTCATGTTAAGCCACTGGAATCGACTGAGACAAAACTCCCAACAACATTCTGGAACAATGTTTTTGCTCAGTAAAATCTAGAGTGTAAGTTGTAAAAGCTGAAGCAGTTTTCAGGGAACATTTTTAAACTTCAATAACAAAAGATTGAAGCCTTTTTCTGTCTCTGGTATTCTAGTGCCTAAACTATTAAATCGACTTAACTTTATTTTATTACTTTACGGATAGACTATGCCAGTGAACTAAATTTGCCTTCTTGGCTTTTTTTTATGACTGAACTGACGGAACTTATCTGTCTATTCAAATGTCAATTGATCAACATCTGGCCGCGGGCTAAGTTCACTTTAGATATATGATTTTATCGATTGATAAGTTGTTACACCTATTTAAGGTGGAACAACTTTTCTTCAAGCAAATAAATTTAATTTAATTTAATTTCATGGCAACGTTAAAATGTCATAATCCAGTTACTTGATTTTTCTGGATAGTCTTATCATCATAGTAGTATAAAATTGGTGAACCTGGATCACAGGAGATCCAAGTTCACCAATTTTATTCTAGATCTTCTATTCAAAAACTCATATATTCGAATACAGTAATCTATTCAATAAACGACATTTCAAATAGGTTATCTATTCAAAAACATTCTTGTTAATTATAATAAGCCGCTTTTAAACTCAATGCCTCTATTAATAAAATTAGGTACTTATTAACTTAATAAATTTACAGTTATCAGTTAACTAGAAATAAAAATCTGGATATTTTCAATAAAACAAGGATTTTTAATACAAACTCATTTTATTTACATATTACCATCAATTGAGTCATGTATCTTATTAATTAAATCTTTCGTTTGTCTATAAATATCATCCATAATTAATGATTTTGCGACATATTGAGCACATAGTTCTGCATCGCACTCGCACATATCGTTGGTTCCCTGGAACTTATCGACGTCATGAATCTCTATTCGGATGACTTTCACACCGCGAGCAGGTTTCTTCACAATGGAAAGCAGTGATGATGTAGCCTTTCGTGTCCTTTTTCGGGATCCATCATCTTGATTTTTTGGATGAGTATTTGGTTGAGTTATCTTGTCAGGTATGAAATTGAAAAGGTCTTCAGATCCCTGAAAGTTAAACACAATGCGTATTACATATTTATATAACTATAACTAGCTTCGTCTACGACTTCATCTATGTGAGACTTCATTTATCGCTATCTCAGATAAAAAGCAAACTATATCCTTTCTGTAACTTGAAAACATTATGCAAAGTTTCATGAGGATCGGTTAAGTAGTTAAGGTGTGAAAACGTAACAAAGGAACAAACTCACTTTATCACAGCTTTATTGATAATTGTATTATTTTAAAACAAATACTTACTGAAAGCGACATCATTGATTTGTGGTAATTTTAGGGTATAGATAAAAGACGTGCTTCGAGTCTGAAATCCAGGGAGTGTATAATTTAAATTATTTTATAATTTTAATTTCCCTGCTTCTTACTATATTTTACTCTAGCAAATAAGATTCAAAATCGAGCTAATTATTTTTCTTACACCTACATTATTAAAGTTTACATTCATATGCTCCAGAAAAGGAAAGGTGACAGACGACTCCGCGTCGGACCGGCGCCGCGAGCCGGAGGCATCATCATATTACGTAATGATTACTTTGTTCGTCTGTATATTGTATGGTACCCATCGCTTATAATCACACGAGTAAACTCGAGTGTAAAGCCTGTAGCAAAAAGCGGCTTACGTTGCATTTATGATAAAGTTTTTTAACAAACGATATTGATCCTTATTCGTTTAAGAAAAAAGAAGTTGGTTTTGTAAAACTTTTGTTTATTACGCACACACATACCTTTTAGTTAAGGATAAAATTGGGAGTTAGCAATTTCCACACGAATGCAGGTGTACAGATATGTGCATACATTCAAACGTTTGATTGCATATAATTATCGATGAAAATAAACTTTGCTCAGTTTAAACATAGATAGTAGTGTCTCTCTTGGTGGTGAAAGTGGAAAGTGGAAAAGTGTTTTGTGAACAATTACTTATTCGGGTGAGTTATGTTATTTCTTATTTCAAACAACTTTATCATCCTCTCTATTTTTAGATCTCATAGAAATGCAGTCAAGGTTGTTGAGCGCTAAGCACCTTAGTTTATAAGAGCACTAGAATTGAAGTCTAGGGAGTGTGCGGGTTCGATTCCTGAATTAAGGAAAAATAATATAGTTTCCTTTACATTATTTTTTATGGTTTTTCATCATGTATATTAAACACGCTATTCGAATTTATCACTTTTAAAGAACATTATAATAACATTGATTATTTTTCTAAAGCCTCAATTTATTTATTTTACAACATTTAGGTAGATACTTCATCTCAATTAAATATAGTATACTCTGAAACCAAAGTTTTATTTAAAAATAAATCAATTTCATTAAACGCTTTTTATTATTTTTTTTATACCTCATCAAAATGCAGTCTAGGTTGTTGAGCGCTTAGCACCTTAGTCAATAAGAGCACTAGAAGTGAAGCCTAGGGAGAGTGCAGGTTCGATTCCCGCCCTGTGGAAAAATAATTATGGTTTCCTCTACGTTATTTTTTGTGGTTTATCATCATGTATATTAAACGCACTATTCGAATTTATCACTTTTAAAGAACATTCATACTAACATTGATTAATTTTCTAAAGCCTTAATTTATTTATTTTACAACATTTAGGTAGATACTTCATCTCAATTAAATATAGCATACTCTAAAACTAAGGTTTTATTTTAAAATAAATCAATTTAACTATACGCTCTTTTATTATTATTTTTTATATTTTTTTTATGGCGTTCGCTAAAGATTATTTGTTCTTGTTATAAATTAGGTACTATGCAAGGGTGAATAGATTATTGTGTGTTTTACTTAAAACTTGATCGCTAATCAAGCTTTCTAAAATAATGTTGACTTACTGTTTACTTATTAAGCATTTATTACATTTCAGATTTCATTCATTCAGCCCCTCGTTTGGAGAATACTACACTTTACTTCAGGAAACTACTAAGAAATCTAAAATGTAAGTAATTTGAGTGATCGTTTAGTCTAGTAGTTTACCTAATAGCGGATCCACATTCACAGCGGCGTGAAGAGTTGTGAAGGGGGCATGAACGTGAATGTGGATGGTTTTCACACCTGTTCCTGTTTCACGAGTTTGTAGCTGTTCTCGGCCTCGACTCGGTTTCGGGGTCGCTTCAAAGGGTTCGCGGTCGTGAACCGCGAACGCTTTTCAGATTCATGTCGTGAATGCAACGATCATGCGAGAAGTGGTGGTGTATGAGCGTTGAGCGATGTATCCACCATTCTAAAGAATTAATTTTAAAAAGAAATCAACTTAATAGACGCTTTGTTTAGTTGTTTATAGTTATTGTGGTATTCGATTAAGAGTATTCGTTGTTGTTGTTGTTGTTGTTGTACATTTATATGCAAGACTGAATAGATTATTGCGCATTTTATTTATTTATTAAATAATTTTGACTTACTGTTTACTTATATAAGCATTAATTACATTTCAGATTTTATCTATTCGACCTCGTTTGGAGAATACCGCAGACTTCTTCAGAAAACTACTAAGAAATCTAAAATGTAAGTACTTTTCCGATATATTCGAGTGATCGTTTATTCTAGTAGTTTGAGAAAGCGTCTATGTAAGATGTGACCCCATTCTAGAAAACTGTATAGTAAAAATAGTTTGACATAAATCTCATCACCAAAAGCGTAGTAGGTATTCATCTTATCTCACATCTCCACTTTACATACGCACCCACCTACTACTGGTGGGTGCTGCTGGGTTGCAGCATTATTACTCATGTTGTTTTATATAAACTATTCTTAGTCAACGTTCCAATCTTAGTTAAACATATTTAAAAGCTATAAAATTATTTTTTCAGGTCCCATAAATGTGAGTCGGCTTCATCATCATCATCGAGTTCAAGCAGCTCGTCATCTTCTTCATCTTCGGATGAAGAAATGACTGTAGTTGCTGCACCCACAATCGAGAAGAAGAGCACAAAGAAACGTCGTCATGATGAGAGCAGCTTCCTCGCCCCGTCTACAAGCATGGCTCCAGTGCAGGAATTACTACAACCATCGCGACAGCTCCAACAGGAGACTTTGAAGAAAAAACATAAAAAAGATAAAAGCTCAAAGAAGTCTTCAGGAAAAACCCGCGATGGAAAAAATAAACAAGAAAACTTGATTAAAAAGCCGAGACCAGAAAAGATTATCGAAAAATCTAAGAACGAGAAAGAAGTGAACGTATGCAAGAAGAGGGCCACTGCTAGCGACTTATTTGGAGGTGGTGATGATATCAATGGTAAAGATACTAAGAACTCTTTATATTCGTACATTACACGACGGCTAGGGAATGGTTATTCAAAGCAGTCGTATGATGATAAGAATGGAAACCATTACGTGGAACTGAAAATATACAATTGCGACGACATTGAAAAGGTTTCACCAATGAATCGTTGGAGGCATGCGATTGTTGCTCTTAAAAACAGAACGAACACAGATACACCGGCATGGGGCTTGTTGTCTCAATATTTGACTGCAGTTCGTGAAGAATTTTCAGATTGCCCCTCAACCTTTCTTAATTCTTACTATTAAACTAATACTCATTTTGAAATATATTCATTTACTTTAGTGTTTTAATTAACCGCTATAATTAACTATAGGTACTCGTATACTAATGTAATGTTTTTAAGTAAATAAATACTCTATCTATATAATGAGTTCCTAATATGCCTTTTTATTTACAGCTACATCAAACACCATGTCTATGCCATTGAATTCACACCAAAATCGAGATCTTATTGAATGTGATAAATGCTTGATAATATTACCGAGAAGTAAATATCATTATCATAAGAGAACAAATTTACATAAGTCTAATTGTTTATTGAGAACTGAGTTTGAAAATATTCAAATTATATCAACAGCATTTAAAAAGAGAATTACAACATATCGTTTAAATCCTAAGCTCAAATATTTAACTCCTGAAGCATTTCTCTATGACAATTTGATTGAAATCATGAAACTTATTAAAATGACATTAATGAAAAATAATTGTATAAAAATAAATCTAGAATTATATGCTCATTTCATTCTACCTGATGTGGGTGAAAAGCAGCTTAAGTCTTTTAATACCAAGTATGATGTCATTCTATCAAGCAGCAATTTAAAAGAGTGGTGTTCAAAAATGGTTGATGTAATGAAGGAAAAACTTACCGAATTTGAATGCTCTCAATCTGGTTGGACCTTTCATTCAGTAAATCACTTGGAAATAAATATAAACAAATACTGTCCTATGAGAGGAGGCACTTATTTACCATTACCGCAAATAGTAAAAAACACGAAAAGTTGTATAAATATTCAGAATAACGATGTATGCTGTTTTCTATGGTCTATTGTAGCGGGTTTATATCCAGCCAATATGAACGTATGTAGAACATCTTCTTACCCACATTATTCTGAAGTACTTAATATTGAAGGTATGTCTTTTCCTCCATCATATAATGATATAAAACTATTTGAAAAAAATAACTCCAATATCAGCATAAACATATATGGCTTAGATAAATACTCCGTAGTCACAGGACCTTTGTATCACACGCAATTAAAAAAAAATGAACACATAAATTTACTTTATTTCGAAAAGTCAGGAAAAGGTCATTATTGTTTAATAAAGGATATAATTCGTTTAGTTCGACGTCAAGTTACAGCTCACAAGGGAAAAATGTATTTTTGTGATGCATGTTTACAATTCTTCTCATCTGAAAACAAGTGTGAGAAGCATTTGTGCTCTAAAGTTTTATCTGTTTTACCTGAACCAAATAATACATTACAATTTGAAAACTTTGAAAGACAAGAAAAAATGAACTTCATTATTTATGCTGACTTTGAGAGTCTATTATTAAATTATTCTAAAAGCATCTCAGAAAACACCCATACTCTGAAAATACATGAACCATCGTGCTTTGGTTATTATATATGTTGTTCTCATGATGAATCCTTAAACAAATACGTTAGCTATAGAGGTCCTGATTGCGTTAAAGTGTTTGTAAAAGAATTAACAAAAGATGTTATTCAGATTAGTCAAGTTTTAAAAACCAAGAAGCCAATGATGTCGTTAACCAAAGAGCAAGAGATTAATTTTGAAAATGCTACGATCTGTCATATTTGTAAATTCTTCTTAGTAGGTGATAAAGTTGCTGATCATGATCACATAACATCTCAATACAGAGGTGCTGCGCATTCACTCTGCAACTTAAAATATCGTGTGTGTCGCTTCATACCTATAGTTTTACATAATTTGTGTGGTTATGATAGTCACTTTTTTATTGAAGAACTGAGCAAGTATGGGGACATACAAATTATCCCAAAATCAAAAGAAAAGTATTTATGTATTAAAACAACATTAAAAGATCTTGATGTTCAGATGAAATTTATAGATTCATATCAATTTTTAAGCTCGAGTTTAGATGATATCTCTAATACTCTGAATAAAAATGAGTTTATTCACTTATCAAAAGCTTTCCATGATAAAGAGTTATTTAATTTGATGCGACAAAAAGGCATTTATCCATATGATTATATGGATTCTTGGGAAAAGTATGAAGAAAAAAGTCTCCCAGGCATAGAATTATTCTTCAATAATTTAAAATTAGAACATATTAGCGATGATGACTACTTAAGAGCACAAAAAGTTTGGAACAAATTTGATATTAAAACTTTAGGTGAATATACAGACTTATATTTAAAATCTGATGTATTATTGCTTTGTGATGTTTTCGAAAACTTTAGAAATACTAGTTTGCATTATTATAATCTTGATCCTGCTTACTATGTGACTTCACCCGGCTTAAGCTGGGATGCAATGCTCCTGTATACAAAAGTACAGCTTGATCTAATAAGTGATTTAGAAATATATGAATTCATTGAAAAAGGAATTCGAGGGGGCTTAGCTCAATGTTCTTTGCGACATGCGAAAGCAAACAATAAATATCTACCAGATTATGATGTAACGATACCATCTACATTTTTGATTTATCTTGATTGTAACAATCTTTATGGATATGCTATGATGCAAAAAATGCCTATATCAGAGTTTAGTTTCTTGCATGAAGATTACGTGAACTCATTTAATGTGTTGACTAAGCGAGATGATGATGAATATGGTTATATTTTAGAAGTTGACTTGAGTTATCCAGATCACTTGCATGATACTCATGCTGACTTACCATTTGCACCTGAAAAATATATTCCACAAGGAGGAAAGACTTCTAAACTCATAGCTAATTTGTATGATAAGCATAAATATGTGATACATTATGTTCACCTAAAAGAATGCATAAAACAAGGACTTGAACTGAAAAAAATACATCGCATTTTGTGCTTTCGTCAGGACAATTTTTTGAAAAAGTACATAGAGCTTAATACCACTCGACGACAAGCTACTAAGTCTGCTTTTCAAAGCTCCTATTTTAAGCTTCTAAATAATGCTATTTTTGGGAAAACTATAGAAAACAAGCGAAAACAAGTGAATGTGAAACTAATTAGAACTTGGAATGATGTTGAGAATAAAACAAATAAACGTCTTGGAGCCTGCCAATTAATCGCGAAACCAAATTTAAAGAGTATTTCTATTTTTTCAGAAAATTTTGTGGCTATTCAGTTACACCATGAAAAAGTGAAATTAGATAGACCAATATACATTGGGTTTACAGTTCTAGAATTAGCTAGAAATCATTTATACAAGTTCCACTACAATTTTATTAAGAATCAATATAATCAGAATGCCAAATTATGTTACACAGATACAGACAGTTTGCTTTATTCAATAGAAACGAATGATTTTTATTTTGATATGAAAAAAAATATTAAACAGTTTGACACAAGCAACTTTCGCACTAGCAATCCATTCAACATGCCTAGATTAAATGCAAAAGTACCAGGTCTTTTTAAAGATGAAGTGGCTGAAGATGTGATATCAGAATTTGTAGGACTGAGAGCTAAGCTTTACTGCATTAAGACACTTAAATCAAAAATAACGAAGGCGAAAGGTGTTTCAAAACCAATTACAAATAGATTAGAGCTTTCTCATTACAATCATACATTGACTACTAATACAAAGTTGAGAAGTGAAATGAATATGATAAAATCAATACGACATACATTGTACTCACAAAAAGTAAATAAATTGGTGCTTGATAGATCGGATGATAAAAGACAAATACTTGAAAACCAAGTAAATACTTTACCATGGGGTCATTATAGCAGGATCTTTTAAATAAATCTGAAAGTTATATGTTGTTTACACATATTGTTGCAGTAGTAAATAAAAAATAGAAGAAATATGTTAATTTACTAAGAAACTAATAAGCAGTATTATAGAAATGTAAAATTAATACGTTAGGACTAAGAAAGCATTGATCTTATTTTTATAAGAAAAATACACTGTACATTAATTTAAGTTTATATACCCAATAAAGTTTTGAATTTTTACTTTTCTTTTATTTTCTTAGAATTTTACATTTTTATCATCTTTATTTTATTCAGACATATCCTATATAAAGCATTGCAATGTTTTACTTGAGTCATATTCATGATGAAATTCGTTAAACATACACAAAGTCTGGAAGTAAATAATATAAAAGTAGAAAATGAAACGCAAAAAGTAAAGCATAGTACATTATTCCCTAATACCATTCGTTGCATCATATGTGGTCCCTCAAACTGTGGTAAAACAAATATTATGTTAAATTTATTGTTACATGAAAATGGTCTAAGATTTAAGCATATTTATTTATATTCAAAGACAGCCTTTCAACCTAAATATCGCTTTCTTCAGCGTGTAATAGAGACAATTCCAGATGCTAATTTTTTTATATTTTACAACAATAATGAAGTCGTTCATCCGAATGATGCTTTGTCAAATTCAATCATGATTTTCGATGATGTTGCTTGCGAAAATCAAGTAAATATCCGGAATTACTTTTCTATGGGAAGACATAGAAAAATTGATTGTTTTTATTTATCCCAAACGTATTCAAAAATCCCAAAACAACTACTAAGAGATAATGTTAATCTTTTGGTTGTGTTTAGACAAGATGATACTAATTTAAAACATATATACAATGAACATGTAAACACAGACATAGATTGGATAAAATTTAAAAAGCTGTGTTCTATTATTTGGTGTGATCAATATAGCTTTTTATTAATAAATAAAGATTGCGAAATAAATAAAGGTAGATATAGACGAGGATTTGACACGTTTGTTTACTTTTGAGTTTATCATTATATAAGCATTTCTATTCGACTAACACCTCACTTAAAATCAAGTGTTTGTATTAAACGGTTTTTCGTTAACGTTGCTAAAATGGATAAAAATATAAAAAATCAACTCATTAAATCAGTGAATAATATAAAAAATAAAATAAAAAAGATTCAGAATGAAGAACACGAGACCAATATACAATTGAAAAAAGTTTTTAAACCCATAACAGACCCCTTAGCAAGCCTAGTTAAAATAAATGAGAACCCAGCTTTTAACACATCCGACATAGATAAAAATAATACGTCCTTGGGTTTAAATTCTTCCATGGGATATGAAAAGTTTAAAGATCCAATTGATGATAATACGTCTGTGAGTTTAAATTCTTCCATGGGATATGAAAAGTTTAGAGATCTAATTGGTAATGAGTCTGCTCAGCATTCAGAATATTTCGAATATCCTAATAACGATACTCTTATTTTAAATGAAGATGAAAAAAAAACACAAAAACAAAATAATGACACTCTTTTATCCCTGAAAAAAGACGACATGCTTGACATATATGAAAATATGAACGTACCATTTGGGATTCGGAGAACTAACAAAAAACTAATGATGGGAAATGCAGATGTTAAATTATCTTATATAAATAATCAGTCAAATAAGGAAAAAAAATACGTAATTACCATCAATAATAAAAATTACGAATTAACAGCGGGTTTGAAGGAGCTTTTGATGCGCAATAAACCTGATCTTAAGCTTGTAACTGAAGAAGACAAAACTGAATACAAGGAAATGCTTATCAGCACGAGCGCACACAAACGGGACTATGACCCGAACGGGCAATTAAAAGGAGACAAAGGATTAAAATACGGTACTATTATCAAACCTTTATTTTCCCAACTAAACGAGCGCAATATAGAATCTTCTGAAGAGCTAGCGGAATTAAAAACAGGTGGAAACTTACCCGAATTGAAACAGTACAAAAGTAATACTGATTATATTTATTGGGATGATCCAAATGAACTGATAGAAAGGTTGAAACTTTTAATTGCATCCAAAAATGCTGGTAATACCAACCATGATAATGAAATTATATCAATTATTGAAGAGTTAAAAGAAGCTGGTATTATAAAAGAATAAAATTCACTAAAAGAGTAACATTGTGCTCAGTATTGAAAACCGTATTAGACATGAGCATGGAAAAAATAAAATTAAAAAACAAACACTGGTAATTGTAACACGAAATTAAATGAGACCTCTACTTCGAATAGGCTTTTATTACGTGATACTGTCAATCAAGAGGGTATCGATACAATTGTAAAAGATTGTGTGAATAAAGTGGAATATCTTAACAAGCTAAATTTAACTTACTGTATCGCATAAAGAAAGTTGAAAAAGACATTAGAAACAAAGATTTAGAAGAAAACTTGAACAAGCATTATGAGCAAATCAGACGTCGTAAATGAAATTCATAAAAATGTTAGAGTGAATTTCCCTCGGAGAAGTGTAATATTAAGAGATATAGACGATCTATGGCAAGCTGATTTAATAGATATGCAAGCCTTCTCCAAACTGAATGGTGGTTATAAATATATACTGGTGATTATCGATTGTTTTTCAAAATATGCTTGGGTATTTCCAGTCAAACAGAAAACTAAAGAAAATATATCTAAAATATTTCATACATTGTTAGCAAATGGCCGTATACCAAAAAATTTACAAACAGATATGGGTAAAGAATTTTATAACGATAAGTTTAAAAAAGTTTGCGAAAAGTATAACATCAACCACTATTCAACATATTCTACCAAAAAAGCGTCAATCGTTGAGAGACTTATAAGAACTCTGAAAGCTAATTTGTACAAGACGTTTAGTTTGAAAGGAAATTATAAATGGATCGATGGAACTCTTGATAAGAAAGTTTATGAGTACAATCACACTTTTCATAGAACAATAGGTCAACCACCAGCTGCAGTCGATCATAGTAACAAAGAAGACGTATTACAAAGATACATTAACAATTTATTATCTAAGAAGATACCGAATTGCAAAAGGTTTAATGTTGGAGATTTCGTTAGAGTCAGCAAATATAAAGGCTGCTTCGGAAAAGGGTATACACCTAATTGGTCAACAGAAATATTTAAGATAACGAAAGTTCAACATACTAATCCTACAACATATTTATTAAAAGACTCAAGATCTAGACCCGTTTTAGGAGCTTTTTATGCACAAGAAATTCAGAAAACTTCAAATCCTGAAATTTACCTTGTTGAAAAAGTTTTGAAAAGTAAAGGAAACAAGGTATATGTTAAATGGTTAGGTCTTCCATCAAGTGAGAACAGCTGGATTGATAAAACAAATCGCTTGTAACCATTTAAAAACTATTGAATATGTATAAATAACCTATTTATTTATTCATTTAGTCATTTCTATGTAGCTCTTTACACAATAAAGACGGCTTATATAAAAAATATATTTTACCTATATTTTGAAAATGAAATCCATACAAGATAATCCTGATAAATTAAATAAGAAAGTAAAAATTGTATCCGGAACTAAATCGAAAACAGGAAGCGGTCTAAAGAAAACTTTCAGTAAAATTGTTTCTCACACTAAAAAACATATCAGTAATTTGAAGCCAAAATGCAAGAAGATGTTAATGGAACTAGCTTACGCAGCCGCTCAAGAGTTGGCTTCAGACTTGCCCATACAATTACCGAGAGTGATACCTGTACCCAAAACTGGTGGATTCCTACCATTGATTCCTATTTTTGCCGGCTTATCTGCTGCAGGCAGTTTAGCGGGAGGTGTTGCTGGAATAAGTAAAGCTGTTAATCATTATAAAGCTGCTATAAAGCAGCTAGCTGAATTAAAAAGACATAATATGAAAATGAAGGGAATGTGTATTGGAAAAGGATTGCATCTGAAACCGTACAAAGGTGGTTTAGGAATTTACATTTCAAATGAAAAAAACTAAAGGCTAGGCTACCTAACAGAGCATTAACTAATAACGATATATTAAAACATGCGAAAAATATTCCATATTTTCGTGGTGTATTTATGAGAGATGAATTACCAGAAGAACCATGGTCAATGGAATGTGGTGTGATCAATTTAGATTCGTCTAAAAATTCTGGTACTCATTGGGTAGCCTATGGAAAAATTAAAGATTACATTGAATATTTTGATAGTTATGGTAATTTAAAACCATCGAAAGAATTCATAGAATACGTGGGAGCGCACATTCATTATAATTATACTAATTTACAAAAAAAACATTTATTTAACTGTGGACATTTATGTTTAAAATTTCTGAAGTCATTTTGGATAACTAACTCGAAACTAATAAAATGAGATGTTTAACCAGTACAGCACACTCTTAGATGGACCGTGTTCTGAATAGGGCATTAAGTAAATATTAAATAAAAAAATCTACACACCTATTTGTGGAAATCAATATGTACGTTTTCAATAAAAACATCATTACTAGTCAAAAACCTAATATTCATCTCCCATCGTTCAAAGGAAGAAGACGATTAAGTGCGATAAAGAATATTACTAAAAGTAATAAGATCTTTCTGAATTCTCTTGGCTTCAAAGTAAAATAAAAATTGAAAATGCTACAAATTACGGACCTCCCACAACAAGACAATTCAATTGAAAGCTATGAGATCCACAGCTACAATCCGTACAACCATAGCTTTAAAGAAAACGATGAAATCAGAATACCCATTAATCAGCAAGACGTTTATGTATTACCATCTGCAAGTTCCATTTACATTGAAGGTTACGCAGGTGTATACGAACTAGATGCAGAAGGGAAAAAAATATTTAAGGACATTAATTTTACAAATAACCCCATTTTATTTTTATTTAAGGATATAAGGTATGAATTGAATGGTGTTGAAATAGATCGAATTAAAAATTCTGGAATTACAACAACGATGAAATCTCTTATCTCAATGAATGAAGGTGAGAGTAAAAGTGCTGCATTGTGGGGTTGGGATTTCAACGGATTCACTCAAAAGCATGGTCATTTCTCTGTCATAATTCCGCTAAATAAAGTACTAGGATTCGCAGAAGATTATAATAAAATTCTCGTCAATTGTAGGCATGAGCTTATTCTACATAGAAGTAATTCAGTTTTGAATAGCATCCTAACTGATAATAGTAACATTATTGAAGTAGACATACAGAAAGTTCAGTGGCGTGTGCCACATGTTCGAGTTTCAGATCGTAATAGATTATTACTGCTTAAGTATTTGGAAAAGGATCGTCCCATACAACTAGCTTTCCGAAATTGGGATTTATATGAATATCCACTTTTACCTAGAGCAACAAAACATTCATGGTCTGTCAAAACTGCTTCTCAGTTAGAAAAACCAAGATATGTTATATTCGGGCTACAAACTGATAGAAAATTGACTAAAACAAGAAGTTCATCACTGTTCGATCATTGTAATATAACAAATGTCAAATTATTTTTGAACTCACAATACTTTCCTTATGATTCACTAAATTTAAATTTTAGTAAAGAGAAGTTTAGTATATTATACGAAATGTATGCAAATTTTCGTCAGTCGTATTATGGCACCAGCATTGATCCTCTGCTAAATCTAAAAACATTTGGAAAAAATGCTCCACTCTTTGTCATTGATTGCTCAAGACAAAACGATTCACTAAAAACTGGGCCAATTGATGTTCGTTTAGAAATTGAGTCTTCAGAAGATATACCTCATAATACGACAGCATACTGTTTGATTATAAACGATCGTCTTATCGAGTATAAACCTTTGAGTAACATAGTTCGAAAAATATCATGAAGGTGGTTTTGGATGTTCAAGGATTTAAAAACGAAAACAATCAATTTATAGCAAAAGAAATAGCGATTATTCACAAGAAGAGTATTCTTGTGTTGCTGATTAAACCACCCTATCCATTTTATAATTTGACAAAAAAAGAACGCTTACAAGTTTCGTGGATTGAAAGAAATAGAGGAATATTATGGAATGAAGGATTTGTACCATACTTTAATTATAATCATTTGATAGTAGATTTCTGTAAAAATAAACGAGTTTATACAAAAGGTAGCGAAAAAGTACAGTGGGTGAAGGAGTTATTAGAAAGTGAAAGTGTATATAATTTAGAAGATTTTAACTGTCCTAGTTTACAAACGCTTTGTAAAAAATATGCAATGTCGTCTAATATTCAATCTTGTATATATCATAATAATGTTTGTGCCTTTAAAAATGCATGCTGTATGAATAAGTGGTGTAAAGAAAGTAATTTTTTTACATAATAAATAAAATAAATTATGTGTACTTACTTAATCCTTGTTTACTTTCCTCCTAAAGTTAAGAATAATCCATAAAAGCGAGTTGATGAATTATGCCTATCGCACTTGAATTTAATCACAGGAGAAGTTACATCAGACTAAGTGATATTAAATTGATTATTAATAATTAAATAAAATAGAAATCATTATATCTGCCTCTTTCTCTGCTATCATTTTAAACAATTGTTCAGACTAAAGAGTATATAAACACTAAAAAAATATCAGAACCCTCACTACGATCTTCGATAAACAAACGCAAACTTTAGAACCACAACAACATACGGAACAGCCTCAACAACAGCAGTCACAACAACAGCAGTCACAACAATAACAACAACAGTCGTCGTTACAACAACATCGGATGAAACAGCACCAACAACAGCTCGAAGTTTACCAAAACGAGTCTTATTAAGATGATGTCTAAAAGGTTATTTTTAAATTATATAGAATCGGATGAGATTTTAAAAAGGTGGCGTACACCATTACCTTTAAAATTATTTAATAACAGAGTGAATGAACTACTTTTTCGTGTGTATCATAACGAGCAAGAAGCTAATGAAATATTTGAGCTGTCTAACACTCAGCTTTTAAAAGATATTTGGAATAATTTTACTATGTTATTGGAAGAACCTTATGGAGATGTTAATGTAAATTTTGAAAAATGGATTATGTTAATTAAGCTATTACCATCTAAGTGTTTCAAAGGAGTTGATAATTCAGATGATGATATCATTGTTAACAAAATCATTAATTTGATTATAATCGCAGTCAGTGATTACTTAGTTGAATAGATTAAGATTTTAAGTTCCAGTTTACTGATAACCATAATTTTTTTAATAGAGGTATTGCGTTTAAAAGATACATGACTCAATTGATGGTAATATGTAAATAAAATGAGTTTGTATTAAAAATCCTTGTTTTATTGAAAAGATCCAGATTTTTATTTCTAGTTAACTGATAACTGTAATTTTATTAAGTTAATAAGTACCTAATTTTATTAATAGAGGCATTGAGTTTAAAAGTGGCTTATTATAATAAACAAGAATGTTTTTGAATAGATAACCTATTTGTAATGTCGTTTATTGAATAGATTACTGTATTCGAATATATGAGTTTTTGAATAGAAGATCTACTATAAAATTGGTGAACTTGGATCTCCTGTGATCCAGGTTCACCAATTTTATACTACTCATCATCATTATCATCATGCCAGCCTATATATGTTTCACTGCATGGCACAGACCTCCTCTCAGAATAAGACGGCTTGTGCCGTAGTTACCACGCGGGCCAGGGTGCATTGGGAACTTCACTTCTTCTCAGGTAGGTGCGGTTTTCCTCATGATGTTTCCCTTAAAGCTCATGCTAAATTCCGAAAAACTCAAAGGCACGAGCCCGTGCTCCAACCCAAGACACTCTGCTTGAGAGATAATCGTAGGTCAGACCACTAGGCCACCACGGCTTCACAGATTCTACGTCTTATGCTTAGGCGATAATATGGAGAAACTTAATTTTTTAAGCGATATTATAATTATGATAAATCAGATCCGATCTCAGAGTACAACCGTTATTTATTTGAACAGCAAACTGCATTGTGCCCCACTGATTATACGATGATCATGCCCAGTGAGCTCTGTCAATACAACAGTCCGGCGAACGTGCGTTGCGCTTTCGAAACAGGTTAATAGCACTTCATTTTAAATACGTTTAAACTACAAGTTTACTATTAATGCATAAGAATAATTTCATTGTATTCTAAATAAATCGCTAGACTCAAGGGCAGTGATGATAATTAGGTAATGTCCAGATTTAGGGAAGGATTATGGTCCTGCATTTGACAGTTCTGTTATTATCCCTACATTATTTATCATCTTTCTGGTTAAAATAAGATTAGTAACATTTCTTTAAAATGCAGATAAAGTGCTTCATGACAGGTTTTAATGATTCGCGGTTAATTTAATAAAACTTATTTTCTACGAGATGTCGTCCGCAATTATCTCCCGATATTGCGCAGTATCTACCAGCGTTATGATCAGAGGCAGATTATTCGAAGCTTATTAAAAGTATATCGCGGCTAATTATTTTCGTAGAAAATGTTTCAAGTTGCTTTATGACCAGACATACAATTTTGTCGCTAATTATTTGTAACTTAGCTAAAATTAGTAAAAGGTTAGAGCCATATCACAGTGGCGATTTGTGATCGTATTAGGAGCGTGTTCGTCGCGGAGGCGCAATAATAAATATTAAATACTTAAATAAATATTAGGGGACAATCTTACACAAATCGACCTAGTCCCAAACTAAGCAAAGCTTGTACTATGGGTACTAGACGACGATAAACATACTTATATAGATAAATAAATACTTAAATACTTAGAAAACATCCATAACTCGGGAACAAATATTCGTGCTCATCACACAAATAAATGCCCTTACCGGGATTCGAACCCAGGACCTCTTGCTTCGTAGGCAGGCGTTGCCGCGAATGCCCAACGTATTAAATACTTACTTATGCCTGAATACGTGGGGCATTCGCAGCGAATCTGTTACGCCTCCGCGGCGAACATGCCGAGCGTTCGCTTCGCTTCTAATACGCTCGCAAATCACCATCGTGATATGGCTCTTGGAGCAGCCATACTCAATTTTTTTTCGTATTGGCCACAAATGTCTCGTAGCAACGGTGCAGCGCACCGTAACATTAATTATCAACAGTATTGAAAATCGCGGAGACGTGTCCGTTATTTCAAAGCTCAAGGTACAAAGGGCGATAGAGAGGGCTATGCTCGGAGTTTTTTCTGCGGGATTACATTAGAAATGATGAAATCTGCGCAAAAATTAAAGTCACCGACATACAAAGCTTGAAGAATCGCCAGACTCAAGTGGCAGTGGGCAGGCACATCGCTCGTAGAACTGATGGACCTTGTGAAATGTAAAAAAAAACGCAAATAATATGCAATCCACAAAATTACATTATGGTTAAAATTTAATTGGCAGTTTAACAATCACACGATCGTATCAACTCTGTTGGAAAGGGTAGAAGTCGAAGAAGTAGAAAGCCCTTTCCTGGCCAGTTTTATGTCCGGGAACAGCACACCAATTAAGGCTTGCTAGAAGTTGTAACTATGGTTAGGAAGCATCAAAAGCGCATCCTGTCTTCTAGGCAATGTCCGATATTCTTCTATTTAATTGACAACCTCATGGCATTGTTTGTTAATTGATGGTCTTGTAGTAGGTTCCCCGTTTCGATGTCGACAGGTCATCGTTATAAAGCTTGACATGCACAAGGCATGACAAGTTTGAGCTGAATAGTTTCGTAAGTTTGTGCTTCCTTACCTTAAGTTATTTATAACAATATAAGATTCATAGAAGCTTTATACATTTTTATATCACTGTCCCACTGAAGAGCACGGGCCTACCCTCCGTAGTTCCTACGTGGGCCCAGTGCGGATTGGAACTTCACACACACCAATGAATTTTCTTCGCAAGGATCAAGTCAATTTCACATGTCATTTAAAAAAAAATCACCTTTTTGCTATAAAATTTTTAGACATCACCATCACCGTTTTGTGCTGTAGTTAGTTCTTGCAGTTTCTAAATAATTGATATGGAAACCAATCATTATGATGAGATTTGGTTCAATTCGGCGAGCCTAGTGGATGCTAAGCTTAAACGTGATATGATATGGCAGAGGCAAATGACATTCAATCGAATCTAATCAAAATAGCTACTTGTATAATAATCACTTGAAATTTCATACCAGCTTTTATATGAATTGACAAATCTAATTGAACTGTTTATTCAATAGCAAGACCACATCATATGTAGATAATTATGAATTATATTATGTACAACAGTAGAGTTGTGATCAATTTATATAATAACTAGCTGTTACAATTAGGTGCTATTCTCTCACTTATTATACTTTTCAAGTTGATAGGTATAATTTACTTGAACGTCACTCAATCATTCTCTGACAAAATTTCCTCATTTTAATAGACAGGAACGTGTAGCAAATTTTAAGAAGTAGGTATTTCATAATGCTATGAAAAGGTTGTGCTAAATACACAAGGCTAATTGAAAACGAGAATCAAACAAAACAAAACCATAATCATAGTGCCGATTAAATTGAATTGGTATTTGAGTAGGTCGATTATTTGTGAAGCTTAGGTACGAAACAATTCAATCAAAATATGGACGTGCGTCGGTGTACGTCGGGGATATTTGGGAAAGGATTAATTTTATCGGCAAGGGAAATACTGTGGCAATAAGCGGCTGTGACGCGACGAAACCGATCTGTCAATATTTTCATAGGGATTTAGTCGCCCCACCAACGAAGTGGGAGCATTATTTTTCATCATTTGTATCTTTCAGCATCGCGTTGCGTCAGTGTGTTAGTAATTTAATTTAACGCGGCGTTGACGTTCCGAAAATTGAATTATTACGTTTTTGTTTGTTATGTCACATGGAATTAGCGTTTCGGTTATCAGTTGTGACCAGGCTAAAGCGAAAGTCTAAGGTAGCCTATTAACGATTGATTGCGAGAAGTAGTAGCTTTAATAATAAATTATAGGTAGTAGGTGTCATTAGACAATGGAACAGCGAAAAATAACAAAAAGTTATCCACGCATTCTACAATCTGCACTGAAATTGTATCTGAATTTCGAAAATGAATAATAATTTATTTATTATCTCCACCACATTATAAAGTAGGTAACTATAACAATAAACTTTGAATAGATACAGAACTTTGCGGTGGAGACTGGTGCCCGAACTAGGGGGAATCTGTATGTCAAGTCACCAGGTCTCCAACCTTCAGATGACTGTAACAGCAAATTTCGAGAGTGAAAAAGTATTAGGTATTTAAATATTACTATGCAAAATTAATTAGGAGGAGGATATATCAAATGTTGAATGGATTGCGAAAAGGTCTTTTTCTAGAAACCGTAAGGTTTTTAAGATTAGGTTTGGGTAGGTTAGTTTGTTATACAATGTACATACTAGCTTTTGCCCGCGACTCCGTCCGCGAAGAATAGTAGCCTACGACCTATTCTCAGACCTACCGAATACAGTGAAAAAAGTTTCATAAAAATCGGTTAAGCCGTTTCGGAGGAGTTCGATACTAAATACCGCGACACGAGATTTTTATATATTAGATACACGATGCCGTTTTAATAAATCCTATGAAGTTAACGGTTTCAGAAAAAAACTTTTCGATGTTATTTTAACTCATTCGATAATTTAATACATTCGATAACTTTCGATATTCAGAAACGTACCCAAAACTGTTCGTAGTATCTATATGTTCGCTTTACATCAATAAGGGCGGCCGCAACGGGGAAATTGCACGATCTGAATTGCCATGGCGGACCAATTTCAGACTATAGCCTAAAGGGTAGATTAAGTTGTAATTGTGAGCAGAAGTTTTAAATGTGTGCGTGTTTCAGGTGGTGTGCAACAGCGCGAGCTTGCGCGGCGTGCCGGCGGCGCTGAGCCCGGCGGTGACGCAGCTGTCTCTGTCGCGCGCCGACCTGCGCGTGCTTCGCTCGGACGCCTTCGCGCATCTCCGCCAGCTGCGCCGCCTCGCCCTCGACGCGTGCAATCTCACCCGCATCCGCCCCTTCGCCTTCCGCGGCTTACCCCGGCTCCGCGAACTCCTCATACAGCACACTCCTCTCGCCACCGTCGACGCGTTCGCCTTCGCCGCCCTACAAAACATCACCTCCATCATACTCACCCACAACAGGATCGCCAAGATAGAAGGCTATGCTTTCGCTGGAACCAACTTCATTAGGCTTATCTCGCTCCGGAACAATCCTGTGCGCAAGATACTGGCGCACGCTTTCTCTGGGCTTAACGATGTTGCACAAATTGAACTGCCCTCTGGAATCAGATCTATCGAACCGCAAGCATTCGCAGGACTTGAGAGCGTTGGAGTTTTGGAGCTGGCATACATGGATCTACCGGCGCTACTGCCCGACACTTTCCGAGGATTGACAAGAGTCGGGAGGCTCGCGTTGCGAGAATCTGATCTGGGTATAATACGGCTCGGCGCCTTCGACGGGCTGCAGCGGGTCGACACACTAGAGATGTGTAATAATAAAATTGATAGAGTCGAAGAGCTTTCTTTAGTGCAAAATAACAGCGTCCGTATTTTCAAACTGACCGGTAATCACATGTTAGAGACACCGGAATCGGTAATTTTGGAAGTGGATGAGTTAGTTATACGTGGTAATCACCTGCCGTGTGAATGCGGTCGGGATCCACTAGCCAATCCGTTAGCGTTGACGGAGGATTTTGCGGAGGAGAATTTCTGTATATCGCCATTGAAGGTGCGTGGGCGGAGCCTGGGCAGTGCGGCGGGGGCGGCGTGCCGTGGGGAGGCGGGGGGCAGCGCGCGCGCACGCGCCGCGGCCGGCGCCGGAGCGCCCGCGAGGTCTAAGCACTGTCTCGCGCCTCCCCTCCTCGCGGTCACCATTACCGCCATAGCTTCCCTTGCCAACAGCTAACCGCCTTCCGTGTTCAATTACTCTTTCTGTACATATTGTAATATAAATGAGTACCTATAATAATGTCAAATATTTTACATTGAAAAGGTCCGTTCATTGAGTATACGTTGGACCATGATTAAAATTTGCCTTTTCAAATTTTGTTTTATTCTACGTCAGCTTTGTTAGTAAATCCTTTCCTAAAGTTCTTTAGTCGCTAGGTCACTAGCGTAGCACAAGCTATATAAATAATACTGTATAGTATGAGAAATGATTTATGTCCACGGCAGAAGGCGTCGTCTGTGCATCGTTGCCAAGCTCATTAAACGCCAGTTTCAGTGAATGAGTCTTCGATTCCGGAATCATACATAAGTGAAGATTTATGGCGGAATAAAAATAGCGTTTTATCTTTACTTCCAGTCAATTAGCAGACGGCATCAGATAGGGCTGAGTAATGCGCGTCGCCGCCGGACCGGCGGAAATATAGCTGTACTTAGATCCTAGGTACCGATAAACAGCGGGAAACCGCGGCCAAGCCCGTACCGAGATAATCTTTTAGGTAGGAAACTCGAGTTAATACGTTGTTATTCTAACATTTTCTTCGAGTGCGTAAATTAGATAACGATAGTTAGTGTAGTACGTCACACTAGTACGATGATAATTTAATTACTAGGCGCTCAATGAAAAACTCTTCAATTGATAATAGGTGATTGAAGAGAAATGATAAGTATGAAGACTGAAATGAGTGCTGAATAACAAAGGATTTATTAGCCGTGTACCTACTAGTTTTGCCCGCTGCTTGGTTTTTGCGGAATCCGTAGTACGTACTAATAATAAAGAGAGATTTACAATTAGAAACGTTAATTAATTAACATTAACATTTATTAATTGTAATAATTAGTTTCCTTCCATAATTTTAATTTTTTTTTTTTTTTTTTTAATTTTTTTTTTATTATTCTACTTTATATTATTGTATGTTACAACTAGCCTCCGCTAAAGGGGTCAATCTGAAAATCAGCGCTGGGGCATGCTGTCATGTGTCCTAGCACTTGTTGAGATTGAGACCCATTGCCGGAACGTAGCTGATTTATTTCCATTTGATGTTTGTTGTTATTTATGTTGTGGCAATAAATGATTTTTTATTTTTTTATTTTTTAATAATAAACTAATGAATTAGGTATATGTTAAGAGGTGTTTTGGTTTTTTATGTAAACCATTTCTTGTACAAAAATAAGGAAAGAAACAGAATTGTCAATTTTGAAATACTTGTGCAAAGGCGAAATTATCCCTTTATGGGATGTCTAGAAATAATGAATTTAAAGGACAATAATAGTGAAAGCTACAATACAATGCTGTTGTGTTAGTAAACATTTAATTTGTTTCTTTCTCAAGTTAGGTATCTCTTTTTTGTATTTTTATTTTTCAACTTCATTTTTTTTTTACTTTTACGGTCATCCCGTGAAATCCATACCTATATGTATTTCATACTAAATACGAACTGAAACATGGATGCACAGAAGAAACACAGAAAAATACCACCACCATCATCAGCTGGTGAGCAGCTGTGGTGTAGGGGTAAAAGCACGCAGCAGGGTTGCTGAGGACCCGGGTTCGATTTCCGGAGCTGGTCTTTTTCTGTGCATCCATATGTTTCAGTTCGTATTTAGTATGAAATATTGATTCTTTCTTTTAAGAGTTACCAGCGTAAAAAACGGTGTTTATAGAATTCCCGTCGGAACTATGCAATTTAAGGTCTGTCTTCGGGTCATGGCCAATCTGTACCTATACAAAATTTATTTCAAATCCGCTCAGCTTATTAAAGAATAAACAAACAAACTTTCGTAATTTTAGGTTTGCATTTTTAACCAAATCTGCAACTACGAGTATGTGGGAGCTACAAATCAAGAGTACCAGCGATTGATTCAATGCATGGTAGTTCGATTGCAGACTATACTGTACAGACCGATACATGATAAAATTTAGATATGAATAGATTAAATGGTCAGATGAGAAATATTTGTTTCCATAAATACGATAAATTGGAAATGCAACTGCAAAACTTTAACCACACCCATTCAATTAAAACTGAAGCTTACACATCTATTCGGTAAACAAATTCCTATTCAGCCACTTGTCTGCAGCAATAATTATGCTGTTTAACTAAAATCTATTAACGCTACAAAATGAAAGTCGAATATAATTATGCGAGCTCGGATAAATGGGACGGTGTTAATTTTTGTCCATAGTGGCTTATTGGTATTCAGAGCGTGCGAAATGCGGCAGGCTGCGACTCGTGCACGCGGCCGTAGGGTGGCCACGCTTTATTAAAACGCTGGGATTGCCTTTACAGCTTCGCTACTGAAAACTGGCCATCAAAAGACACAAAAGAAATAAAGCGGGCAACTAGATTTGATTGTGCTTAGCACACTAAGCTTTTGAGGTTAGAGGGAAATATTAATTCCGCTTAAGAACAAGTTATTTTAACGACCGCTTTAGCCTAGTTGGTAGTGACCCTGCCTACGAAGCAAGAGGTCCTGGGTTCGAATCCCGGTAAGGGCATTTATTTGTGTGATGAGCACGAATATTTGTTCCTGAGTTATGGATGTTTTCTATGTGTTTAAGTATTTATTTATCTTTATAAGTATGTTTACCGTCGTCTAGTACCCATAGTACAAGCTTTGCTTAGTTTGCGACTAGGTCGATTTGTGTAAGATTGTCCCCTAATATTTATTTATTTATTTATTTATTTATTTGAAATGAGGTGTCTTATAATTTAGAACTTAGATGCGTTTGAGTGCCGGAAGACGCAGTGTAAGTAGGCCTCCAACAAGATGGAGCGACGTCCTGGTTAAGGTTGCGGGAACGCATTGGATGCGGATGGCACGGAACCGATCTGTTTGGTGAGCCTTGGGGAGGCCTATGTTCAGCAGTGGACGTCTTTTGGCTGAAACGATGATGAATGATGCTGTGAGTTTAGAAGTCGAAGTGAGTCCTATTTGATTAAATAAACATAATAAAGGAATTCTAGGTAAAAATATTACTTTAAATTTCACAATCAAACTTCTACTTACTGCTTCATTTTGATAATGATGACAATAATATCTAGAGATAATAGAATGGAGTTCAAAAAAATGGAATCTTTTGACCGATAGGTAATCATATGAATTTAAACCCAATACATCCCTGTATTGTTTTTTATATAATTTTTTTTTTTATTTACTTAATTCTATATTTGTATGATTTTTTTAATTTGTAATTTATTATATTTTAATTTGAAAAGATGACTTTCTGCCAAGTTTCTTGCGGCGCATTCTTCTTGGCAATGATGGTCCTTACGAAAGCGCTGGTAGTTTAAAAAAAATGACATGTAAAAGAGCCCTTTGCGGCCTACTTGCAGAATAAACGTTTTGATTTTTTTGATTTTGATTTTAAAAAACGGTTTGAAAATAGTTCTGTTATGTTATGACACAAATATTAGGAAAGTACCCGTACAACTTTAGTTAAATTGTTTGTCAAATGACGGAATTTTACGAATTTCATCCTACTACCAGTACAGAAAAACGCACTGAATTAAAATTTTATATTATCGGACTCAAAACTCAAAACCGTGAAACATCACTTGATCGTAAATGACATAACCTAAGTACAGCACCCGGCGATAAAGAATGCACATCGGCCTTTAGCAAGAGACAATTCGCAATTTACGACGATTTCCGAACACTGGCGACCGCCCATCCATCGCCGTATTAATTAAGTGACGTTTGATATCAAATAAATACTGCACTCCATGGACTTAATTAGTTTACGTCAAATTAATGACATGTAAACTTTTGATATCTATAGAGGGTTGTTGCAACTACTAGAAAAAGGATAGTCAAAAAAGAAATTAGAGTATAATTCCCTTTGGTTAAATATTTTTTTGTATTTTTTTTATATTTTTATCATTGAGGAATAATGTTATACAACCATTTTCTGTAGTCGGACTTAAAAATAAACAGCTAATAGCGGAGATATTCCAAAAAAACTGATGTCTTTCATTTGATCTTCAAATAACATCATCAAAGGTTCAAAGGCATTTTTCTTTTACCTTTGCTCTCACGCTTCACTTAAAAAAAATGTCAATGTCTGTCAAAATGTCATTTAAATTTAACTGATGTCAATAGGATAGGAAACAAAACAAAAAGGCTATTTTCATTTTTGAAACTAAAAAATGGACTATAGAAAGTGTTTTATTTGTTCAAATGACTCCATGAATAGCCCCGGCAAAATATTCGTCCGTGTTAGGGAAGATCTTCGTGAGAACTGGTGTCGTCTTGCAAATGTCGAATATTTTAGGATATCTCTCTTGTACTGCTGCGAAGATCATATTGATGTATGTAAATGGACCTATTTCGCATTTTGGGTAGATTTAGCGTGTCAGCCTTGACAAATTTTTCACCGGAGTTTCCACTGGTAAGCATTTTTTCAAAAATTATCGTGGAAAATAGACTTTCAGAACCAGAAGGTTAGAAACTTATTGACGACATGACGACGTACGAATGACAGATAACAGTATTTTTTCTCTAAGCAGATGGGCAAAGGAAATCAAGAGTTTCGAGCTACTGGATGACGTACGTATATCCGGTCAACCATATCCGGTATTAACAAATTAAATAAAAAAAAATACGCGACCTAATTTTAAAATATTCAAATTAGTT
Organism: Archips xylosteana; assembly: GCA_947563465.1. NCBI lineage: Eukaryota > Metazoa > Arthropoda > Insecta > Lepidoptera > Tortricidae > Archips > Archips xylosteana. The sequence continues at coordinate 13,231,979 of OX387349.1, forward strand.
TCTTAAATTGGCCTAATCTGTAAGAAAAAAATATAAAAAAATACATTTTTTTTTTCTAACCAAAGGCAATTATTAAAAGGCTATTTACAAATTTTTAATTTTCAATAAAATCTCAATTCCTTCCATTTCACTATCTGTGCTCTCAATTTGGTCAATATCACTGTCACTATCAGCCGTATTTATTATTAGCCTATCAGTGTAATCCATCATACAATTTAAAGTTGGGGGGTTTCAATAACTCTATATTATATATTTTCACCGGAACGCGTCCGAACCCTACTGCTCCTGAATAACGACTGACAAACGTCACATAAGTAGTGTGTGACAACGCTATACGAAGCCGACATTTGCCGAGTCTTTTTTCAAAGACAGAATGGAAACGGTCCGCCCCGCACCGATTCGAATTACCCCACCCCTCAAGGCGCAGATAGCCGGAAACCGCCAGAAACCAGAAGAGTGCGCGCGCGATGTATGTAGGCGTACGGGTGTACAGACGTCGTCTCGTCGTGCTTATGTAGATTCAAGAACGCGTATTTGTACGTCGTGTCCGCCGCGTGCCGATGTGCAATCTGTATGGCCGGGTACAGTAAGACAAAGTTAGAACAAAACCATAACGCCTGACGGTACTCTTCCCCGACATCCTTTTACACAGGCAGCGAAATTGGCAAAATTATAATTCCCCGGGAATATGGTGAGTGTGGTCACGTTAAGCCAGGTTCACACATGTCGGAACAGCGCGATACGCCTCATTAACGGCATATCGATCCAGCAATACTCCGCCCCGCATCCAAAACATTTAATTAACAAGCTGGGTACCGTGCCGACACAGCTCGGTTTGTTTTTCCGCGTATCTGTAACAGAGTAGGGTCTTGTTTACGCCACTTTAATCTACTATATTAGGTGGAGATAAACTTCGGGATGAGAACGAGGACATTTGCTGTTTTATTACGGTAATAGCAGGCGAATAGGTGCAAAAATGCAGTTTTTGCGGTGATGATATTTTTTTAAAGATACTTAGGTAGTTGCGTGTTGGGGAGGTACCCTAAAATAGTATTTTTCAACATTTTATTTGAATTACTTTGCTCACCCGCAACCTTACGATACGATAGTTACGTAAGGTCGCGGGTGAGCAAAGTAATTATTATTATTATTATTTATATTATCAGGCAGGCAGTTGGGGGCAACTGATAGGTGCCTGTATCTAGCTGTTCCTTGGTCAATTATTCTTTCTACTGCTAATGTGTTGGTCTAGCCGGTTAAATGAATTGTTTCAGTTCATTAATATGGACCTCCGCAAAGTAACGCCTGATTCAATAAAATACAATTTATTTTACTACCTTATCCGCGTGGTTAATATAATAACACCATGCACACTTACAACTCGCTTGCACTAAGTCTCTAAGCTAATCCGCAGACGGACAGTTAAGAGAATAAACGGATAGTTAAGGGCTGCGGGACTGCGGAATTCTAAAAAGGATTTGTACTTGTATACAAATTTTATTTTGGATTTTATGGGTCTCATTCTAAATCCCTAACATAGTTTGTCCTAATGTAATCTTTGTCCTAATGATCGTTTGTCCTAACACTTTTTTTCTCGGAAACCGTGAATTTTTCAGGAACTTTTTTGTGATTATCCTCTAGAACTCTATAGGTTAGGTTAGGTTTGTTTTATAAAAATCCAGAACAATTAATAGATTTTAAATAAAAAGAGTTAGGACAAACGATCATTAGGACAAATAATCATTAGGGATTTAGATATAGAGCCGGTAAATATATAATATCAGATACGCAAAACAAATAATGCCGGTTTGAAAAAAGTGTAACTAATGCTCTCTAGCTGAGCAAAGTTTTTAAAACAGTAATATTAGTGAAGTATGATCTATACTTGTAAAAGTTATTGAATTGGTTTAATTAGATACATGTGTAAATATTTTTTATATAGATTTCTTGATAGGCCGCTTACGAAATTTTGCCAATTTCTCTAATTTACATGATTTTATAGCCAGGAAAATGTATTATTTTAATTGAAATAAAATAATGCAATAAAAAGAAGTAATTCATACTAAGCTAATTTATTTTTAAAAGTATAATTTTGATTAAGCAACCGTAATCTAATTAACTTAAGTTTTGATTAATTAACTCTCGACTGTTTTGTAAATTCTTCTGAAAAAGGTATGTATACATGCAGGCATGCCTTTTAACATGAAAAAATAAAGAAAATATTACAATTTACAACGCCGAGATACGCTTAAAAAGGCGAACTTACCAACCAACAAGTCAACCTTTGAGTGGTTTCAAATATCTATCACATATTTACGGACCGCCTTTATACTTCTGAATGCTATGAAAAAATCAAAATATGTTATTGTGAATGTCGTCGAAATAATTTGTGATATGAATTACTAATATATTTCATACTAAATACAAACTGAAACATAGATGCACCGAAAAAACCCAGATAAAAACCAATGCTGCACCACTGGTCAGTGGTGGTGTAGGGGTAAGCACGCGGCACGGAATGCTGAGGACCTGGGTTCGATTACCAGCATTGGTCTTTTTTCTGGGGTTTTTTATGTGCATCTATGTTTCAGTTTGTATTTAGTATGAAATATATGGTTTTCACGGGATGACCGTTAAAGTAAAAAAAATTGAAGTTGAAAAAATAAAAATACAAAAAGATACTTCAAACCAAACTTGTTAAAAGTATGAATTACTAAATTAAAAAAATCAGCAATAACCAAAATGTAAATAAGTATATCGAAAGATATAATAAGGCTGTGTCATTTGGCTATAATGTAATGACAGGTTCTGGGTCCAAATACGGGTTGGGTAAGATATACTAACATTTATTAGAACATTTATCATAGCCGACGTAGTAATTACCGGTTCAGAATAATGCGTGAATTAGTCAAGCTTAATGGTCATTAACTCATTAACAACCGAATAATTTAATTGAAAATTAAGAACAAATAATTAATTTGAGTACCTAGGTACTTTACACAATAGAGATACTTAAGAATACAGTTAAAAATGAGGAATTTACACAATATTTTATCAGCATTTCGTTCGTTAAAAATAACCGCTCAGGTTCTAATAGTGTGTATGTAACAGCGCCAACAGCAACAGTACTTTACGACAAATACTAAAAAAAATACAGGTCCCACTGTATAAATATTACAGATCCATATTTAAGGAGAGGTTCTTAGCTAAGTTACATCAGTCAGTGCAGCTGTTTAATCGATAGAGGATTTAGAAACAAAAACGACTTGTTACTCTTTTATTAACTTGCATTTATTTTCGTATAGTTAGTAGACCACAATTTGTCTTTTTCTATGATTACGCGTGGTAATTTTTTTTATATCGAGGAACTAAGGAGAGCCATAATTGATAAAAAAGCAAATTGGATAAAAAAATAAGCTGTCCAAATTACTAATTCCACGCGTACGGAGTCGCGGGCAAAAGTAGCACATAAAGATCCTATATGACGTCTTTGTAAAGATAATTATGAACCAATATGAATAATTATGAAGTATAGTTATGAACCGTTACTTTAATTCGACGACATAAAAGCTATGGGACATATGTAAGAGCAAGTTGTATGCACCCATATTTTTACACTTATGACCTTGACTGTAGTAGGTACATAGTGATCTGCCCCTATACTGATTTACAGTGTCTATGTACTCCTGTATACGTTGATTTGGTGGTATTGCCGAGTAATTCGCCTGCAGGGTGATTTAAGGTTAGAGGTCACTTAATATCTCGGTCTTGCATTCCTGGGCGCTCCTGCAATGTCCAACAATATTCACTTGACCGCACACATGTACGGTGAATACAATAATGGCTATAGTCTGACCATGTATTGTATTGCTCGTCGATGTAAAATGTGCTAGTATTAGAGTAAGGGCCGATTTTTTAATCCCCAGATAAAAGTATTTATCTATCAGATAAGTGTAAGCTGTGTCCTTTTTTCCTATGACTTGAGAAAGGGAAAGCGATAGTTTTAACTGACAGATACTTTTATCTGGGGATTGAAAATCAACCCTAAGTGGAAAACCCATTAGTCTTCAGTTTTTTCTAAATAATCACAAGGGTGATTAAAGCCAACTAGAGTTCTAAGATTTTGTAAGTAGTAGGATCTTGTGCAAGCCCCGACTATCTAACGCTGATCTTGTCGCTGACCAGCAGTGCTTACATTGCAGTACACGAGGTAATGTATCTTAGCCATCTAGGCTAGCAACGCATATGCAATCATCTGATGTTGCGGGTATCCAAGAGCGGTAGTATTTACTTACGGTCAGGTGACCCAATTGCTCGGTTGCCACCCCATGTCATAGAAAAAACGTGAGTCCATTGATTCGTATTCCTTATTATACGCGTGCAACGCATTAAAAAAGCCTCTTTTTACAAGCTTTTATTTAATTGTCACGGTGTCTGTATAGGTATGATCAAATTTAAAATGTTAAGTTTATCCATTTCTCGTGTTGGGATACTAACCACATAAGGGTGATGACGCAACCCCGCCTGAATGTCCTTTGGTAAAATGGTGACGGAGGAAAATAAAACCATGAAATTCCTGTGCACACTCATCAAAATGTATTCGGTAAAAACAGGCAAATAAGCAATTCTATGACGGCGTTCGCGGCTCTGCAGCCTGTTTCTGCATCAACCTTATGGTTAGTGGTATAGAGTTGTAATATTTTTGACACTTTGGTAACGTACATATATTTATGATCTTGATTGTACCTAAGTAGTTCTGATGACAATGCAATCATAGTCAGCAAAAAAAGCTTACCTATATTAAAAATGAACATTTAACAATTTACACAAACATTTCTATTCACTACGGATCGTGCACTTATTTTAACAGCGTTAATAATAATACCCGAGCGAAGCGCAGCGTAGAAATACGGATAGACGACCTTACAGGGTACAAAATAAATCATTTAATAAAATAGAAATAACAGGGTAGGCGTAAATAGATAAATAGAAAGTACCTAACAAGTGCTCTGTCTGTAGCATACAAGTATATAGCCGTGAAAAGAGGAATTTAATTTATTCTCTCCCTAAAGTTTCACAGATTCATTACTCGAGTGCGTCCGTAGAGTCCACAGTCCGTCCGTGTCTTTCGTTGACGGACGTCGATTGTAATTCTGTTCGATGGAAGAAAGGTCCTTTGTCCCCGAATCTTTTGTTTGTGGACATTGTCTTCTGAATTCGTACCTGTAATTTTTTCCCCTCTATTTACATGATGTTGATGTATGATACAATGGACACGGGAAATGTTTGTTTGAGAATTAAGTTAAGGTGTGTTTCCAACGTAAATATGACAAGATGAAAAGCAGCAGAAAAACTACTCGTAGCACCCAAGTGTTTTTCATCTTACACTGCTTTTTATCTTACCCCCACTCACCCTAATTGTTATTTAACCGCGCTTTTTGAGGGAACAGAGATATTTCCAATATAATATTTTTTTCGTCATTGTGCGACAACGTTGACAATTTAACAATTTCATTCATAGATTTTTTTGATAATTCTTTATCATTATTTAATATTATAAATGCGAAAATGTATGTTTGGTACAAGGATAGTTTGAGACTCTGGAAAGGACTTAGGATAATTTGTATCCCGGAAAATTGCATAATTCTCGCGGGATAGCGATAAACGAATTCTTTGCACAAGGAGTCGTGGGCAACAGCTAGTTTAATAATAAATTAAAGATATACCTTTTACAAAGATTATCAGTGATGTGATATGAAAACCGGAAAATTCTGATTTTATCCTTCCCTTGGTTTTACAATGCGTGTTTCGATCGGTGTGATAATCTCAATGGCGTAATAAGTGTATATACATGTTTTGCGTCCCAGCTCATATTGTTATATTTACAAAGAAACAAAACAATTAACACCTATCCTAGATAAGTACAATCAACTCTGATTATGGGATTGCTTATTAGGTCGCTACGTGCGGCGTAGCGGGCTACGGCAGCTACGATCGCTACGAATCCCCTAATGACCGGGTCCACCTGCAGTTGACGGCTACGAATCGTAACGGGGGAGTAAATAAAAGAAAATATGACTACCCCTCTTTCTTTTTATTCATCCCACTAAGGCGTTTGGTGATTTTGGGTGTTGTAAATGAGTCGGATTTTTTTATTTTCCTTGAATTTCTCTGAGAGCATGAAATATTGTCAAGTGCATATGATACTTTATCTTCCTTACCTATCTTTAAACATACAATACAATACAATACAATGACTCTTTATTGTACACCAGGAATAGTAAGCAATACAGAAAACAGGTACACAGAGAGAAAGATACAAGGTAAGCAATAGGCGGCCTTATCGCTTAAGAGCGATCTCTTCCAGGCAACCCTTTACCAGAAAGAAGGAAAGACTAGTTTACAGCAGGTGGTGCATCAACAGTGGATCAGAAAATTAAAACGCAACAAAAATAGTACATCTACTCATGCATATATAGTACTTACATTATAATAGGTACACGTCTAAAACAAATATAAGCAGTGGGATAAACAGACACATATAAATAAATAAACAAACTATAACAAAGCTAATTATTACAAGATGACAGATAGTACACCTTAAGCATAGATTTAAAGATTGACAGAGATTTTGCCCGTCGTAAGTCAATCGGTAAGGCATTCCACAACCGAATAGCCTGGACAGTATAAGAATAGACATAAAATTTGGAGTTAGAGAGAGGCACGGTAAGGAGAAAGTTCTGAGAGCATCGAATAGAAGTTACGTAGCTAAACCGCTCTTTGAGGTAGCGAGGAGTTGCAGGGTTAAAGAGAATGCCGTAAAGAAGGTGGAGAATGTGAGAGTTACGGCGAAGGCGGATTGGGAGCCACTTGCCTTAAACATAAAACGTAATTAAATAATAAATAATCAATTGTTTACATGTCATATTTTTAACGGGCACAAAGAACTTGCCCGAGTTTTTTACGGTAGAAATCATAAATCATTTATTTGCAAGACTGTAGTAATACAAAGTCAGGTGGTCAAAAGAAACTGTTTCCTCGAACTGACAAATAAACGTACATAATAATATAATGATAACAGGTAAACTATGTTTGTGTCTGTAAGTACGGTATAAATAGAACTAATGAACCGATTCTAAAATGTCTATGACTAATAAGTTACAGTAGCGCTAATTAACACAACCCAATCTTTATCTCAAGAAAATGCGAAATTACCAGTTAACACAGGACGCAGACGACATCTAGTAAAACAAACAGGAATGTGACTGACGTAGGAGTTACACCTCTAGTAGTCCTTATTCTCTGTGACCAAGTATAACCAAGAAAGAAATAAACCATTTTAAAGATCTTTGATCATTATTTCAAATTACCATTCCAAATTCCCTAATACCAGGTTAAATGTTCCCATTTCGAGTAAAACAAATTTTATTCGCGTCAAATCAGAACTGATTTCAATGTGAAACAAAGATTGATGAGCCAGTGTTACTTGAGAGAAGGTCGACACTGAGTTCTTGAGTAATGGGGAAATGACAGACGTTATTAAGATTGGAAGGAAGTAAAGCCGGAAAACGATTTGGTACATTAAAATTGCAAGTATCCGCATTTCGGCCTTTCTGATTCAGAGCGACCGTGTAAGTGGCCCTCGAAAAAGTGGAATAAAGGGACATGGATCAATTAGTTGTAATTTAGGACTTTTTATTTGCTATGTGGGAGTGGGGTTTGCGGTTTGCCAGTGCGTGGTATGGCAGCAGCTATTGGTATGGTCAGTGCTTAAAATACTTATCGGTAACTTCAAATAGCTGCACCTTTGACCGTGGTAAGTATCGGTACCAAGCATGATATCGCTATCCGTGATACCTTTATGTTTCCGTTAAAACCGATACCAGATCACTGAACAAGTGAGTGCGAGACAGAAGCCTGGCGTTGGATAAAACCGGTTCCAAAATACCAGTACTAAAGCGTTAATACCGGTATTTAATGTTTTTTAAAAATCTGAACCAAATATGAGACACGTGAGCTTCAAACGTAGTCCGCTATTTTTAGAAATAAAACGTGTACGAGTGAATAAGCACTGCTCCTTCTAAGTAAAGTCTTTGTAACTCCAAGTACCACAACTTTTGTATACATATAATAAAGTATCACACATTTTACATTTGCTTCTTTTCAGCCAGTAGAGTAGAAGCAAGAGTATTTATGAATGGGGAGGAAAAATAAACATTTAAGATAGCGCGCCTTTTCCCGAGAAATATGTAAATAATATTTCTGGAACTAGATAAACCTACCTCTGTAAACTTTGTGTTTGTTCGCTTTCAAAGAGTCTGGTACTACTGAACCGATTTTAGAGATCTTTCACTAATAGAAAACTGGTATACCCTGATAACATTGGCGACATTTTTTTACAGACGAACTTCAAGGCAACAGCCAGTTGAATAAAAGCTCAGAGCAAAATTGCACGCTGGGACAACCTTAAAATCGTTATCCTTCATTCTATCCTGCATGGTCGAGTGAGCAAATATGCAGTTGCAATCACGCTTGCATTCTATAAAGTAATGAGATATAGATTATTATTTTCCTCATTTAAAGTTTTAATCACTTTATCATCATCATCTTCATCTCAGCCTATAGGTATATTTAGGAACGTCCCACTGCGGGGCATATAACTTCTCTGAGAATGAGAGGGCTTGGGCCGTAGTTCCTATTTGAGCCAGTGCGGATTGAGAACTTCACACATACACCATTGAATTTCTTCTCAGGTGTGTGTAGTTTTTTCACGATGTTTTCCTTCACTGTAAAGCTCATGGTAAATTTCAAATATAATTTCGCACATACATTCCGAAAAGCTCAGAGGTGCGAGCCCGGATTCGAACCCACGACCCTCTGCTTGAGAGGCAATGAGAGAGAGAGAGAGAGATGTTTATTTACACATATTAGATACACAGTTAATACAGTTGACAGGAAAAGATACAAAAAAAAACATCGAATAGTATAAATTGGGCCCCACTCAGCATAATGTTGCGGCAAACCACAACGCTGTTTTTCAGTGGGACCCATTTGGCCAATGGGTCAAACTACTAGGCCACCACGGCTTCAGTATTCACATACTGCACCTTAATGAATTTGTAATGGGCTGACAAGCAATCACCGGCTGAACGTAACCCGAGCAAACTCCAGACATCTTTGTAAATTCAAAGTTTGTAAGTTAACCGTCTGGCAAAATGCATAGTTTCTCACTTAAGCGGTTCGCGAAGAAGTCTAGTTAGTAGTTTTTCCACTTAACTTTCGGACGGTTATCTCTTGCTTGTTTTTCACACTCAATTCTTCATTAAGCTGGTTTATTTAGCTGGTTCGATGAATCTTTTAGCATAAAGATAATGGTACTTAAAATGTGTAGATTTTTAAGATTGTATGTGAAGCGCGTATTCGTAATTAATTAAGCAATGATTAACACTGACATCGATGGTAAACTGATGAGTTGTTTACACACAAGTGTATGTAGAATGGTGGTATTTTTTTATAATTCTTAAATTCATTTTAGTGGAAAAAAAGTTTTATCATGGATTCCTACGTCATGGCAAATATTTAAAGTTGGTGGGTGGTTTTCGTGTTTCCTTAGGTATTGCAGGCAAGTGAAAACCTTTTCCATTTCTCAAAATTTAGGATGATATTTAATTCACCATTTAATATCACTATTTGGATTGCTATTCGGATAGGTCGGTGTTATCGGTATTAGATAGAAATCAGTATTAAATTGATGAGTGCCAGCGAGACGGTTAATGAAAGCCTGCGCTCGACAACTCCGACGGAATGACGGATCAATTAACTGGCAAAAAAAACCATTTTGTTGAGCTCAGTCGTTCGCTGTTGTATTATTACATTAGCGTCTGGTTCATCCGGCTGTAGTTTATACCGTTTATTTATCCGTAGGTTTGTATGCGTGCGAATAATGCCATATTTAAAAAAATTTGACTTGTATAATGTTTTCTTTATTTTATGCAAATTGGGCCGTGAAATGTCTAATAAACGTAATTCATTAATTTTGCCAAAAACTGTTTGATAATATTCATCGTCTGATAGACACCTCACTTTTTAATAGGTACTATGGTTTCGTACTTATCTGTAGACTTTTTAAGAACTTAAAAACCTGACCACCTGGATTAGGCTAGTTGTAAAACTTTTCCAAAAAGTAATTACGATTAGGCGAAATTAAGTGTTCAGGCGATGTTTTGCTTTTGACGACCGGCTACTGGTTAGAGAACCGGACTAAGAAACTTAAGGTCCCGGGTTCGATTCCCGTTTGAGGCAGATATTTGTGTGAAAAATATGAATATTTTGTGCTCGAGTCTTGAATGTTTAATATGTATTTAAGTATTATGTTTATACGTTGTGTAGTACCCATAGTACAAGCTTTGCTTAGTTTGGGACCAGGTTATTTGATGACAATTGTTCCATGTTTTATTTATTTATTAGTGAACCGTAATCATCACTATTTAGTCTGAAGACACAAAAAGAGTTAAGAGTTATTTAATGTTACATTTGGTTCCAAAATTTCATTTCTCTTGTTTCATTTCTCATCTTCACGTTTGACGTGTTTTTATGTTACACAATCTTGGAAAAGCTAGCGCAAAGGTGGCCTGACAATTCTTATTTCAAATAAAATGCCAAATGTCGAGGCAGGTGATAAGTTTGTGTGAAATGTGGAAATTATTCAGGTCGTCACCAAACGACGTTTGCCATCTGACTTGATTATGGTTTTTTGTATTTACCAGTTCCGAGCGAAAACGAGTTAATAAGGTAAAAATTACTATGTTCATAAGACAATAATATTCGTTTCAATATTTTTACACCCAGAACTGATCAGAGGAGGACATAACCTCCCATGACCCTCAAATCGCCCCTGGAACTGATCCAAAGCGTGTTCCTTTGATCAGTCTAAAGTGCTTTTAAATTCCAAGATGGTAATTGCCGCATGGCTTTGCGTGCTATTTTAAAAGTTATTTCATGATTCAGCTATTCTTATTAATCACTGTGTCTAAAAGTACTCTAACTATATTATAAATTAATAGTTGTACCATATGATTTTGTGTAGTGAATTAAATATATTTAAACTATATTATAGTAACGATAAATCTATTCAATGTATAGACGCCACTAAGCTCAACTGCAAATTGGAATACTCATTGTTAGATCATCATTAGAAATTAAACCTAATTGCATGATGTTTTCAACAATAGACAGCTAACAACAAAACTGCAAATTAGATTATCTAATTTAAAATAATTATCAGTTCGTATTAGTACTGAAATAAATGACGTCTAAACGTAAGCATTTGATTTTTACGTTGTACCTAAACATCAACTCTTAGGAATTTCTCAGTAAGACTTAGGTACTTTCAGCTTTACTATTACATCCATTGAAATTAAAGAAGAGAGAAGAAAGTACCAGACTGCCTTTGATATCGATGTTTATTTTTAAAGAACTTTAAGCTTTCTTACAACAGCAAAATTTTAGCAAGAGAATGTATACAAAGACCACTCTTCTTAAACAATAAGCACTTCCAAGCGGTCTGAGAAATAGTGTGTTTGTACTCTACTGACTACTAAGACGAATAGTTACGGAACGAAACACTTCAAAACTAAAGCGAGCATTATATTATACAAATACAATGTGCGAGCTACGTAAACGAAATTCAGTCAACGGCCACTTTAGGCGATTACGTTATTAAAATTAGCTATAAAACGGAAAAATATTTACATAAGCCGTTATTTGTTTTTTATTACGCTCATACATCAACTTAAAAACCGGAATGAGAACTACGAACGCCGAAGTTGGATTATTTGACCCACTGGCATATTCCAATTTGAAGTTGGGAGCTAGTTGGAGCCACATAACGGGGCTTTCGACTGAAACATGCCCCCAGTGGCGTAGTGGCGATGTTGGAGCTGTCACACGAGCACTTGTGTCGTCGCTGATGTTTCTGTTATCAGTGGGCAAGCTTGATTTTGGAGAGGTGTCATTTTACGTAACCTCCTGCCTCGACCAATAATAATCATCATCATCCCAGCCTAAAGCTCATGGTAAATCGATCAATATTACAGCTAAATAGCGTGACGTACTAATGGTGTGATCCTGGTGGTTTGACTTATGACCACTCAAGCAGGGCAGTTGGTTCGAACCCGGGCTCGCACTTCAAGAATTTAGGTGCGAAACTACACTAAAGTATTGTTTTTGACCCTAGCTATAATATTTAAACTGTAAAATTGAGTGTGACAATGTTATTAACAGAAAATCGTCGTCCTCGTGATGCGGCACAAACCTAAGCTTATTACGTCTCATTTAAATGGCGTCTGAGTACATTTCTATTCAGATGAGGTACGACGACATCGTAAGACGTTAGCAGTCCAAATGGCGAAAATCAGCATTAATCTTTCGAACAAGTTATACAATGTGTTATATAATGAATTCCGAATATTTCAGTAGATGACTAGGCATTACTGAACACCCTTTTAAAGCTTTCAAGATTTTTTTTAATTTAGGTTGGCAATAAGTTTTTATACATTCATTGGTCGCTGTCATGGCCTCGTCTTAGAATGAGAGGGCTTGGGCCGTAGTTCCAACGCGGGTCCAATGCGGATTGGGAACTTCACACACACCATTGAATTTCTTTGGAGGTGTGTGCAGGTTTCCTTACAAAGTTTTCCTTCACCGTAAAGCTCATGGTAAATTTCAAATGTAATTTCAAACATAAATTCCGAAAAACTCAGAGGTGCGTGCCCGGGCTGCAGCCCACGACCCTCTGCTGAGAGGGCATAGGTCAAACCACTAGGCTACCACAGCTATAAGTGTACTACGTCAAATAAAGTCACAATTTTAAATTTTGAAATAACCGGACGTAAAGCCACACTTTTAAAAACGATAGTTTAACGTGACATACGTATTATACATATATTCACGTGAGAGTGTCGAAATTTTCGCTTCTTGCGGCTGTATCTTTTTTTTACGTAAACTTAGATGTTTGATTTTTTCACTGCTTCAAGGGACCAAAGACTTGAGTATATGGCTTTAATTTTAACTCGATACTTCTACGGGTTCCAGAAATAAAAGGTCTTGACAGACAGATGGACGGACGGATGGGCAACATAGTGATCCTATAAGAGTTCCGTTTTTTCCTTTTGAGACATGGATCCCTATAAACGAAATTATTTATTCCAAGCTACTGTCACACAACCACGTCACTATACACACAGTATTCTAAACAAGTCTATAATACTACTCCATTTTCACCGTTATACTCTGTTTTACGAGCACTTCCTAGTAAATTGATAAAACAGTTAGTGATAACACAGAAAGCGCAGAGAATAGTAATCAAACACACAATGTGATAAATTTTAAATTTCTCTATGCATGAATAACGTGACGTGGAGGCGAATCTTATGTTTTATTTATTTCAATCTCGTTATTCGTAAATTTTCTGTAGTGCAGTTGAGAATAAAAGGAAATGGGATATAGTCGTACATGGAAAAAACATCAGTAGGAAACAATAGCCGTTACGAGCGAACGTTGAAAGCCCATGAGCGGCGATTCGTTAGCAAAGCGAGAAAAACGGGATCGAACCATTCACGAAACCGCGTGATTAAACTGGCGACCAATCGAAGTGGACATTCTAAATGAACTTGTAAGTACTTTTGATGTGGGCTGGGTATTATCTTAAAAACAATTACTTCTTTGTCTGTCTGTCGGTTAAGTTTGATATTCGCTAGTATAATAAAGCTAACTCACACAGGGTTCTTTCAATTGATGCTAATCTTAGAATCATGAAATTTAGCGGCGCGAGGTCTTATTTATACCATAATAAGTAAAAGAAAAAAAAAGGAAAAAGTCAATTACTAGTTTATCACATTAAATAAAGTATTTTTCATTTATAGTTCAAGAAAAACCAGACGTAAAGGCGAAGAAATGGAATCGTGTACTAGGGTGGAACATTTTCAGAATTAATTTCACGATGATAAATGATAATATCTTCGGCAGTTATGTGGATTGACAACCTGACATAACCAAGTAAATCGTTTTATAGTTAGTGAGCAGCATCATCCATGTATACCCGTAACATCAGAGAATTGCACAGCAGATGGGTTCTCAGCCTAAAGCGGTAAGATAGAGTACCGTGTGGTTGCGCCGGTAATTTCACCGGATGTCTTAATCTTCACGCCAGAACAAATTAGATCGCATTTTGTTGTCGATATTTTTTCGCGTCCCTATGTAGATCTGTACCATGGATTCGATACTGTTTCACAGCTTAACCGCGAACTCCTTCTCGGTGGATATTTAAGAGTTTAAGGTACGATATATTGGGGAAAACGACTTTTGTGAATGCAAAGTTTACTGCTTTTTCCTGCTTTTTGTACAGTTGCTTGGATGGAATCAAAACTTCGTAATTTATAGAGGTGGGTTTGTATATATTGGTTGAAGGAGAAAAAAAACGATTTTGTACATATTTACGGTTATTTTTATGAGGTGCGTATTATGATCTTCAGTATGATTATGATAATACGGCATAGCCCCCCTAAGCCACAATAGCCGGCCCTACGTCGTCTGCATTCATTGGATTCCTGCGACCTAAAGGTAAATAAATAAATCACTATAAATCACGTCTTCAGCCAACTTGTGAAGAGCATACCCACGCCGCCACTTCCGGTGCGTGGTCGTCACTCAAGAGCACAGCCCACCCACGGCCATCAGTTCGAGCAATGTGCCCCGCCCACTGCTACTTAAGGTGTGTATTGAGAACTTAAGTCAAAGATTTCTTGATGATTCTCAAAATTAGTATCAACATAAGCCGGAATCTATTTTACGCGAAACGTCATTCTTAATTAAAATGCTTTTATTTATTCAATTGGAGTGCGCGACGGGCAACTTCTTCGTGTAGCCAAGAACTGCATTTCCTTTCTGGAACCGTCCAGGGGAAAGAGCAGTGCTTGGGCTGGTGCACCCTGGGCATCGGTCAATGAGTTCCTGGCTAATTATGGACATTCATTGGCCGATGGCTAATAACCCGACACGGAACGGGGGTATATAGAATTATTTTACCGAACAACGGCTGAAATGTTTTAAACTGCTTGACCTGACATTGGCAAAGTTGTCCTCCAATAGGCAGAGCCATATTAAAAAACCTAACAAACAATTTAATAATTTTCAATCAATAAAACAAAAAATGCGAGTGTTGAATAAATAAGTTCAATACAAAACCTTTTTTTTATCAGAAACGCAATAACTTCGGATTATTTAGGAAAAAACATGTTAGAACGTGGTTTCGGAGTTCAGTCCTTTCGTTATCTCTGCAATACATGCAAAGTCTACTGGTCTATTATTCATGAGACATAATAAGGAGGCTGGCAACCCAATGTGAGGTGACGTTTTCCTAAAAAATACTACACGATCGTAGAGGTCGTAGGGAAACCTTGGTCCTCACATTTGATGAAAAAATTTAAACAACGTAACTTGATAAACTTAAACGAGTATGGTTAACCTATAAACGATTAATCTATGTACATACATAACACACGGATTACGTCGTCCTGTAGGTAAAGAGGAGATAGTTTTGAATCTAAGTATGAGTCAATGAACAGCATAGCAATAAACGCTGGTGGTAGAACACACTTTAACAAAGAGTCGTCGAGTCGGGTATATTTTTTGGCACGTTTCAACATAATCCTTAACGCTCCTAAGTCGGTAAAACTTTCAGAGTTTTTTCCCTATCCGTTTCTCAGGCAAACAAACAACCAACAATGTTGCCATTGTGCTTGTATTTATCGCCACCAATAAAAACGTAAAAATACGAATAATTTTCGGCCGCGTTCCAAACTTTTATTTGGTAATACCCTAGAGCAATTGCTACTTTGTTTACAAATAAACTTGGCGTTGAAATTGGGAAGGAAAAAAGCCAGCTTTTGAAAGAGGATAGGTAAATCGATTTATGCAAAACAGATAGCGCTTTTTGTATGCAAATTTCTGTTGATTTCACAAAGATTGAAATCGTGGTATTGTGGAATGAGAAATATTGATTCCAATGGATAAATATCACTATTTTATTTCCAATGTATTTTACATTCACAATCATTAATGTAATAAATAATGATCCTCTGTTTTCCATTTTTATCTCCAACCCATTCACTGTTATACATATCTATACTTATGTATATGTACTTGTATTTATTACTGTTGACACGAATACTCTTAACACGATGCATCTAGTAAATTAGCTGGGCCCAATTGCATAACAAAATACAAGCAAATAGTATTAGTGAATTTCAAGACAAAATAGCTAATATACGTACTATTAGCTTGTAATTTGTTATGCAATTGGGCCCTGGTTAAAAGATAGTGACTTAAAAGGGTCCGTTCATCTCCGGCCTAGATACGTCCCAGTGCTGGACAAAGACCTCATATCAGAATGAAGGGGCTTGGGTTGTAGCTCCCACGCAGGCTGACTGCTGTCGGGACCTTCAAATACACCATAACATTAATTTTCTTACGGTGTTTTCCTTTTCCAAAATGCTCATGATGAAATTAGAAATGTAATTTCACACATGAATTAGAAAAAACTCAAAGATACGAGCCCGAGCTCGAAACCATGATCCTGTCAAACGAGAGGACATACGTCAAACCACTAGGCTAACTCTAATGAAAGGGGTAATTAGCTATTCATAAGTACGGGATTAAAACTAAAACAAAAGTGCAAACGACATTCGTTTGAAGAAAAAAATAACGTTAATATTTTTTAACATTAATATGATTGACTAGGTCGATTACAAGATAGAAAAAGGCAAACTGTATATCTCTCCACTGACTGGTGGACTGCAAATATTGAAGTTGAATTTTCAAATTTCAGCCTTGTACCAAATTAGGATTGGCTAAAATCTGCCGAAGACGATAAATCTTTGTCGAATTCGTCAGCCAACAGTTTTATTCCTTTTTCCACGGAATTTCTTCTGAACAAAGTTACACGTTTCACTATTGACTTGTATTTTACTTTTTTGAGAGGGTATCTTTCCAGTTACGTTATGAAATGAATTTTGAAATGAAATTATTTAATATATCTCGCGACATCGTCGACGTTATTCTTTGCCTTTTACTCCAAATGAAATGAATCATCCAACGCTAGCTCTACAGCCGAAGATATTACCTACTCGTATTATTTCAAAGATATATTTTCAAATATTTTTAGATCAAGAATATGAAGTTAGAATTAAGGTAATTTACCAAACCGCTGTAACGATGAGGAAATTTATACTGAATCGTTAATTATTTTAGTTATTGTTAGAAGGCATTTGGAACACCTGCGCTCCGATATAATTACGTAAGTTCAAACAGTTCTACTAATGGACCTAGTATGTTCCCTTTCCTGACGTATGGTGTGGGCCGTCTGTTTAACTTGATAAATTCATTAGAGTTATATAAAACCTGTAACTTGATCTTTACATCAATTCGTGTGGGCGTGAAAAGGGTTTCCATTAAATAATTAAGACAATACTAGAAAGTTCTGAAGGAAACCCACACAAAAGTATCGATGTTACGAGAGTTATAATTGTAAGCTATTCACATACGTTGTTCTTATAAGTTAATATCCATAGTGCTTATAAAGACCTAAATAATACCCATCTAGTATTATTCTATTGGTCTCCCTAATATTTTTATTTTAGTCGTTTTATCATGTCTGTATCATCTTTTCCAATTGTAGTAGGTAATTAAAGTCATTTCAAAAAACGTGCCTAGAATTTTTCCTTCATTCAATTGAATGCATACTAGAAAAGGGATTAGTTTCCTGTCGATTTTGAAAGAGCGATCGAGCCCCGAGTCGTCTTATCACGATTCACGATTTTAATACCAAAGTAGGATATCCTTTTTACAACCAGTGGGAACGAGGGAGAGGTTTATTTAGTTGCGATTCAGATACTAGCAGACTGTGGATCGCGTAGGGAAATACTGCAGGCAGCATTCTGGCGGCGACGACATGATTTGTTCGTAGAATTGCATTGTTCCGTCGACACCTGGAATCTGGATTTGGTTAGCACTACCTAACTTTGCAGATTTTATTTTCACCTTTCGCGCTAGAAAACATCTAAGCGCGAATAGGATCTGTTATTTACTATTCCGAGCTAAAAAATAGGTACTTACATTGGGATTTTATTACTGCTATTGGGTGCCTGGAGCGACATCAAGCCAGGATTAGGGCAAAGGGATCAAAACTTTGTCGATGTTATTAACTTTCTATGGCGGACGTACCGGCTGTCAAATTCAGATAAAGTCGTATCTACTTTCGATTTACTTCTCAATTATCTGGATTAGAAGGGCAATTTGAACGGCAGTAACCATTTTGTTTAACCGAACTCGGAGGACGGGGTAACTGTTCTGACGAATTAACCACTAAGTTAGAGATTAGGCAGGTACGTTCTAAAATTTTGCGAAGTTTTGACGATGTGGGTTATCAGTTAGTTTTAATGAAGGTTGGAAATAGATCGTGGACATTGTAAACCTCTATCGCAGTGTAAATAGTACTAATCCTGCTAATATTCAAAATGCAAAAGTATGAGTGTGTGTGTTTCTTACTCTTTCACGCTAAAACGGCTGGACGGATTTCATTGAAACTTCGTACTTATATGTTGATAGCTGAATCTTTAATATTACACACAGACTACTTTTCCATTTATTCAGATGGGATTTGGATTTCAACATTTAAAGTCCTAAAGAAAATCTTAACTGCTAAGGTGGGCTTACACGGACTAGTGTAACTACTTAACACCGAGTTATCTGCTAAGCTAACCCAAGGTTAAGTAGAGTAAACGTTTTTTTTTTTACCTAGGGCCAATTGCACGGGCCCTATAAGCAACGTAAATGAATGAAAAAAAAATGTTTTTCTACAGCAACATTCAAAATGAGCTTTAAAATATATGTATAGGTACAGCTTTAAAAGTTGTTTCAAATTCGGAACCCAGCTGGTGTCGGAGGCTATGGAGACCACTGCGACGCTGTTTTTCAGTGAGTATTAAACAATAATAAACATATAACTTACTGCTGTTGCCCGCAACGCCGTCAACAAAGAATTCGTTTATCGATATCCCGCGGGAACAATACAATTTTTGGGACAATAAAAATCCTGTGTCCTTCGCAGGGTCTCAAAGTACCACGATACAGAATTGGTGGTATTTAAAATGTAATTATTTCAAAGTCAAAGTTAAGATATCTTTATTCAATTTAGCCTAGTATATAACAAGCACTTACGAAAGTCGAAAAATCTACCAACGGTTCGGTAGAACTCAGCTGAGAAGAATCCGGCAAGAAACTCAAGTTATATATATTTTTAACTGATTTACTATGTAATTATTTACATCATCTAAAGTTTTGACACGCTAAATTATAAAAAGTTTTTTTTCAGAGGACAAGTTTGCAAGTGTCCAGCGTATTTTGTCGATATTCGGTAAAAAAAAATCAAGAAAACGAAATATGAGAGGTGAATATGGTGGATGATGGCTGAACGATAAAAAAAACCAAGATAGAATTTTATTAATTGTTTATTTCCTTTCAATTCGACTGCATATTTCATTAACGTATGTGTTTGACATCTAAGCGAAGAAAACAGTACAATATACACTATTAGGTATAATATCTCCCGCAAATTTTCTAAACTATCGGAACCCCTTCCAGTAGTCTCCCTGTCATTAGCATGTAGGCCACGGAAATGTCACGAAACAAGGTTGTAGGAGAAACATGAACATGCTTCCCATAGACTTACAAAGTAGGTATAGGTAGCACATAACAATATTTCACTCGTGTGCCAGCTTTAGACCGGAACATGAATAATTGTTATTACACGAGACCCCGTTTTATGTAATAACAATTCACGGAGAAGGTCTAAATGTAAGAGAAAGACGTGATAATTCAATAGCTTAAGAAATCGTTTACGAAACACTAGACTTTACGCGTGGCTTTGCTCGCGTGAACTATTCATCATCATCATCCCCACCTATATACGTCCTACTGCACGGCACAGGGCTCGTTTCAGAATGAAAGGGCTTCGGCCCCAGTTCTCACGCGGGCCCATTGCTAATTAGGAACTGCACGCACACACACCATTGAATTTCTTCGCAGAAAGTTCAAGTTTTTAAGTGCACGGTTCCTCATAATGTTTTCCTCTACCGTAAGGTTCCTGGTAAATTTTAAATGCAATTTCGCTCATAAATGTTCAAAAAACTCAGAGGTGATAATTATCAGCCCCGACCGGGGATCGAATCTGGGATCGCGAGCTTCGCAGTCAGGATCTCTAGCCAACGGGCACACGGTAGCCATTATAGGTCTGGCAGTGGAATTGATTTTAACTAAATCTCAAAATAGATTATTTATTGGTAACAAAATAATTAAAATAACATACAACTACTATTCGATGTCACAAAACATAAAACAGTAAAAAAACACAACAACAAAATTAGTAATGGAAAATGGGAGGGGGCATTCTTTTTCAGTACAGAATTCCTGATCCGTCTTCGCTTCCAAAGGTCTTGATACTGTGTCTTCTAGTGCCTCTCACCCTCATGGAGTTTCCAAAAGATTACATCGTTGTCTTTATTTACTTTACAAGACGTCCGTTCTAAATTTCTTATCACTAGACTTAGCGGTTTTAAGATGCGTTCATCCCTAGCCCGTGAGAACATGAGAATAAAAAGTTGAAAGCTACCATTAAGGTATCTATAAAAACAGCAAAAAAATCACGTTTGTGTATGGGAAGACCCCTTGAATATTTGTATTATATTAATTTAATTATTAATTTTTATAGTGAATATATAACTGAATATTCTGTGAATATTTCAATCGCCTACCTGTTGCCGTTATCAATATCGAGCAAAACCAAGCAAAAAATCACGTTTGTTGTATGGGAAGTCCCTTAAATATTTATTTTATTCTGTATTTTAGTATTTGTTATTATAGCGGCAATTAAAATACATTATCTGTGAAAATTTCAACTGTCTAGCTATCACGGTTCATGAGATACAGCCTGGTGACAGACGGACAGACATATAGACGGACGGATGGACAGCGGAGTCTCATTAATAGGGTCCTGTTTTTACCCTTTGGGTACGGAACCCTAAAAACAGACAGATACGTACCTACACAAACTTTCTCGCTTAAAATATTAGTTGGATAATTGAATTAAGTACGGAAGTGAACCCGGGAAGTATTATAATGAATAATAAATATTCAGGTCATAGCATCTTAAAAGGACTTAGTTAATCTAGTTTAAATGGTTACAGGTTTCACAAACTGAATTCAAAACCTTTCAGCCGATACTTGTGCTGGTTTGACTGAACTCGCTGTCCCTGTTGATATTTTAAACGTAATTATTTATTTTGTCAACCTCTAACAAGTAATTTAGTTTTTGTTTTGTTCATGTTTTTCGCTCACTGATGCATTTTTATCTGAACTAAATAATTATCATCAGCACAAATACATTTACTTCTTTTCATATTATGTTTTACTTATTATTATTTTTTTCCAAGGTTTTAGTTCTAGGTATGGTATGGTATTACTATACCATACCAAACCAAACCAACCATAATTATTACCAAGTATAATTATTTGTATACTTAAATGCTTACAGTATATTTTCACTTTATAATACATCATATTATTAAAATTTGAATGACTCAGAGGCAGATATCTGCAAGTATTTGCCTCTACCTGGCATTCAAACCCGGGATCACTAGCTTCATGGTAAGGGCCGACATATTTCACTAAAATATTTCAAATTTTGAACTCGTTTTATCTAGCTTATTTACTTCAAATCCTTATCGGGATACTCAAATCTAGTTTAGCTTTTAGCTTTAACCCTTTACGGGCAAGTCTGAATAAAATCCTCAATTCAAGCTTCATCGCCAGTCTTTAGTCCTAAAAATTTTGTACAAGAAAAAAATGCAAAGAGATGTTGTTACAGGGTGGTCTTTTTTGAGATCGTTAACCTATAAAGAGTTAAATTATTATTTTAAATTTAGCTTTTAATGTAAGTAGTCAAATAATTAAGAGGATACGATGGCTGAGAGACTTTTGAGAAATAGGTATTTTACTGAAATGTCGCTGTCTCGCCCGAACCCCTCCGTGTCAGTACAGCGAGAGCGGGACAACTGCAGCTCAGACCGTTAATAGGCGCGTAAAATTAATCAAAACAGCATTTCGTAGTCCCGTTTTCTTCTCGAAAACTGGACCAATAAAATTATTTTTTTCAAAAATAATTAGAGGACAGATTTAGCTATGTCCCTATGTTTTCCTTTTTTGATTATATGAGGGATTCTTTTCTGATGAGTGTCAGAAAATGACGTTGAAATTGGGCGATTTTTTCAGTTTTTGAAAGCTCATATTTCTTATGTTAGGTGAAATATGGAAATAAACGAAACATAGGGGCATAGTTGTGGTAGATACAGATTTCACAGTAAAAAAAATTTTGGCTCTAAAGCAGTGTTGGCATCAATCTGAACTAAATCAATCCGGATTGATCATTCGAATTGACGCGTCAATCCGAATTGATCAATCCGAATTGAACAATTCGAATTGATTCAATTCTGATTGACGCGTCAATCCGATTGAATCAATTGGAATTAACGCATCAATCCTCAATTCGGATTAAATCAATTCTCAATCTAGATTAAACATTCCCTAACATTACTTTTCAAAGGTGTCCTTTTTTTTTGGGGCTTACTTACTGGACTTAAAGTCGATACCTGAGGTTCCCAGAGGTTACCTCAGATATCGATTTTAAACGCAATCAGGTAATTTCTAGAAATGTCCCAAAAAAGGACCTCTCTCAATATTTCCCTCGGAAACAAGTTTCGAAACCTTTGGGCACCTCAGATATCGATTTTGAACGCTATCGGTTAATTTCAAGGAAAGTCCCGAAAATGTTCCAAAAAGGACATCCTTCATATTGCCGTCGGAAACATGTTTCGGAACCTTTGGTAAACTCAGACACCGCTTTTGAACGCATTTGGTCAGTTTCGAAAAATGGCCTAAATAAAAAGGACATTTTAGGTAGGTACATACAAAGTAATCGTCAATCCGAATTGACGATTGACGATTGAGGATTGACCGATCAATTCGAATTAACGATTAGTAATCGTCAATCTTCAATCAGTAGATTTAGAATTAGTTTCGTCAATCGTCAATAGTCAATTCGAATTGATCGGTCAATCCTCAATCGTCAATCGTTAATTAGAATTGAATTTTTGCCAACATTGCTCTAAAGCCATTATCCAGGGAGGAAACAGGGGACTACGTTTGTATGGATAAATGGTGCGCATCGTATCCTCTTTATAATGTAAATTGTAAATGAACTTAAAAAAATATTGTACACCAAGCATTATGGTATGGTAGATGATTACGGTCATGTGCATACTAAATTTATTTTTACCATCTTTCCTTCTGTACCCGTTTTCATGCAATAAATGAATTATTATTATTATTATTATTCCGCATTCATTAGAAAAAGTATAAATTACGTGCGCCACGTCAACACCATTGATTTTTCATTTAATTTTCAAACCACTTTTAAGCTACACTTTGAATGGAAGTATAAAATAAATAATAATGAGTATAATATGTGTGTATGTGCATAATAATGGTGTCGTGTGTAATGCTTCAGTGTTACATCAATCGAAGAGAGACATTTATTCAGTACAGGCTGAGAGGGGTCGGCGGGGAGCTAACGAGTTTCTGTCTGTTTGTGAAGTTACAGGCCACGGTGCGAGTGAATCGGTGCCCGCGCCTAGACAATTTGTTTGTACTGGCGTTGTAATAGGATTTTAACTTACGTTAGAACCATAATAAACCTTGATTTTTGAGCACGATACGAAAATAGAAATGTTTTTGTCGTGAAGATTTTGTGCTTGCTCAATCTGATTTGTACGGTAGTGAAAGACACGCCCAACCGGATTTAAAAATAAGTAAAAACAGTTGTCCAGGCATAACATCTGCCTAGAGAAATATTTCTCTGTTCAGGCTTAAATTACATGTAACATGAAGCATGTTACAGGAAGTATCACTTTTTAAAAGCGATGTATTAAAAAAAAAATTTTCAATAATTGGTTAAGCCGGTGAAGCTTTAACTGAAGAAGATAGGGAGAACTAGAAAGTTTCCTCACTGTTTATTGGAGAAGAGAATTGTTGAAAAAGAAAGTAGACTATTTCACTACTTGCAATACCCACCACATTAAGTGATGAGACGAACATGTTTACTATACGTCGTTCTGGCGGGGAAAGATAATTAATTATGTCATAATACACAGGCATTGTTGACAAGCCACATACCTAACCTAACCTAACCTCTGATCATATCATGCTCTAATCACCACCTTCTAAATCATAGAATAAACACGTGAAATTTTATTAATATTCCTCCTTACATTTCAAATTCTATCTATAATTAGACAATATATACGAATAATGGCGAGTTCTTCTTCAAATAATGTTTCATAACACAAAAGATAAGTACAAACGTGACTTGAAGAAAGTAGGAAATGGTTTAAAATTTATTAGATAAATGGTTCTAGTCTAAGTATAGTTGAAAGCAAACAAAAGATCATAAGAGTATAGTTGTGCTACAAGTTAGAACGGCTGTGTACTCCCCATTTTACGTTAGAAGAGGTTTTTACATAATAATAATTGCTGTGTTTTTCAAATGTAATTAACACATGGGATTAATTATTATTTATGCGGGCCAGGCAAAGGGGCCGGGCGCCGTGTAGCGACAGAGACAGTCCTGGCTCGTTAATACCATGTAAATATTCATGTCCAATCGTCAAAATGCACAACACGTGTGAGGCTGGCGTCGATTCTCACAGACCTCATAATTCTTATGAAATATCGATGATTCGTGAGTCAATAACCCGGAAAGCCTTCGCTGCTTTGACATTCCAATATTTTCACCTTGGGAACATGCTGTGCCGTCGGGAAGAAAAAGGAACTTCCGTGCTAACTCGCTCTAGAACTGAAATTAAAATAGTTGTGTTGTTGAGAGCTGTTTCAGGAGGATAAGCTAAATATTAATTTTGCTACGCTCGAGACGCAATTTGTGGAAAAAGTTGGAACTCATTTCGTTCCCATTAAACTGACGTACTTACATTATTTGATGTATTTCTGTTATTCGTTTATCTACACTTAAAATAAACACTAAGTATGTTTTTTGGTCGAACGATTAGCCAAACTCATTGATAATTCATTATCAAGGATTGATCAAACGAAACTGTGAATCAACATGAACACGAATTTTTCACAAATCGCTGTGAAAACCTTGTTCTAGCCGTAGAAAGTATTGAGGAAATTCGTTTTCGTTTTATTTTATTTCGACTAAGGATTTTCCGCTAGAGAGGTCCCAGCTTCGTCGGTCAGATAAAGTGCGCTCAAATATAAAGTTTCAATTTCCCGCCGTCCGAGAGACGTGCGGTGCCTTCCTGAAATGAATGCCCCTTAATCTGTCCCTCTCTAGTACAATTCCACATGTGCTACTCATTTAATATTCCATGTTACTGTGTTTTACGGCGTCTAGATAACATGATTTAGGGGCAGCCTCGGAACCGCGGCGATTTTTTTTCTGCTGCATATATTTGTTCCTTCCAAAGTTTGTTTATTGTTTAGCAATCACATCTTAATGTTTTTGCATTTTATAAAGCTTCGTTTTATATTGGTATCGGTTTTCATAATTTTGTTTTCTGTGATAAATCGAGTTGATTTTAATTCGATCTGCTCTAAAGTAATTTGACATATTATCTTTTTAGGGTTCCGTAGTCAACTAGGAACCCTTATAGTTTCGCCATGTCTGTCCGTCTGTCTGTCTGTCTGTCCGCGGCTAAGCTCAGAGACTGTTAGTACTAGAAAGCTGTTATTTAGCATGAATATATATCAGTCACGCCGACAAAGTGGTTAAATAAAAAAAATTTTTTTTAGGTTACCTCCCATAGACGTAAAGTGGGTGTGATTTTTTTTTCTCGACTAACCCTATAGTGTGGGGTATCCATTGGATAGGTGTTTGAAAATAAATAGGGGTTTGCAAGAACTATTTTTTGATAAAGTGAATATTTTCGGAGATATTCACTCCGAAAGTTCAAAATAATGTGTCCCCCCTCTAACTTTTGAACCGCACGTCTAAAAAATATGATAAAAATCACGTAAGTTAAACTTAACAAAAATTTTCTAGGAAAATTATTTTCAACTTAATCAGTTGAGCAGTTTTTAAGTTTTTGTAAAAAAATATTTCTAAACTAAGATTGTAATTTAACCGCCATTGCAAGCATTTTTTTTTAAGTAGGTACCTATAAGATCACGCTAACAGTATCTTCTTTCAAATAAAAAAAATAAAATACATCTGAAAATAATCAACATACCTATATACCTAGTTTCTAGTAGACTGCAGATTAGTTACCCAATTCGCCGATAGATGGCGCTGTACCGCCGACGTTGGGACCAAACCAACCACATTAATAAAGTATGTAAAGATTTTTTCGTACCTGCTACGGAACCCTATCTTGGGCGTGTCCGACACGCTCTTGACCGGTTTTTATTTTAGCCTTTGTGCCACATTCGTTTGTTAATAATTTATAGGCTGTTAATTATTACTTGAGCGTTTATTCGGATTTAATTTCATGGATACATTATACAAAAGATTCTGATACAGTTTCCAGTTATCTGGTAGAGTTACAGGACCCTTAATAAATAACCGAAAACGCCATCAAAATTTACAGTCACTTCGTTAAAATCGAAAGTGAGGGTTGAAACGCTCAAATTATGTCCGTAAACCAACTTCGTCAAAATTCGGTGCACTTGACTCCTGCCACAGTTAAAAAAGTGGAATCATAACAATCGTTGCGTATCTGTCATGAATAATTCTTAAGCATGATAACCCAAAATTCAATCTCCGACCAATGGGATCGTATTAGCATACAAAAGGGTTCACATATTTTACGCAAATCCGTTATATTTTGAGTTATCTTCTCACAAAAAGGCCCGCTCCACTCCCCGACCTGCGAAATAAATTTTACCGCGGCACAGGTTGTGAACACGCGGCTTCGACTGATTAACCTGTTAATTTTTATTGATGACATTCCCACAAAGAATTCCAATTACAGACTGTTAACGAACGGCTCGCCGGTATTTGCCGCAATTGCCATTCGAGTTCCATCTCATAATTGTAAACATTTGAATCGACAACAATTTCACCGCACTTTTTTAAATCATCGTAGCACCATTATGGTGAAATTTAAGCGTGATTTTCAGCGCGACTAATGATATATACTGTATTTTTTCTCAGTCAAACACGAGAACGCAAGCGTTTCCTTGCTTCCAATTCATCTTTTGAAAGCTGGTTGTCCCGCTTCGAGACACTATTTTCCTGGAACATTTCTGTATTACTCACATGCGTGCAGCTGTGCTACATTTCATTTCGAGCGTTTCGTTCGTAGTTTAACCGAAGTACCTAGATGTAAAACTATGTAGCAAGCACGGGTTCTAAACGGAAATTGTCGAAGTTTACATTTACCTATAATTTTAGCTTTTGTTCCTACAGCATTATTTTGTTACAACCAATGAGCAGTAAAATTCAAAATACAAAAAAATCAGACCCCACTTTTGCTTTGAGATCCATATACCTACACGAAGTTGTGGTCGTAGAGTAATTAATTAGTAGGTTGGTTGGTGTTGGTTGGTTGGTTGGTGGGTTGGTTTTTTAGGGTTGCATAGCCAAAGGGCGACAAACGAAACCATAATTAATGTCGCTCTCTTGTCCGTCTGTCTGTCGGTCTGTCACAGGGCTGTAAGTATCTCAAGAACCGTAGTAGATAAACAGCTCAGGAATTTTATACATAATTGTATTTCTATTGTCGCTACAAAAATCTATATATATAAAAGAAGAAACTGACTGACTGACTGACTGACTGACTGACTGACTGACTGATATTTCAACGCACAGCCCAAACCACTGGGCCTAGAGATTCCAAATTTGGCATGTAGGTTTCTTATATGGTCTAGGGGTGCACTAAGAAAGAATTTTTCAAAATTCACTCCCTAAGGGGGTGAAAAGGGGGTCCAAAGTTTGTATGGGGAAACAAGATTAGTTCGACTATTTAATTCGAAACTTCACAGAAGTACTCCTAATGGTAAATGAGTAAACACGTGTTTCAGGTTTTTTGAGAATTCAACCCCTAAAAGGGGGGAAAGGGGTAACAAAGTCTGAAAATCAACATGGGTGTTGTTTCTATGGTTTATCGGGTCGCTGGTTATGAAAACAACAACGGTTTTAAAATCCGACGTGGCGGACGTAAAATACCATCTCCCTGGATGGGGTGCGATGGGGTTGAAATGTCTAAAGTAACTAAATGACTGTTCATATATCAACGCACAGCCCAAACCACTGGATCTAGAGACTTGAAATTTTGCACATAGATACCTTATACAATGTAGGCATCCACTAAGGAAGGATTTTTGGGAATTCCCACGAAAACGGGAAAAAACGGGATTTATAAATTCGATTCCGAGTGACCCTATCTCAGTGACTATAATAACTAGACTCTTCAAATTTGATACACAAGTAGGTATTATATTAGTTAAAACATTAATTTCAGGATTTTTCAAAATTCCCACGGGATAAGGAAAAAACGGGATTTATATATTCAGTTCAACGGGATCCTATGAACTATAATTACTAGACTCTTCAAGTTTGACATCATCATCATCATCATTTCAGCCGAAAGACGTCCACTGCTGAACATAGGCCTCCCCCAAGGCTCTCCAAACAGATCGGCCCTGTGCCATCCGCATCCAATGCGTTCCCGCTACCTTCACCAGGTCGTCGCTCCAACCTTCACCAGGTCGTCACATAGAAGTAGGTAATTATAATAGTAAAAAACTATTTTAAGGATTTTCGGAAATTCCCACGGGATAAGGAAAACACGGGATTTTTCGTTTTACTGGTTGTAGAAAGCTGAAATTCGGCATGTAGGTTGCTTAGGGAGTGTAGAGGAGGATTGAGAGAGGACTTTCCAAAATTCCCACGGGAACGGGAAAAAGCGGGATTTTTCGTTTTGGTGATCGTAGAAAGCTGAAATTCGGCATGTAGGTTGCTTAGAGAGTGTAGAGGAGCACTGAGAGAGGACTTTCGAAAATTCCCACGGGAACGGGAAAAAACGGGATTTTTCGTTTTACTGGTCGTAGAAAGCTGAAATTAGGCATGTAGGTTGTTTGGGGAGTGTAGAGGAGCATTGAGAGAGGACTTTCCAAAATTCCCACGGGAACGGGAAAAACAAAATTTTTCGTTTTACTGGTCATAGAAAGCTGAAATTCGGCATGTAGGTTGCTTAGAGAGTGTAGAGGAGCATTGAGAGAGAATTTTCCAAAATTCCCACGGGAACGGGAAAAAATGGGATTTTTCGTTTTACTGGTTTAGAAAGCTGAATTCGGCATGTAGGTTGCTTGGGGAGTGTAGAGGAGCATTGTGAGAGGACTTTCCAAAATTCCCACAGGAACGGGAAAAAACGGGATATTTCGTTTTATTGGCCGTAGAAAGACGAAATTTGGCAAGTGGGTTCCTTGGGGAGTGTAGGGTAGCACTAAGAAAGCATTTCCCGAAATTCTTACGGGAACGGGAAAGAACAAGATTTTGCGTTTTACTGGTTGTAGAAAGCTAAAATTTCAAAATTCATAAGTTTACACTGTAAATAGGCCGCAAAGGGCTCTTTAACCGAGTTCAAAAAAAGGAGGAGATTATGCATTCCACTTTATGTATTTTTTTATGTAGGTATGTTCGCCGATTTCTTGATCAATTGTGGACCGATTATAAAAATTATTTTTTTATTCGAAAGAATACAATACACTCCTGAGATGGTTCCGTTGTTACCAAATCAGGATTTGATGACGGGATCTCAGGGAAATCGAGGGCAACCCTCAAATTTTGTACACACGCATTACGTTTTTCATATATTTTCTCAAGCTATTTAAGTGTTTGCGTCTGGTAGACATCATCTCATGTAGATGAGCTTAACGGTTAGGAGTTGAGGATATTTTTTCAAATATTATAGGTACGTATAGACCGATAGTTGTATTCTTTCAGGTTATCCGGGTGAGCTGATGATGGAAGGTTAAACTCCTTAACGGTTAGGAGTTATAGGAAGTTTCTTTAAATATCATATGCACGTATAGACCTTTAGTTGTATTCTTTCTGGTTATTCAGTTGAGCTGATGATGGAAGGTATAACTCCTTAACGGTTAGGTCACACAACACCTTAACAAAATACTATAATATGTATAATATCAATGCTAAGTAGGTACACAGCGCTTCCAGTTACTCAAGTTTCCGTAGAAGGTAAGAAAACATTGAATTATACCTAATGCGGGACACGGGAAATTAATAATAGGTTTTATATTATTAACAAACCTGGTTATTTTAGTGCCCGCTTTCGAATAGTGAAAAACATTGTATATAAAGAAATACTGTAAAGGACCGTATCTACCTGAAGTTTAGTCTGGCTTGCTTGCTCGCTTACTTGCACGCTTTCTTGCACACTCGCTTGCTTGCGTGCATGCATGCTTGCTTGCATTCTTGCATGCTTGCTTGCTTGCCTTTATGCTTGCTTGCTTGATATCTTGGCTCTTTGGAATACTCATGGTACACGCGAGCGAAGCCGCGGGCAAAAGCTAGTTAATAATAAATTTAATGAAAATTAAGGGGTCCCAGCCAACTAATGCAAAATCAGGACGAAGCAGGACTCTACTAACACTGGATTTTATAGGTACGGCCGTTTATAGCGTATTGTTAAAACATATATTACGTACTTAACAGATTTTTACGTAAA
This sequence comes from Archips xylosteana, assembly GCA_947563465.1. Classification (NCBI taxonomy): domain Eukaryota; kingdom Metazoa; phylum Arthropoda; class Insecta; order Lepidoptera; family Tortricidae; genus Archips; species Archips xylosteana. The sequence continues at coordinate 13,262,851 of OX387349.1, forward strand.
CCTCGGTGCGCAAGTCCGACTTGAACTTGGTCGGTCTTTCACTTCTATAGAGACTTTAAAAGTACAAGTTCGTAGCCGATTACACGCAACAGTAGTGTAGGCCACATGTCACCGCGGTATAGTAATACGGTTTCTATGTATTTCTATGAAAAACCTCCCGACACTTCGCGTTCATAGAAATTTTCAAAATTTCATAGATACCAGTAGTGTTTGCTGCTGCTGCGTGCGATTGCGATTGCTACGAACTTCTACCTTTAAATTGAGGCCGTATTGTCTTACGCGGTAACATCCGGGGGCTCGCGATTGCATTTACAGTCTCTTTCTACTCTCATTCTGTACCTTGTGAGAGATCGAAGTGGTGAAAATGATTGTGATTCCGAGTGCGTAAGTGAATAAAGCCCCTGGTTCGGAATCATTATTTGTTTTCATAAGCTGGTTTTATTAACTTTGTTTTGTTATGATGTATTTAACACACCAAAGCGAAACTACCGAGATGTGGGTTGAACGCGTCGATTATCAAAGCGGACATTGGAATGCATTATTTTCGTTTCGTGAGTTACTAATAAATAGGATTTGTAACTAGTTGCAAATTGATTCACAACTGTTAGTGTGATAAATTTACAACATACATAGTTAGTTCAGCTTTTAATTTAATAATAGGTAGTAGGTACTTAATTGATATTGATATTCATTTTAATACGGACATTAATTACGGTTTCAGCGCGTAATGTTAATCAAATGAATCTTCATCAATTAATTCTGATCAGATTTTAAATGATTCTCTTTTATTAATAGATTTATTTCATTTGTAAAACAGTGATTATTAGTAACGTTTAGGATCTGAGTGAGACTGCTTAGTTCCTAAACGTTATCAAGCATTAAATCAGTTTCTCTATAGTTTGCCTGAATTTCATATCCCGTGATGTGTTATTTTTGATAATTTTCATTTGTCATCAGAAACATAAAGTAGTAATTTATTTCTGGAACAGTATTCTCTTCAAAATTGATATTAAACTACCCTACCCTAAGATGAAATTTCAAAAATCCTGAAAATAGGACGGTTCCATATATTTTATGGCAAACGTTGGCATGGTAAATGAAGTGAATCGACAAATCTGTGAGTGAATTAACGCATTTTTTTACATAAACGTAGCTATCGTAATGTCGCGCGTAAGCAAAGTAATTGTTTCAGTAAAGTTCATTAACTTATTAATATTACAATGAAATGACTATGTTGTCTGGCTAACGTCATTTTGCAGCAATTTACGAAACATTAGCCATCGTTTTAAACTTTTAATTATTATAGATACAATTTATTCAACGAACTAATAGAATAGATAATTATTAAATATAGGTATCCACCTAAAATAATAACGTAATATGTCATCAGAAAATGCCTATTATATAACATGGAATTATGAACAGCATCAGTGTGCTCTACGCGTTGTACCTATGTTTGGTTTATATCCGATCAATGACGTTAATTTTAATTACTAATAATACGAAGGAGTAAGTGTCACAAGGCACTTACGACATGAGGTGGTATAGTGCTTTTCCCTCAGCCAATCGGTATGACAGGCAATAACCACATCGGTCGTGCGAAATGTAGTGTTATGTGCTGTGGAGAAATAACTTATTGCAAGGATAAGCTAAAGCTAAGCTGGTTTCTAAGTGGTGTAAGGTAGGAGTCTAAGATACTTTATAAAGTAATTAATGGATAACAACTAGCTGTTTTTCCCGCGGCCCTGTCTGCAAATAATTCGTTTTTCGCTATCTGTGGGTTCTATGCGATTTTCCGGAATAAAAAATAGTGCGTGGAGTCCCTCCGCGCGGAAGAAGTGAAACTTCATAATAAAAAATAAAAAAATAAAAAACGAGGCGGTCACCCATCCAAGTACTGACCGCGCCCGACGTTGCTTAACTTCGGTGATCGGACGAGAACCGGTGTTTTTGTCAAATATCTTGAAAACGGTGCATCCTACGGCAAAATCAATGAAATTTTCATCCCTTTTTAAACATGAAACTACCGTGAGACTCACTCATAGTGAAAATAAACGGATCACTCACGTCTCAAAACGAGTTTAACTCGACATGTTTCGGGCTAATCCGTAGCCCTTCCTCTCGGAGTCGCACGTCACGGCGGCTGCCAAACGTGCACTGCGTGCTAACGCCCTGGTCGCGCGGCTACTCGACGCAACTGACAGCGACACACAACTACCCCCGTTTTCATCATCACTTTTATTGTCATTGTCAAATGTAGGGTAGCACACAACACTAACCACATCACTTTTTAAAGGTTCGCTCACACTCACCGTTGACGCAGTACGAACATTCAACACTGTTTTCCAACTCGGGGGTACTGACCAACCACTATCCCGGTTAAAATTTGGATGACGACCTATCTCGATGGCTTCACGCACCTTCCGCGGAATGAAAAACTTTTCTCTCGCAAGTACGGAAGCCTTATCAAAACGGATGTAGTGCGTCGAGCCCGAGTCCATTGAGTGTTCGGCCACCGCAGACCCCTTGCTGTCTTGCTTTTTCATACTGCGTATGTGCTCCGATAACCTTGTGGAAACATTACGTCCAGTCTCTCCGATATAATCCTTGCCACAGGAACATGGAATTTTATATACTCCGGGACCACTAAAGGGCTCCCTATCCTTCGGCGAACGTACCAACTGCCTGAGCTGCATATGAGGACGGTAAATCGACTTGATGCTGTATCTTCCGCGTAACAATTGCCCGATTTTATCCGTTACCTCCTTTATAAACGGCAAGTATGCCGGCAGCCTATCAGCCGCCCTTGGCCGTTGACGAGCCGATACGTCCAGGAACCGGTTACTCTGCCTCCAGTTGTACCCATTGCTCTCCAACACACGTCTTACGTGACCCAGTTCGCAATCCACAAATTGTGGATCACAAACACTTAAGGCTTGATCTATCAACGTCCTGGGCACAGAAGATAATTGACACGGATGATGGTGTGAATCTGCTCTCAAATATCGATCTGTATGAGTTGGCTTACGGTAAACTGTAGTTTCCAATCTCCCACAGGGACTCCGCATCACCAAAACATCCAAAAATGGCAACCGTCCATCACTCTCTCTCTCCACCGTGAACTTAACCTTATCGTGCAACGTGTTGAGGTAGTCAGAAAACCGTGACAAGTCATCTCCAGACACAATCGCAAAAATGTCATCCACAAACGGGGGTAGTTGTGTGTCGCTGTCAGTTGCGTCGAGTAGCCGCGCGACCAGGGCGTTAGCACGCAGTGCACGTTTGGCAGCCGCCGTGACGTGCGACTCCGAGAGGAAGGGCTACGGATTAGCCCGAAACATGTCGAGTTAAACTCGTTTTGAGACGTGAGTGATCCGTTTATTTTCACTATGAAATTTTCATCCCCTTTGAAACCCCCGCACCCTCCCCTCAACCCCCTCACCCCTCCCCTCACCCCCCACCCTCACTCCCCCACACTCACCTCACCCCTCTCGCAAACGTCTCGTAAACGTCAACTTGCGTTGCGTTGCGTCTTTAACGCAACGCTTGTTGGAAGTCGCATTAGAAATTTCACTTCAAAAAGTACTTTGTTAATCCAGTCTGTGTGCCAAATTTTATCAGAATCCCTCAAACCGAATTAGCGTGAAAGAGTAACAAACATCCACACATCCATCCAGCCATACAAACTTTCACGTTTATAATTATAATATTAGTGGGATAACTGTCGAATGTACGGTCAAGGGCAAAAATATGGTTCGATTTAATCCTCTCATAATTACCACAGTAATTACGTACCGATACCTTAATTCTACGAAATAAGAGTTATGGGACATATTTATGAGGAAGTTGTATGCTCCCATATTTTAACACTTGAATGTATTGTGCAAATACACTTGGCTGTATGTACTATGGAGTGCAAATTTTTCATTTAACACAGAATTTTAAATATCTGAAATAATTTCCAAAATTACAAAACTGATGGGGGCTATCATCTTGTTCTGATCCACTAAATCTGTTGGAAAATGTTAGAATCAAGGAGGGTACAAGAGAACTTTTCTTTCAGTAGTCGGGTAGGTAGGTCGGACAGACCGTGTCCTTATTGAGCTAAAACGTATTTACGAGCCGGCTTTTTTATTCATTTACACATTAAAACATTAAAAAAATAGGAAAAATTTAAACACATTTTTCAAAAGCTATTCTACAAAATGACAAATTGGGGCGGAATCAAAACGATCACTCGTTAGTGAGTACTGTTGATTTTTGCTATAACTCGTCCCTTTTATATGGATAATGAGCTTCGGACGACATTTAAATCGGCCCCTCGCTCCAATGACGCTGTGATCCCGCTGACATAATCGCCTAGCAACCGAATGGTTCGATTTGTTCCACTGTGGATTTAATTTTAACTTGACATGCAACTTTGTACAGCTGATTCGAATCATCCTATCTTAACCTACTGTATCGTTTACGCAAATATTTTACATTCCACGTGTCAGCATTGTACACTAAACTACATCCTATTATTTCATAACTTGAATAATGAAATTAAATTAAATTGCTTGTTTCGCTAACAATATAGGATGCCAATACATAGTCGTTAGTGTTATTAGCATTAAGTGTGCACCTTTGAGACCACCGCGGCAATCAGAATCATTATTAAGTATAAGATTTTCAAATAAAACTTCAATTCAGTAAAATATGAAGTGTATCACTTCTATCAGTACAAAATATCATCAAAATCTTATAATCGTACGAAAAGACTGTCCAACCCCTACTAATATTATAAATGAAAAAGTATAGATGAAATTTGGCGTACAAATAAGCAAAGATCTGAATTGAGACATAGTATACTTAATATCGCGGTAACGCGTTCCTTTGGAATACTATTGTAACTTTAATCAGTGCTGTCCACTAAGGTATGTAGGTACAGTCAAGTTTAAAAATATGCGTGCACACAATCACGAATTAAATCGATACTTATTTTTGCACTTGAGCGTACCTCAGCTTTCATGATGACACGTTAACGTCAACTTTAATCAATAGATGGCGTTGTCCGAGCGAACGTTGTGCTTTGAAAATGTTACCCTAAACTTTTTTGAGGACAAATTCCAAGATTGTAAATGCTTTTTGTGAAGATTTTCTAACGCGTGCAAAGCAATGGGTTAAAGCTACTAAGTAATAAACTAAGTAATCCTATCCCACTAATATTATATTATAAAAGATATTTGAAAATGCATCAAAATGATTAGATGTTTGTATAAAGTAATGATCTTCCTTTGACTTTCACAGTTGTGACGTAGGTACACGCGACTGCGGTCCATATTGTGCTTTAAAAATTAAGAGTTTAAAAATTAATTCAGTGCCGGCCCTTGACTTTCATATTTTATATTATATTGATACATTTATCAAACTCTGACGTCACTAACTAAAACAATTACAATAATGTTAAAAATGCCGACATACTCATATAAAAAATAAGTAATCTTTTTTAGATCGTTCGAATTGCTCAGTTTACCTATGATGAACGTTGAAGGTTTCTGTACTCAATAAAATAATTAGGTCTCCCGCTTAACAAGATAAAGACGACACTGAAAAAACTAAAGTAAGGCACCAATTTAATTTAGCACACTTAAGTATTTCGCTCACGGTACAAAAGCACCATCGAGTGTGGAATTGGTGTCATTGTAGCGAACTAAATTTAGTCGGAGGTCGGAGGACAGTGCAAGAGGTGTGACACAAGGAGGGTTGGCTCCGCGAGAGTTCGTAACTTAATTCATTATACTGCGCCGTGTTTGAGTTCCGTGAGCAGTCGACGGTTTCGGTGAACAGGGTTGCCAGCGTAGCTGCAAATAATCGAGCCACACGGCGGCCACGACGTACAAATGTATCTTCTATTTAGTTTGTGGTACAAAATACGCGTTCTTGAATCTACATAAGCACGACGACGTCTGTACACGCGTACGCCTACATACATCGCGCGCGCACCCGACTGGATTCCGGCGGTTCCGGCAATGTGCGCCTTGAGGGGTGGGGTAACTCGAATCGGTGCGGGGCGGAGCATGGCCATTCTGTACGTTAGTACTATTATATATTCTGTGATCGAGCGTAAGGGTCGTTTATATACACGTTTAAAGGTTGATGAATGGAGCGGTGCGGGGGGGGGTGGAGGGTGCGGGTTCTTGGGGTGTGGGGGGTGCGGGGTTGCTGTGCGGGGGGAACGGATTGGAGGGTGCGGTGGGGTTGCGGGGGGGGGGCGGGTAATTTTTTTTTATCGAGGAACTAAGGAGAGCCATAATTTGATGAAAAGCGAATTGGATAAAAAAATAAGCTGCCCAAATTACTAATTCCACGCGGACGGAGTCGCGGGCAAAAGCTAGTTATGAATATACAGGGAAATTGGACTCGCATACGAAGGGTTTCGTAGTTCCGCATTTCATTTTCAATTTATGTTGGTTGTATTATTTTTTGCTATAGTGGCCATATAAATACAAATGTGAAAATTTCAAGTAGCTGTATATTGTGATTTAAAACAGACGGACAGCGGTGTCTTAGTAAAAAGGCTCCATTTATGTCACCCTTTTACATAGTACAGAAATCTAAAAACGCTGTTTACATTTGTTTCTTTTTTTCTTTTTTCTTAAACATTCTTTGTATTGTTAGCCTGATAATTTTGCGTTCAGACAATATTTATGACGTATTACTACATAGTTGTTGTCTGAGACTCAAATAGTGATAAAAATTCGTTTATCACTATTCCGCGGGAACTATGTAATTTTCTGTGATAAAATCTATATCTCTTTTCCAGGGTCTCAAATTATCAAATTACTAGCTTTTGCCCGCGGCTTCGCTCGCGTGTACCATGAGTATTCCAAAGAACCAAGATATCAAGCAAGCAAGCATACAGGCAAGCAAGCAAGCATGCAAGCAAGCATGCAAGCAAGATGCAAGCAAGCACGCATGCACGGAAGCAAGCAAGCGTGCAAGAAAGCGTGCAAGTAAGCGAAAAACGTAATGCGTGCCTACAAAATTTGAGGGTTGCCCTCGATTTCCCTGAGATTCCGTCATGAGATCCTGAATTGGTGAAAATGGGAGCATCTCAGGAGTATATTGTATTCTTTCGATAAAAAAATAAATTTTAAAATCGGTCTGCAATTGACCGAGAAATCGGTGAACATACCTACATATAAAATTACATAAAGTGGAATGCATAACCTCCCCCTTTTTTGAAGTCGGTTAAAGAGCCCTTTACGGCCTACTTACAGTATAAATTTATGAATTTTGAAATTTTAGCTTTCTACAACCAGTAAAACGCAAAATCCCGTTTTTTCCCGTTCCCGTAAGAATTTCGGGAAATGTTTTCTTAATAGTCCCTTACACTCCTCAAGGAACCCACTTGCCAAATTTCAGCTTTCTATGACCAGTAAAACGAAAAATCCCGTTTTTCCCGTTCCCGTGGGAATTTTGGAAAAACCTCTCTCAATGCTCCTCTACACTCCCCAAACAATCTACATGCCGAATTCCAGCTTTCTACGACCAGTAAAACGAAAAATCCCATTTTTTTCCCGTTCCCGTGGGAATTTTGGGAAGTCCTCTCTCAATACTCCTCTACACTCCCCAAACAATCTACATGCCGAATTCCAGCTTTCACGACCAGTAAAACGAAAACTCCCGTTTTTTTCCCGTTCCCGTGGGAATTTTGGAAAGTGGCAATGCTCCTCTACACTCCCCAAGCAACCTACATGCCGAATTTCAGCTTTCTGCGACCAGTAAAAAGAAAAATCCCGTTTTTTCCCGTTCCCGTGAGAATTTTGGAAAGTCCTCTTTTAATCCTTCTCTACACTCTCCAAGCAACCTGCATGCCGAATTTCAGCTTTCTACGACTAGTAAAACGAAAAATCCCATTTTTTTCTTATCCCGTGGGAAATTCCGAAAATCCTTAAAACTGTTTTTTACTATTATAATTACCTAATTCCATGCCAAATTTGAAGAGTCTAGTAATTATAGTTCATAGGATCCCGTTGAACTGAATATATTAATCCCGTTTTTTCCTTATCCCGTGAGAATTTTGAAAAATCCTGATATTAATGTTTTAACTAATGTAATACCTACTTGTGTATCAAATTTGAAGAGTCTTGTTATTATAGTTACTGAGATAGGGTCACTCGGAATCGAATATATAAATCCCGTTTTTTCCCGTTCCCGTGGGAATTCCCAAAAATCCTTCCTTAGTGGATGCCTACGGCCTACATTGTATAAGGTATCTTTGTGAAAAATTTCAAGTCTCTAGGTCCAGTGGTTTGGGCTGTGCGTTGATATATCAACAGTCATTTAGTTTATTTAGACATTTCAATCCCATCGCACCCCATCCAGGGAGATGATATTTTACGTCCGCCACGTCGGATTTTAAAACCGTTGTTGTTTTCGTAACCAGCGACCCGATAAACCATAGAAACAATACCCATGTTGATTTTCAGACTTTGTCACCCCATTTCCCCCTTTTAGGGGTTGAATTCCCAAAAAACCTGAAACACGTGTTTAATCATTTATCGTTAGGAGTACTTCTGTGAAGTTTCGAATAAAATAGTCGAACTAATCATGTTTCCCCATACAAACATTGGACCCCCGTTTCACACCCTTAGGGAGTGAATTTTGAAAAATCCTTTCTTAGTGCACCCCTAGACCTTATAAGGAACCTACGTGCCAAATTTAGAATCTCTGGGCCCAGCGGTTTGGGCTGTGCGTTGATATGTCAGTCAGTCAGTCAGTCAGTCAGTTTCTTCTTTTATATATTAAGATTTGCATACTAATCGGTAACAGAGAGGCAGAGCTACTTGCGCATTTATAATATTAACTGATAGATTCCAGTGTTCTTTGTCACAATGAAAAGACAAAGTCATCATCTTCATCTGGCTGTATCACCGATAACTCTTTACTTTAATACCTCTTTTTAAATTTTCTTTAATATTATTATTCATTATATTACAAAGTGTCGCCAGAGTGCTACTTAAATCATCTGTCACAGATGTAAAGGCCTATATTACAATGAACAATACAAAGTAACGGTTCGAGTTGTACTTAATTTGACCGTAATATTTATCGTGTCTTCTTTGTGCATAAAACACATTTGATCATTTTGAATGTTTTCGATTACTTTCTTTCGTTTTTCTTAATCTTTCGCAAAATGAAAGTCTTAAATTTTTATGTAGTTATATACCTATTTTACATTGGAGTATTACGCTCATTTAGGTACTGTAAATTGTTTCTTCCTTTGATTTATAACAAAGATACAGAGGGCTTCAAATTGTTCAAAGTAGCTTCCAAAACGGGTGATTGGCCGTAATCAACTTAGCGGGGGCCACTGTGCCCTTAGATAAGAATATCGAGAGCTTTTCCTTAAATAAAAAGCTCATTTTAATTGAAACTGGTTAATTTCATTCATTCCATTCCGCTGCCAACATTGGATGTGATTCAAAAACAATCTGAAATCACATTCCTCATACTCCTATATGTAGTATCTAACGAGAAACTAAAGTTGTGAGCCCAGATAAATAGGAAATGATTGACGTTTATTATTTGTTAGTACCTAATTTTATACAATTTATGTATGTGTATTTATAACAAAACTAGTCTTAACCCGCGGTTTTGCACGCGGTAACCATTAGATCTGGCGCTCGAATTGAAATTCCAGGATTTTACAAAATTTTCATGAGAATTCCCGAAGTTACATTAAGGTCTTCATTTACCTTGTATGACTAACACCCGTGCAATATTTCATGTATCTAGATTTAATGGTTAAGATTTTGAGATTTCACATAGCTTTCGAGGGAATATCAGGATAAAAAGTAGCCTTGTGTTATTACAGACGTTCAATTTTCTATATACCAAATTTCATTCAAATCCGTCTAGCCGTTTTAGCGTGAATGAGTAACGGAGACGTACGCATGCCATGCTCGCATCACGCATCATGAAGACAAACACTACGGATACGTTATAAATCTTACAATAATGTCGATGTTGTTTAATATTAAGTAAATATCAAATGTATCTTAACCTAATCGAAAATACGTTGCGTCTATCTGCCAACCCTAACCATATGTGACCCGCTCACACGTCTCGCAGTCTAAACAACCACCTGATTGACACCCATCTACCTACAGGCTAATATAGAGTTCGCGAAGTTTGTGCATACGAGAAACTACAGGTATTTATAGACATAAGTATTAATATATAATCCTAAAAAAATCGGCAGACCACTGCCACTAAAAATATATTTAGTGAAATCTATACGCTTTTTCTAATCGCGCGTACGGTCGCAATAGCAATCATAATTTATATCTGTCAAGCGGATGTTGTATGGAACGCGTCCATAGCTCTAATCTTCTATCTTTCTAACATATAAAAAACTCGTGTCACGGTGTTTGTTATCGATTTCCTCCGTTGATCGATTTTTATGAAACTTTTTTTTATCTATGCCTATTCAGCAGGTCTGAGAATAGGTCGTAGGCTATTTTTCATACCCCTATTTTTCGCGGACGGAGTAGCGAGCAACCACTAGTCTTCTAATATATAAAAATCTCGTGTCACGGTGTTTGTTATCGAACTCCTCCAAAACGGCTTGACCGATCTTTACGAAACTTTTTGCTCTGTATTCGGTAGGTCTGAGAATAGGTCGTAGGCTATTTTTTATACCTACCCCTATTCTTCGCAGACGGATTCGCGGGCAACAGCTAGTCTAATATATAAAAACCGTGAGGTGTTTATTATCGAACTTCTCCGAGACGGCTTGACCGATTTTATGAAGCTTTTTGCTCTGTAGTCCGTAGGTCTGAGAATAGGTCATAGGCACTTGGCCGGTTTTTATTTAGTAGTATCTGCTTTTGTTTGGCGGCTGTCTCAACACGCACACATGCGTTGAAAGTTTTGGTGTGCTTTATAAATACTTTCACAATACATTGAAGACTTCTTGAATTGTGGAGGGACGGGCCATGTTATCGTATATTATCTCAACCTGTGGAATAATATTTTTACTTTAAACATGAATAGAGGGCGCTGTCCAAAAACGTTTACGTACCTTGGCTTTCAAGTTGACGCATTAACTTTGTCTGCTATCCATAGATGGCGTTGTCCGAACAAACATTGTGCTTCTTTAAAAGTGTTATCGTAACCTTTTTTAACCCCCAACACAAAAAGAGGGTAAACGGGTGAACCGATTTGGATGTAGTTTTTTTTTTATTTGAAAGCGGGTTTCTTGATTCTTAGATAGGTTTCATCAAAATTGGCTTAGCCGTTTCAAAGTTATCAGCTCTTTTATTAGCTGCGGTAGGGATCTTCGATACATAAGTAGTAGGCATTTGTATCCGAATTGCGTTGGAAAATTTTTAATTTGTAACCAACTCAAGTATTGCTATACTTACCGGGAGGGGCTGGACATAATTGATGTACAATTAGTGTGAGAATTAATAAATATTTATGTTTTTTTTTTGTTTTTTTTTTTAATAATTATTAATCGATTCTTAACATGAGCAAAGACGCGGGAAAAAGATAGTAACACTATAAATTATACACCTTTTTAAGGGTATTTTTGACCAATATTAGATACCTAATCGTTGATCGAGTATTTACATACATGAATGATTTTAATTACTTAATAATTTTAGAACAATTAGGCGAACATTTTGGTGGGCAGGGCACATCGCTCGTAGAACTGACGGCCGATGGGGCTGAAAGGTTCTCGAGTGGCGTCCACGGACCGGAAGCCGCAATGTAGGTAGGCCTCCAACAAGATGGAGCGATGTCCTGGTGAAGGTGGCGGGAACGCATTGGATGCGGATGGCGCAGGGCCGATCTTTTTGGCGAGCCTTGGGGGAGGCCTATGTTCAGCAGTAGACGTCTTTCGGCTGAAATGATGATAATGATGATGAATTTGGTGCCAAAATGCCGAAATTAAACTTTTTCTCAAACAGTTTTTGATGTTGTAGGTATACCTACACCATCTCAAAGATTAATAGCATAATGCACATTTTTATTATATATTGAGCAGCCACGTTTCTGAAAACTTAATATTTTTTTACTTGCTTCACAAATTCACAATCAACTAATGTAATCTGTAAAAGTTTTCAAGAAAACCAATTAGGTTGGATGACTGTAATTAAATTAAGAAGTACATGTCACACACAGAGATTGAAAGTTATGAAGGCAATTTTACCGGTAGCGCTCTCACGTCAGCGGCAGAATTGCAAGTGAAACAAAACAACAACCTTCAAGTTAAATTACCTCACAAATCAAATAATTCTTCTGTATTAAGTATCTTAAATACTTTCAAACCGGGAGGCGCTTTACAGCTCAATTACTACAAAAGAACGGTTTACGCAGTTGCTGTTTCAAATTTGTATTCCATTTTCAGAGTTTGAAGTGAGTTAAGTAGTACGAGCAGTTACTATTGCAGTAAATGGTCCACTAGGAACTCTAGAGCGGTCCCTCTACCATGAGTTACACTAGTTTACAGTGACCGTACTCGCTAGCGACGGCGTAAATGATTTGTATGGAGAATTGTACTTCCGTAAGTGACCGCTAGAGGCGCTGTACACAATTCTCCATACAAATCATTTACGCCGTCGCTAGCGAGTACGGTCACTGTAAACTAGTGTAACTCATGGTAGAGGTACGGATCCCTCGAGTGATAATCAGTATCGAATACTCTTGTTAACGATAAACTTATTAGTAACTAGCACAATAAACATTTATAATGTTAGTTTTTAACTCCCGACACAAAAAGAGGGATGTTACAAGTTTGACCGCTATGTGCGAGCGTGCGTGCGTGCGTGCGTGTGTGTGTGTGTGTGTGTGTGTGTGTGTGTGTGTGTGTGTGTGTGTGTGTGTGTGTGTGTGTGTGTGTGTGTGTGTGTGTGTGTGTGTATGTGTGTGTGTGTGTGTGCGTGTCTATGTGTGTATGAGTGTGTGTGCGTACGTGTCTTTGTGGCACCATAGCTCTTAACCGGGTAAACCGATTTGGATGCGGTTTTTTTATTTGGAAGCAGGTTTCTTGTCAATGGTTTTTAGACAAGAATCATCAAAATTCGTTCAGCCGTTTCAAAGTTATCAGCAATTTTTCTAGCTGCGGAAGTGGTCTTAGACGCATAATGGGCATTTACTTTATTTTCAAACATATGTGTGACACAATTGCGTTGGGGTTTTTAAATTATTTACAATAAAGTGCATGCCTTAAAAAATGGTACGGTAACATTTTTCATTTTTGTACTATCTTAGGATCTTAAGTATCCTATGTCTCAAGTGAGATCTTCGTTCAGCCGTTATTGCGTGAATGACTAACCAACATTCAAACACCTTCACAAATAGCGTCTTACCGCTTACCGTTTTCAACTATCACAGCTGTCACAGTGATTAAAAATCAATATTAAGTTGTTGTCTAGTTTGGTCAAGGATCTGCTGCTATTTTTCGACTTACAGCTATAAGTATATCTATTTGGGGTAAATAGTGTGACGTCTTTGAGTTGACAGCCATTCTACCACCTTCCTTGTATCGGGTAAAAACTGAAAAGCAACAACTTTGCTGAGTCCTCACCTTTTCACAAAATTGTATTTGTTTTTTGTATCTCATTCTGTTTTCATTGTTTTTTGTTTTAAGTTTGCGAATAAACATTATACCTACTAACAAGAAATACGCAGATTGTGGAGTGAAGATTATCACAAACAGTTAACAACAACACTATCTACTTATAGGTTGGTTTATTCTATTCTTGCTATCCTCAATTTGCAAGTAAGTTTCATAATTGCAACAAAACTCCGGTCTAATGAATGCAAGTGTAAAATGCGTTGTAAGATGTTTGGGTAGCGATAATAGTCGACGGAATCGCACTAATGAATTAAAGTTCGCCGTCGTAAGCCCCAACCCAACCGACGCGCCATCCCACTACTGTCGTTCCCCTTATAGGACGGGAAGCGGTCGTAGTCACTAGAAACTGCACTTCGAAATGCGGTTGTACTATGTAGCTTTGCATTGCAAGTTAGGAAGTAAAGGATTTGCCACACTTTATGCGTTCTGCGGTCGCGGTCAGATCAAATTGAACGCAGCCCGCATTATGTGTTAGGTACGAACAACAACCGCGCGGACCGCACGGTCAGATCGCATATCTATGCAAAATATATAGAGACCGACAGTGTTGTTCATACATAATGCGGGCTGCGTTCAATTTGACCTGACCGCGACCGCAGAACGCATCCATTGTGGCAAATCCTTTACTTCCTAACTTGCAATGCGAAGCTACATAGTAGGTACAACCGCATTATCTTATTGTTATTAAATGTCGTTGGTTTCGTGTTGTTTACTAAGTAGGCAAGCGTGCTCCATCGTAGGGCTCATCTTCGCTTTCCATCAGGCGTGATTGTAGTCAAACGCAAGCCTATCCTACTAATATTATAAACGCGAAAGTTTGTAAGGATGGATGGATGGATGTTTGTTACTCTTTCACGCTAAAACGGTTTGACGGATTCTGATGAAATTTGGCACACAGATATAGTTTATAATCCGGATTAACATAAAGGATACTTTTTATCCTGGAAAATTGCATAGTTCCCGCGGGATAGCGATAAATGAATTCTTCGCAGACTGAGTCGCGGGCAGCAGCTAGTATTGTATAAAAAAAAACTTCAGACTATTGTCAGCCATGTTTTGGTGATTTTCTCAAAAACAAGGACTGCATTAACCTCTGGATCCTACTAGTAAACTGCAATCGAGCAGATCAAACTTGACAATGCATTCGTATGAAATTAAATGTTTAATGGACTGGAGTTAACTGATTGAAAAAGTTCGTTGTGACTCAAAAATTTATAGGTAACGCCACCAGAGTTGAGGCCACGCATATAACCACATCTCATGTAATGACAGCGAGATTTTGACGTTGTGTTGTCGTTAAACGTCAACACAACGTCAAAATCCCGCTGTCATTACATGAGATGTGGTTGTGTGCGTGGCCTCAACTCAGGTGGCGTTACCTATACCCTTAGGTATTTTGCTAAACGTAAACTTCTTGAACTCAACTTTTTAATATCTATGAACTGATTTCGTCCCTCAATATGGGTGGATTTAAAAATTTTGTTTGTTTAGTTTATTTGGGTAATCATTGTAGTTTTAACAACCTTAGGCACAAAATAAAAGTACCTATGTATTTCAGAAAGGGAATATAGTAGTAGTTATAAAATGGTAACTTATCATTACCTGCTGATGAACTTGAATTATGACATTAATTTTATCTTTAAAGTTAGGTATTTAAAAAAAAAAAATACCTCAGCTCAGCTTATGTAATTAAATGCCAGCATCATTGGGTCAATGTTGCGGAGGAACATTTTGTATTTTTTCTAATTTTAGTTTAGTCATTTAGTTACCTAGGTACTTTTCTTTTATTTTTAACTGTAGTTTTAATTTAGTTTCGTTTAATTAATTTTATTTCTATCGTGTTTGTAATTAGTTAACAAATAAAGAGTTATCCATAAATTAAATGACTCAGTCCATATCAAGGTCAGTTTAGGTTAGGTACCTACATAGTGAATAAAGAAACAATACATAAATAAGAACCGAACTCATATTAAAATTAATATGTAGGTATGTATACGGACACAACTTTGATGAGTGTTTAATGTTTTAAAGTTGGTGGATTTATGTATTTTGAAATATCAGATAGATATTTTAACAAATTTCTCTTCTTTCGTGTCTCGCACCGCGGATATAAGACGGAGTTCTCTTTATAAAAGTTAGCAGGCATAGAATATACCAATCGTGAGTTCCATGTTAAACTTACCTACTAACTTTTAATGGTTTAATCAACTTGAACTAACTAATACAAGTTTCTTTAGCATTGCGTAATTTTATCTGCAACATTAAATAAATAAATTTTTGACAAGAAATAATTTACAGCAATTGATCACATCCTACAGATATTTTATTTATATTTTTTTTTTAGTTTCAGTTTATATTTTTTTTATCTTTATTAATCGTACATATACATAGATCGTTTAGTTTTATTTCGCTGAAATATAAGTTAAGGTTACAGGAATTAAAGGTTACAGTTCAAAACCAAATAAAGCTTTTGCCAATTAAACATTTTCAAAAAAATTGTACATAGTTAAGGGCTTAATCAATCACGATCGCTTCCTTTGTGTTACGAAAGTTAGTCATACAAAATATAAGAGTAACTTTCATCACACAAAGGAATCAATTAAGTTTTGATTAGGTTTGTTTTTCACTCAGAGGGCGATGGAGAGGACTATGCTTGGAGTTTCTCTGCGGGATCGCATTAGACGTGATGAAATCCGAGCAAGAACTAAAGTCACGGACATAGCTCGAAGAATCGCTAGACTTAAGTGGCAGTGGGCAAGGCACATCGCGCGTAGAACTGACGGCCGATGGGGCCGAAAGGTTCTCGAGTGGCGTCCGCGGACTGGAAGACGCAGTGTGGGTAGGCCTCCTGGTGAAGGTGGCGGGAACGCATTGGATGCGGATGGCGCAAAGCCGATCTGTTTGGCGAGCCTTGGGGGAGGCCTATGTTCAGCAGTTGACGTCTTTCGGCTGAAATGATGATGATAAATTTTTGTTTTTATTGAAAACGACTCATATTGCTACTAGGCAACGGATAAAAAATACATAAAAATACATATTATGTACTTAAATAACTACATGGTAAACATCTAAGGCTCGAGAACCAACCTTCGTATATTTTAATAATTTTACATATAAAAAGAACAGTCTTGACTGACTGATTGATGCGTTCATCACCATCATCAACGGTCAGCCCAACCCCTTGGTCCTAGGAAGCTAAAATTTTGCATAAAAGTTCTCGTCACTGGTGTTCATAAGGAATAAGAACGGAATTTAGATAATTCACACTCTAAGATTCTCTGTAAGAAGAAAATAATTCGATCTCTTAAAATTGTCCTAATATGATAATATAGGTTCGACAGTGTCGATCCAGTGAGAAGTGGATATTAACTACAACGTTACGTTACTTTGAATGCACTAAATGATGTAAGGATATCAGACAGGTCGATACAATTGAGCCCTCAATAATTTCGTTTATTCCTTGTTTGGTTAGTAAGTACCAAGCGAGTTTGCGGTAAATTGGCGCACACATGCACGGTTTATTTACGTTATTCAAAATATTTTCAGTGTCATGAGATAAAGGTGTAGCCTCTCGGGAAATTACTGCCGAAATCTCGCCGAGCGCTATAGACAGCTCGCCGGCCGCCTTTGTGCCTCGAATCAATTCCCGTAACTTATCTGCATATTTTATAATGCGAGACGAAGTGACGGCGCAGTATTAGGTAAACTCTTTAGGGATATTATCTCGTTTTTGGAGCGAATAAAAAATTAACTATGTTAATAGGGCTGGCTGGTGATTCGATAGTGAAATTGCCTTTAGTTTCTTTTTGTAGTGTGCAAGATGTTTAGATAATGATTAGACTACAGTAATTTAAAAAGGTTGACTGGTTTTATCAGCGTTATCCCACAGGCCTTCTCTCAGAATTAGAGGGCTTGAGCCGTAGTTCCCACGCCGGCTCAGTGCGGTTTAGGAACTGCACACATAGCATTGAATTTCTTTTCATGTTTATGTGACCTTCACCGTTAAGCTCATGGTAAATTTCAAATGTAATTTCGCACCTAGACTTCGAAAAACTCAGAAATGCGAGGCCGGGTTCGAATCCACTACCCGACGGGTAGGGAAACGAGTTTAGAAAACAAGTAACTGGCGAAAGTTGCGTACAAAAAAAAATATTTTATTAACTTTTAGATTATGTTGTTGGCTAAAGAAAATTTTTGGTAGGTAGGTACCTCTTAAAGGAATACGTTGGCATTTGTATCTTTATGTTTGTGGATTGTGTCTGTTCTTTTTGTACAATAAAGCATAGCACTACTGTGTATTGTAAAATCGCTGTCAATCGAAATTGCGAACAATGTAAATAAACCATTTAATGAAATATCCATATTCTAGCACTTGTTTATTGTTTTAATGGTTTAGGATAGTATTGTGGTAAGTATTGATTAAATAACACACGGATTTAGCAGTATTTGATGAGGGAAAATGGAAATTAAAGACATTTTAAATACAAGGTTTGTTTACATAGTTTGCAATTTCAATTTACTGACAGTTTAGTACCTATAACATTTGCTAAGATAATCACTTGTGAAATAACATGTGGTCGCAGATCTTAATGAAAAGTTTAATATATAAAATTAGAAACGTTTTTGCTGAGTGTCTAGAGCGGAGAAGATATTTTCATTCTAAACTGAGGCAAACAACGCCCAGCTTCGTATCTTGCCCATGTGATATGTAAGATTTAAAATTATAAGTCTCAACTTCAGTTTTGTTTACATGAGTTTAGCTCGAGGCAGTGACATCTGAAATTTTTTGAAACAAGGAACACGCACACGACCGCTTAAGACATTAAAACTTCAAAATATTTGTATACATATTTTTATTTGCAACGGTTTCATTGTCAAAAGAATAAAACTATGTTCGCTTGTTATTCGCCTCTACTACAGTGTTTTTTTTTTATTACTGACTGACCCAGCAATATTTTGCGGGGATCATTTAAATGAGCTATAATTAATTACCTTGCTACTCAGCAACTACTGCACTTACGTCACTCTAGGATTGCGTATTAGTAGTAAGATAACTAGCTATAGTACAATATATTTCTAAATCATTGTAAATTTTGGCACTTACTACATTACTATTTGTATTTGCGCCTATTTAACTATTTATGTTATTAATAATATATTATGTCTAGATAGTTAATTACTTTTTCATCACACTTGCTCGTCAATGGTGTTATTCCATGCCTGTATACTAAACGATAAAGGTCTAAATTTTATTGTTCTTAAGGGAGTTATGGATTAACGTACAGTTTTTCTTCCCAAGGGAGTTCTAACTTTAGTTTTAAAATTTACAAACAAGTTAGCAGGTATGTCATTACACTAAGGAGGTTTCAATTTTATATCTTTAAAACTTAGCTATAACACAATTTTACAACACAAAACTTATCTACGCTTCAGGAAATTTCGTTACTTTTATATTTTAAATGTATTTTTGTACATGTTGGCAGAATCTGGCTGTATGACCATTTGAATTCCAAACTATACATATTTTATTTTATCTATGATAGATGACTCGAAAAAAGTGACAATCTGTATTGGCGGGTAGCCATTATTTAATTCAATTTAAGTGTTTAGAGACAAAATAATTTTATTTTTGGATTTTTTTTCCTTGCAATGTGATGAAAATCATTGTGTGTATCACGGGCTGTAAGGGGATTACAAACTCGAGTCATTAAAAGCTCTCCGCCTTCGGCGTCAGGCTTCTAAGAGACTCTCGTTAGTAATCCCCTACTTACGGCCCTTGATGCACAATGTACTATTTCTTGTCTGCAATAAAAGCTCTTTACTACTCAAATAAAAACCTTTTTCTTTTAAAAAACGGGTAATTCTATTTGATAAAGTAATAATCGAAAGAAGGCAGCGCAAGTCAGAAATGGTGGATGAGAGATAAATCTAGTAACAAAACTATCTTGGTGAGATTTTTTGAAATTTTGTGTGTTGATCTCCTTTTTGCCCCAAAAGACGACATAATAAAAAAAAACTTAAACAAACAGCAATGCCGCTAATAACGAGTTTTCAATAGGATACTGACAATTTGATCTCTATCGTAATAAACAGACTTATTTCAGAAAAAAAAACACTTTTATCTAAGGCTAAGAAGTACAAAGCCGTTTGTATTGTGGTAAGTCCCGAGGCGTTGGCAGCGTTTTGTTGGGAACGCGCACTCTGAACTTTTAGGAGCAACTGGCGCGAGTCGGCCGCAATAGGATTACCGGGAGACCTACTAGCCTCCACCAGCTAATTCAATTACAAAGCGTTACAACATTTTTTCATTTTTTTTACAATTCAAATTGGCGAATTTTAACATCCAAACGGAAATTTGCATAGGCACTTTCGACCCTTCATTTTGTTTGTTTCGAACCCGTTCCAAACATTGATTAAAATCCTGGTACGATTTATCCCCGTCGACTTTGAGCACATTCGATTTTTTCCGAAACTGTCGCTCTGAACATTGAATAGCTCTCGAATGAGTGGAGTCCTTTTGGACATCCAATGGCAATTTGAGTGGTGGCTTGGATGTGCCTTTGAAATGGTCGTCGGTAGTGCCGCTAGCCGATTGTGTCTGCTCTGCCTGCAGCCAATCACGATTTTTTTTCAATTTCATATTTCTGACGATAAAGACTGAAACGTGAAACAACAGTCAGGAAACGTTCGTACGCTGCAACCTGCAGAAACCAATACAAAAACTTTCGTTTTAAACTTTCCTGAAACACTTCACTTGTCTGCAGCCAGGTTGGTGTTACGAACTCCCTTAATCAATTTCGTCTAGAGAATTGAGACAAATCACTTCAAAGGATTTGTAATCTTACGACTGTTTTAACGACTTTAGTTAAGACGGCTGATAAAACTCTTTAGTTGGATTTTCTTATCTTAAAATTACAGATGATTCCGTGCCTTCAAAGATATTTGGCATTTGCTCTTGCCTGATTGCGGTAATTACCTATCCCTGATTCCAAAGTTAGTTATCTTTTAATTGCAAGCTGAAAAAACATTAAGAAATTAACAAACCCTTGTCTGACCGAAAATACCAAGGAGTATATAGTATATTAAAGAAAGAAAGAAGATATTTAGGTTACTTAGTTTGCATCCCTCATCATGACAACGTTATTTACGCTGTTCGCCATAAGACTTATGAAAGTTAGGGAGCGGGAATGGTGTGTCGAGCTCTCTAATCGGGGGATTATCCCGATAACTGGCATTATCCGGCGACAGCGGCCGCCGTTCGCCGGCCGGCGCCGGACCGACGTTGCCCCTCTGTCGAAGCTTTTTGTTGACCGTATTGGATGGACGGCGAATAGAAATAGTGTTATTTCATGACAATCCGAACAAAAACCGATGGAACCCAACAGCCTCAGCTGGTAAGTAATACGCACCCCAATAATAAATCTTACGTAGTAGAATAATTGGAATGGATTTACTGTCCAGCTAGAGACATTCTTTTACTTTTTGTACGATTATACAAAGTATCCAAATGATACTTTGTAGTAGCTCATAACACGCTTTTCATTATAACAACAAACAAGAAAACTAAATGAAACATTTTCAGTATACGTAAAAGGCGAACAACAGTCCAATTTCCCTTCACACCGCTCAGCCGAGAAGTTGAGTGTTGTAGTTGTCAGAGTTGCTCCAGTTATTACAATATCTATGTACATTCGGAAGCTAAAGTAATTTATTTAAAAGTGTCAGATTAGAGGGGGATATACTTAGGCGGATACAGTCAGCAATTTATGTCGGCATGCCACCACAGATGTGGTTGGTGGCCCGGCGTCGGATTGTGGCACTGTTTATAACAACACAGTCGGAGTAATTAAACACTTAGACACGAGTCTCGGGTCCGGTGGATAATGCCGTTACGCAGAGCGCCGGGAAACTTTTGCGTATCACCCCACTTGGGCACATGGCACTTAGGCGCTCCGATAATATTAGTTTAATTGGCCACCTCACGCGATTATCTGATGGACGAGCGAGTAACTTTTGGACCCGTGTCTATCTTCCGTGATCAAGTTATGAACGATTATAAGTTTAATTTAAATAACGAAGATTGAAACTAGTAGAACATTTCCATTACTTAATTAGGATTAGCAGCGTGTGAACAGCTTGGAGACAATAAGACCTTTGAGCCGGAGATCACTGCCGCCCGTACAGGACGTGATCCTATTTGCAGTGAGGCTCGCCTACAAGCCCCGTCGATATACTGCATAGCGCAATGTTACCATTGTAGTTTTGGACTTTATATTTGAAATGTTCTTATTGTTTGAGGAAACGCGAAAATTTAATGAGAATTAGTAATGGAAACAGATAACTAAAATAACACTTACTGGAACTAAAATCTTAGTTCATGCTCCAGCTGGTTTCTCTTGTGATAATTTTCATTAAATAGGTAATTTATTGAATCAAGCGAGGCTCACTTTCATTAAAACAGAGCAAAGATGTAACAATAACACAACGACAATAGTTGAAATCATAGAAGTGGTAATAAAATAAATGTTATCGTTTGGCTTTTTTTTCTAAAATCAATGTCGATTTTTCTTTCTTCCCACAAAATAAAAAAAAATACCAGATTAGACTCTTTGTTGATTCAAAATCCCTATTTATTATTAATTTGCTGCAATAACTCTTTTTTCTTAACAGACTGAATAAAAAATACCTGAATTTTTCAGCCAGATAGGTGCGTCTCTTTTAGCTCGCTTGACGTTTATATTGTTCTTTTATTACTTTTTTAAGGTAAACGTCTCTGTGCGTGCTCGACACTGACCTAACACATGGCCCCTTCAAACTTATGTCATAGTAAGACAGGTGACAGATGGGTGTCATCTACTGGGCGTTGAGGCGTCGAGCATTGGTACGTTTACCTTAATTGAAATCCACATCACATTATCGCAGTAAATACAAATGG
This sequence comes from Archips xylosteana, assembly GCA_947563465.1. Classification (NCBI taxonomy): domain Eukaryota; kingdom Metazoa; phylum Arthropoda; class Insecta; order Lepidoptera; family Tortricidae; genus Archips; species Archips xylosteana. The sequence continues at coordinate 13,285,419 of OX387349.1, forward strand.
ATCGGGGAGATACGTCGGTTTCAACTAATGTGATTAGTCGGATTGTACTCTTCTCCGCTCTACCTCAATGGAAGCACACCTTTACTTTGTCGAAGTCGATACTTTGCTAAAAGACAAAAGAAAATAAAATCTGACATAGTAACACCAAAGCTAGGAAATAGCCGGATGTCTAATTAATAACATTCATTATTTATAGCAACACACAAATGCTCACGTCCTAAAATAAATACTGACAGACAAATATTTACGAGCACAAATATTTATCTTACTGGAATAGCACCTGCTGCTTCTATAAATAAAAAAAAATGTTTTATCAGGATAAAAATAAATGTGTTACATATGCGGACGTAAAAGCAAACTGCAATTTCAACGAGGTGGTATGACGGTTCTGAATTATATTCCGAAATGTGGTTGAATCTGCGCACGTCGCCATCTCATTCAGAGCTGCAGCGAACGTGTGACAAACGAGAACTTCCAAACCGTTAGTTGACTCTATAATTTCGACAAATGTATATAGTTTACGACATAATATCGACCGTTTCCAAGGTGATTCCGGAATAAACAATATGAATTAGTTAAGTTTACCGAGACCCAGAGTGACAAATAATCACTGTTTTATAATTATTATGTAATGTACCCCTATTTATGAATTGATTGTGTTAGATTGTAAATAGGAATAATTTTTTCATCACACTTGCTCGTCATTGGTGTTATTCCATGCCTGTATACTAAAGGACTATGTCCTAAATTGTTCTCACGGGAGTTATGGATTTACGTATATTTTTTCCTCCCTAGTCCCTAACTATTAAGGTGCCAGAGGGGTTTACTTACCATTCGATGTGGCTGATTTACAATAATGAAATCTATTCCAATTAGAATCATTTTACTATATAATACCACACTTTAGTCCAACTAATATGCTTGTTCTACTTGCAGCATGATGCGTTTTGTGGAAAAAATCTAAGGCTGAGAGAGACACGCGTAACAGTTATCTTCACTCGATTCTCGTTAAGTTAGATCACCAGTGCCGTGTTAAATTGATACCCTTAAAATGTTCCAACTAACTGGATCCGAACCGGTAACAACTCAAATTGCAGAATTGTGCTCACTCTATACAATTTTAGTTTAACCGATACGAACTCGCTCTACTTGCATAAGACATTAGTCCTACGTGTACACCATAGGATCTAGCTTTATTTAAACGGAACGGCTTTATCGAAGCGGAAGACATCGTATGTTGACAAAGTTGAATTGGGCTGGCGAATTGTAGCCCCTTGATGATTGATGATGATGTCTTCATTCGTTGATGAATTAAACACATTTGGTAATTCACCGACTATTATTGAAATTCCGTTTATGAGTAAACACCTGATATTTTTTTTCCGAAAGATCGTTATGCACCCCGATATTGATTCGATTAAGAGATCTGAATGAAAAAAGAAAGTTTGACTGAATAAATCGGCATTACACAGATAACATAATGGCAAAACAGAGTTACTTGACTAATGCAGTGATACATTAAACATTAAACATTCTACCTAATATGGATAAGACCCGGGATTATAGATATTTTTTGCAGAATATGACATTAATTGAACTTATTATGGGAAATCTCGAAAAAAGTATTTGTCATCGTTCATTTAACATAATTTAATTTAATAGTTGCAAGTATTTACCAGACATAGCAATATTATGTGTACAATGAAACAATCATAAAATTAAAAACAAAAAAATAAAATTTATGAAATAAAGAAACATAAAACTTTTAAAACGTTTCGAACAAAATCCCGGGTATATAAGGTAAATCCATTCTAAGCTTACGCACCGAAGTACCGCACTCGCGAAATTATTCCGATCACTGCTAATAAATATGTAAGTGAGTGATTTTCCGTGAACATCTATCGACTAGCAAAATAGCACCATCCATACAATAAAGAACTTCCCCAGTATATTCCCCACTGTATACTCTTTGGTGGTTGTCATTCGAAACATATTCTGTGACTGCTGCTAAAACCTTTGGAGGTAAGCCGGCTGGTAGGTGATTGTAGCAACTGTCAAACGTGACTGTCAGATTTCCCATTTGTATTGAACTAGAGATTAGTAACTATAACTATAGCTCTCTCATCTAGTGTCTAGTGTCTAGAGTGCAACGTGCGAAAAGGAACTTCGTTCTAAAATCTTAAGTTTATTGTAATGTTATCTAACAAAATTACTTTCCTAAGTAAAGTATCGTAGGTACCTACATGTTTTGCTCTCGGACCTATTGTTTGTTACCTTATTCAAGGTAACTAAAACCGTGTGAAGTTTTTATATGAATATTTAAGCAGGAGATGGGAAGAATTTGGCCTCTGGATCCTGCGAAATGCTTACTCGTTGACTTGTTAAATGTTCTGAAAATGGGGAAAACAATGTCTGTGTTTGCCCTTCCGTACATGTAAGTCAGACTCACAATGCTTCGCCATCACATAAGTTTAGATTTAATTCAATTTAATTTGAGTTGATGTGATATGATTTAATTTATTTTCGATTCGTTTGGATTTTATTTAATTTATTTTGAGTTTTTTTTTTTGGTTTGGATTTATTTTGATTTAATGCAATTTGTATAAAATTTTTACTTTTGTTATTTTACTACTAACATTCGTTTTCATAAGTATCACCTATTGTAACGAACAAAATATGGACCAGTCTGAAATAAATTTGTTATCATTATTATTATTATTATAAGTATAATTCCAAGCTTTAACCAAAGAAATTTAAAAAAATATGTATTTTGTAGCGTAAAGTTTCAATTCTATCTACATCATAATGTTGACAATAGTAAATTATTATAGAATTTTATGAGTCAAGTGCTCTTTAGGGTTCCGTAGTCAACTAGGAACCCTTATAATTTCGCCATGTCTGTCCGTCCGCGGCTAAGCTCAGAGACTGTTAGTACTAGAAAGCTGTAATTTGGCATGAATATGTATATCAGTCACGCCGACCAACTGGTTAAATAAAAAAAACTAAAAATTTTTTTTTTACCTCCTCCCATAGCTGTACCTCCCATAGACGTAAAGTGGGGGTGATTTTTTTTCTCAACGAACCCTATGGTGTGGGGTATCGTTGGATAGGTATTTGAAAATAAATAGGGGTTTGCTAAAATCATTTTTTGATAAAGTGAATATTTTCGGAGGTATTCACTCCGATAGTTCAAAATAATGTGTCCCCCACCTCTAACTTTTGAACCACACGTCTAAAAAATATGAAACAAATCACGTAAGTTAAACTTAATAATAACTTAAATAAATAAATAAAGTTTCTAGGAAAATTATTTTCAACTTAATCAGTTGAGCAGTTTTTAAGTTTTTGTAAAAAAATATTTCTAAACTAATTATTGGAATTATCCTTTTAACTAGCTTTTGCCCGCGACTCCGTCGGCGTGGAATTATTAATTTGGGCAGCTTATTTTTTTATCCAATTTGCTTTTTTTTCAATTATGGCTCTCCTTAGTTCCTTCCGGAAGAAGTAAAACTTCATAATAAACCAACCCGCTGCTAACCCGCCCTCAACCCACTTCCAACCCGCCCCCAACCCGCCCCCAACTCGCTCTCAACCCAGCCCCAACCCACTCCCAATCCGCCCCCAACCCGCCCCCAACCCGCTCCCCACCCGCCCCCAACCCGCCCCAACACGCTCCCAACCCGCCCCTAACTCGCTCTCACCCCGCCCCCAACCCGCTCTCAACCCGCCCCCAACCCGCTCCCAACCAGCCCCCAACCCGCCCCCAACCCGATCTCAACCCGCCCCCAACCCGCTATCAACCCGCCCCAACCCGCTCCCAACCAGCCCCAACACGCTCCCAACCCGCCCCCAACTCGCTCCCAACCCGCTCCCAACCCGCTCTCAACCCGCCCCAACCCACCCCCAACCCGCCCCCAACCCGCCCCCAACCCGCCCCCAACCCGCCCCCAACCCACTCCCAACCCGACCCCAATACGCCCTATCTAACTGGCACTGAAAGAAAGATTTTTTTTGAAAGAATTTTTCAAATCGGAGCAGTAGTTCCTGAGATATAGAAGTTTTACTTCAAAAAACCCCGATTTTGAAACATTCTTCCGCTCCGCTCCGCTCCTATTGGTGTTAGCGTGATGATATGTAGCCTATAGCATTCCTCGATAAATGGGCTATCTAACACTGAAAGAATTTTTCAAATCGGAGCAGTAATTCTTGAGACTAGCGCCTATAGAAGTTTCACTTCAAAACCCCCCGATTTTGAAACATTCTTCCGCTCCGCTCCGCTCCTATTGGTGTAAGCGTGATAATTATATAGCCTATAGCCTTCCTCGATAAATGGGCTATCTAACACTGAAAGAATTTTTCAAATCGGAGCAGTAGTTCCTGAGATTAGCGCGTTCAAACAAACAAACAAACAAACAAACAAACTCTTCAGCTTTATAATATTAGTATAGATTTTTGAAGAATTAAAATTGGTAATTTACATTCAAGCTTCAAGTCAGCAAAATTTCCTTTATCTGTAGGACGCCAGTTGATCTATTGTTAGTCAGTCTAAATTATAAAATAATTGTGCCTTATCAACCTCAGATCAATATCTAAGTAATTGGATTTCTCTTTGCCTACACTAGAACCTCATACATAACTACCAAGTGAACAATTGCATCGTTATAGACGTAAATAACAAGCAGTGATCGTCGTTAAAACACAAAAATAATAACATTTCTATAGGACTTCATCACATCGAAACATCGGGTATTAAAGAATAGGTAAAATAGTCGTCATGAACTCCTGCTGTAGCGACGTGTTATGTAAATATGTATTAGCGAAATTTCATTTGAAATTTACCATGAGCTTTTCGGTTTAGGAAAAAAACGTGAAAAAACCTGAATATATCCGCGAATCAACTCCATGGTGTGTCTGAAGTACCCAATCCGCACTGGGTACCGTAGACACTACAGTCTAAGCCCTCTCGGTCTGAGAGGAGGTCTGTACCCAGCTGTGGGACGTGTATGGGCTGGTGATAACGATGACCTAAATATTAGTTGTCAAAAAGATTACGTTGCTCTTGCGAACGCAATATTTTTTCAGTTATTTCTCTGTGAAGCATAAAAAATAAGCAAAAAAAATATAGCTGGTAAGTTTGATTGCCCCATGACAAAAATACTTATCGGCCGGAGCAAATCCTTTTTGTTATACATTACTAACCTAGATTAAGATTAACTAACACCAGTGGACCATTAGAGTGGACCACATTGTTGACTTAAGAAGTATTTTTTTTCTATAATTATCTGGGTTACTGCAAAGTAAGTTTTGAATATCTAAATTACTACCTTTACTCAGCAGTTGAATTACAACTGCGGAGTTTTACTAAATTCCCATCGGAATTGCCATCGGATTTTGCGTTTTACTGGTTGTAAAAAGCTAAAATTTCAAAATGCATAAGTTTATACTGTAAATAGGCCGCAAAGGGCTCTTTAACCGACTTCTAAAAAGGAGGAGGTTATGCATTCCACTTTATGTATTTTTTATGTAGGTATGTTCACCGATCCTGCATCGGATCTAATAGCTGGCCGAGGAATGCTTAAACGTTTTCTTCGGGTCGGTTTCTTTTGTGTAATTACCTAAGACGCCTCCACATATGTGTGTGGGGAAGCTAACTGGTGGTAGTAACCGGGTATAAGACTACGGCTGCGGAATTTAAGTGATCTTATTTGGTGGTCGGCCGATTGAGGCGCTCCACGTAGCTTGGGCGTGTTGCGAATCGGCAATGTTTACCTGTTCGACCGTTTTGCCTAATTATTTCTTGGAACTCGTATCGCGTCTAGGATGTAATTCACCCATTATCGATGTATCGCGGGAGTTTACACAAGGATATAAATGTTACCAACTTCTTAAATATTACTTATTCGTTTTGATATAGGTAGGTAGTAGGGACGATGAGAGGGGGCTGTTTCAAATTATTTAGAACTAGATTAGCTAATTATTAAGAATTCGTTTATCGCTGTCATGCGGGAAATATGCAATTTTCTGGGATAAAAACTATCCTCTGTCCTTCCCAGGGTTTCAAACTATCTCCATACCAAATTTCATCTAAATCGGTTTAGCGCGAAAAGGTAATAAACACGCAGATAGAGTTACTTTCGCATTTATAATATTGGCAAGGATTGAACAGAATAGCATTGGATTGGATTAGATTGAATATAATTTTTCAAATTGTAACTAACTTTAAATCACCATTATTACCTGACAATTATCATCCAGATATTGTACAAATATATGCCTATGTTTAATTGAGTAACGTAGCTGACTGATTGACTCACTGACTGGCCGATAATGCACAGCCTAAACCACTGGAGCTAAAAACTTCAAATTTGACAGCCATGTTCCTTGAAGATTTAGAAGAATATTCCGAAATTCTCCCGTGATAATAAGCAAGACAATTTTTTTTTCACGGAGGCTATTTGACTATAAACATCAAACTGTAGGTGGTAGTATCACGTTAATTCACATCGTAATAATGTCCGAACGAAGCGGACTTGTAAAGTTGTAGACAATGTTGTTGGAAGCAAATGGCGGCTTGCGCAGACAACGTTTAGCCGTCGCGTCAGTGTTTGATTTTATTTTGCCACGGGCCAAGTTTGCGAGAGAACGTCGTTATCGAAGGAAGTTTAGCCATCGGGCTTTTTCCATTATTAAAGTTTTATCCGACTGAGCTGAGCGAGAAACCGATACTAATTCCAATTTTGCTAACGATTTTTCTTTTATTTCTTTGCCCATTTGCGTATTGACATCGATAGGCCATTCAAGTGCATTGTATCACTGTAATCATACTTTTGCTATAAATATTATAAGTGCCGAAAAGAAATTGTTTCAAAATTGTTTCATTGTTTGAAATTGTTGTTGTGTTTTGTTGTGAATTTGAATTAAAATTTGTAGATGTAGACAACTGAAGGTCTGGAATAACATAAGCACATAGGCTACTTTTTATACCGATATTCCCAATCAAATTCATTGGTGTAAATGCACATAAAATCCCGAAATCGTAGCCGCCAAGTCTAGACTTTAGCTCGTCTCTAGAGACCTTAAATTTTGCACGGGTGTTCTTCATACAACATAAATCAAATCACAATGTAATTTTTGGCAATTCCGATGGGAAACTTGGCGGCTACGATTTCGGGATTTTATGTGCATTTACACCAATGAATTTGATTGGGAATATCGGTATAAAAAGTAGCCTATGTGCTTATGTTATTCCAGACCTTCAGTTGTCTACATCTACAAATTTTAATTCAAATTCACAACAAAACACAACAACAATTTCAAACAATGAAACAATTTTGAAACAATTTCTTTTCGGCACTTATAATATTTATAGCAAAAGTATGATTACAGTGATACAATGCACTTGAATGGCCTATCGATGTCAATACGCAAATGGGCAAAGAAATAAAAGAAAAATCGTTAGCAAAATTGGAATTAGTATCGGTTTCTCGCTCAGCTCAGTCGGATAAAACTTTAATAATGGAAAAAGCCCGATGGCTAAACTTCCTTCGATAACGACGTTCTCTCGCAAACTTGGCCCGTGGCAAAATAAAATCAAACACTGACGCGACGGCTAAACGTTGTCTGCGCAAGCCGCCATTTGCTTCCAACAACATTGTCTACAACTTTACAAGTCCGCTTCGTTCGGACATTATTACGATGTGAATTAACGTGATACTACCACCTACAGTTTGATGTTTATAGTCAAATAGCCTCCGTGAAAAAAAAATTGTCTTGCTTATTATCACGGGAGAATTTCGGAATATTCTTCTAAATCTTCAAGGAACATGGCTGTCAAATTTGAAGTTTTTAGCTCCAGTGGTTTAGGCTGTGCATTATCGGCCAGTCAGTGAGTCAATCAGTCAGCTACGTTACTCAATTAAACATAGGCATATATTTGTACAATATCTGGATGATAATTGTCAGGTAATAATGGTGATTTAAAGTTAGTTACAATTTGAAAAATTATATTCAATCTAATCCAATCCAATGCTATTCTGTTCAATCCTTGCCAATATTATAAATGCGAAAGTAACTCTATCTGCGTGTTTATTACCTTTTCGCGCTAAACCGATTTAGATGAAATTTGGTATGGAGATAGTTTGAAACCCTGGGAAGGACAGAGGATAGTTTTTATCCCAGAAAATTGCATATTTCCCGCATGACAGCGATAAACGAATTCTTAATAATTAGCTAATCTAGTTCTAAATAATTTGAAACAGCTCCCTCTCATCGTCCCTACTACCTCCTACCTATATCAAAACGAATAAGTAATACTAAAGAAGTTGGTAACATTTTTATTCTTGTGTAAACTCCCGCGGTACATCGATAATGGGTGAATTACATCCTAGACGCGATACGAGTTCCAAGAAATAATTAGGCAAAACGGTCGAACAGGTAAACATTGCCGATTCGCAACACGCCCAAGCTACGTGGAGCGCCTCAATCGGCCGACCACCAAATAAGATCACTTAAATTCCGCAGCCGTAGTCTTATACCCGGTTACTACCACCAGTTAGCTTCCCCACACACATATGTGGAGGCGTCTTAGGTAATTACACAAAAGAAACCGACCCGAAGAAAACGTTTAAGCATTCCTCGGCCAGCTATTAGATCCGATGCAGGATAAACTGTAAATTTACCGTCCTACCATCGTTATTGGTCTAGTAGAAACAAAAAACCCGGCCTTTTATACTCAGGCAGTTTCTTAGAATTATGTAAACTCAGGTTGGTTGCCGCGTTTTTATATTTCCTTTAGGTGCTTTTTTACCGGGCGTGTAGCCCTTTTCGACCGCGACTTTCGTCCCTTTGTAAGCAATATCAGAGGCGAACAATCAAATCGCGCCCAAACTTTGCCCATTGGCTGGTAACTATTGTCAAAGTTGAGCACTAAATTAGGGTACGGCTAATCTTCGTGTTTTTCATGCTGACTTATCGGAAATCTTCTTTCAATTTCTATTTCCTGATGTTCAAAATCGCTGGCTTATGTCATCTTATAAGTTTACGTAGCAGAGCTATAACATTGTCAAGGTGGAAATAGCGCCTTGTCTTTGTAAGTGAGTAGCTACCTAATATTTCCTCGAGAATGCAACGGTACTTCTAGCCACAGCTCGGCCAACTTTGTAGGTTTATTGTCTTCGCTTGAATTAAAAAAGTTTTAGTTCAGGTCTTTTGTAATAGAACACATATTTATTGCTTGAAACGTAAAAACTGGGATCTATTACGTGAAGGCATTTTTTTTACGAATACGAGGCTTCAGAATTTTTTTGTTTGTTGGCCTATGTGGTAAGGACTAATAAAAAAAATGCAGAATATCTGTCTTTACTTTTATTCACGCAGTTTCACAAATAATACGAGTAGCCCCTCGACAAAATAAGTTATGAATGATTTATAATATTTATGTTTGTAATTTAATTTAATAATGATGAATTTATTTAATATTTTCATTGTTAGACACGTAGGTACCTATAGAGCTGGCTACGGACCAGTTCTATTTATTGTTGTATTTTTCCTTATAATTAGACCTACGGGCAAATCACTTTATGACCGCAGTTTCCTTTATATTTATATGTTTTCTCTACTAACATTATGCAATTAAATGCAGATTACCCTCGTTCGCGGTTTTTAGGGTTCCGTACCCGGGTAAAAACGGGACCCTATTAGGTACTAAAACTCCACTGTTCGTCTGTATGTCTGTCACCAGGCTGTATCTCAAGAACCGTGTTAGCTAGATAGTTCATTTTTTCACAGATGATGTATTTCTGTTGCCGTTATAACAACAAATACTAAAAATAAAATAAAGTTAAAAATTAAAGGGACAAGAAACGTGTTTTTTAGCGTTTTTAACTATTATCTATATAATTAAATGAAACATTAGGGATCCCGAATAACCAACATAAAATGATCCCACACGCCGTACATTTCATTTAGAAGCCGAGCTTGCTAACACAGGATTATTATAGTTACGGCTGTTTACTGCGTATACTTATATCTATTGACATAACTAAAAATGTGTACGGAACCCTCGGTGCGCAAGTCCAACGTGTACTTGGCCGGTTTTTTAACTAAATTACAATATTACGTCATAGTTTTTCATAAAACTATTAAAGTATAGTAAAATGAGGCCAATCTTACAAGTAGACGAATTTTTATTACTTAGGTACCTACTGTTATCCCTTTTTACCCGAACGCTCCCAAAAAGTATTTTTCACTTCTCATGCTCTTAAAATGTTACTTTAGTCTCCGCATATCGGGACTAAAACTCTTTTTTGATCTCTAGGGATTAAAGTAATTTTTTTTTAATTTACTTTGGAAACCCCTAAACTGCCAATCACGGTGTTTGGGGATGGAGGATTATTGCCATTTTCAGTGACTGGGCATAGACAATTTTAAAGCTTTCCACAGACCGCAGCGCGCTGCGTACGCTCCGAAGCGCTCCGTAGCGCCCTGCGCTTCGGTCTGTGGAAGTCTTTAGGGCGTGGAAATAACCTCAAAATGACAACTATATAAAAAATATTTTGAAAAATAATAATTTCGTGAAACCCCATGAATAATTACGAATATTAATCTATTTAATTATATTAAAGATGAATTCATTTTATTATGCATACTTAGTCCGATTAGCTATGAAATAATTTTCAAGTTTGAATCTGTTGGCTAAATATGCAAACACTTAAAGCGTCACTCAACAAAAAAAAACCACGGATTAAATTTAAATTGCTATTTGAATTCTGAACAGACGTCTTTTGCTCGTATTGAGCGTACGTTGTATAAAAGTAATATTGTAGATTAGTATACCTAAAACATCGTTTTTTTCCTCGCATTCAAAGTGAAAAGTAGAGTGTTTAACGCGAGACTAAACTGCCATAATGACACGCGAATTATAGCCACCCTCGCTCTGCTCGGGTGGCTAAATATCTTGTGTCATTATGGCTTGTTTTAGTCCCTTGTTGAACAATCTACTATTAGTTTCAAAAATGCTCAAAAATAACCCGGAAGGGTTATCGGTAACCACCCACAGTAGTCAGTTACTGACTTCGCTTATTTCATCAAAAAGGTTACGGAGTATTGATTGTTGATTTATTGTAGTCAAAAGTTTTCCAGAATAGAGAAAATCTAGTTGACAATTCATAAGTTCCATAAAAAGTAAGAGGCAGAGATAAAATGTTTATTGACTGGATATTAATCATCTAGTGTAAAACAATAGGCATTATTTTCGTTATCTTGTAACTAAAGAGTTACTATCGCTATTTTCCATCTGATAATGCTGACAAAACAAAAGGTAACGAAGATTTAAGATATTTAAAAGAAACCAATCAATAACCTAACCAAAAAAACATTTTCATAACTCATAACAACCATTTTTATTAATAGTGCTTGATTATAGCATCGTCTCCGGATAACTGTCCCTATTTATACATTTACGAAATTTCAAGACGATCAGATTATTGAAAGTGTGTAAAATTGACTTGGAATTTTTTTTTACATTGTAAGACAATGAAAATATTTAATGGTTTTATCGTGTTGTAAGTATATCATTCCACCACATTTCACATTCCACGCTTAATCTTTATAACACATAAAATCTGACCGGATGTAATACTTCACTTAATATTTTATGCAATCACATTCACATGAAAATATTCATTAATCCTCGTAACTTGTGTTAGTGTCCTTTGAAACTGAAAGGGCGATGTGATGCGGCATGGATGCAATAAAATAAAATAGATCAGTTTTGTCAACCGCAGCGACCCTTACTGCCTTTTGCCGACTAAGGTTTAAAGGGAAAAATGACTAAGTATAAAAATGACCACATTTTGGTTAGATCAATTTAGCAAAATCGTTATTTCCTAGAAGCAACATTTCCATTCGCATTTTTCCCAAATGCTTTTATTCTCACTATAGTTTTTTACTGAAGCTTGTTTTCACAGTAGCGTTTTTTCCCAATTTGAATTGACACAGAAACAGTGTCGACGGAGTTCCACTCACGCTGAGCTCCTTCTTCTGTGCGCTTTTGGCCCTGCGGGCCGATGCAAACTTAACATGACCTAAACCTACCTATGTTTCTATGTCGATTAAAGTTGGGAAAAACTTAGTAATTTTTTCATGCCGTCATTTTTATTACTTAGTCATTTTTCCTTTTAGATCTTAGTCGCTAAAAGGCCTTACTGCTTATAACATTAACATTTATAGTGCGAAATTTTACGGCATAATTAACATGTACGAAACCATCATAATGCTGTGACTCTAGTACTATTTCAAAAATGAAATGGCGGGCTCGCACCTCTGAGTTTTTCGGAATTCATGTGCGAAATTACATTTGAAATTTACCATGAGCCTTACGATGAAGGAAAACATCGTGAAGAAACCTGCACATACCTACCTAAGAAGGAATTCAATGGGATGTGTGAAGTCCCCAATCCGCACTCAGCCAGCGTGGGAACTGCGGCCCAAACACTCATTCTGAGAGGAGGCCTGTGCCCTCCAGTGGGACGTATCTAGGCTGGGATGATGATGATGATGAAATGGTCCAGGTACAAGAAACTAGATTTATCGGCGTTTTTTGCTCAATCTTACTGATAGTCATTGTGTGGTGGTACAGAACTTTTTTTGTGCCAGTCCTTTGTTTTATTTTTATTTATGATGTATGTGTAGTTTAATGTAGCTGGATCTCAGTCTATTAATATTAAAAATATCTAAAGTTTCAAATGTTGCATGTGGGATTTGTAATGTGACAAGGCAAAACACAAAGGTAAAATATTTTCGTATAATAACATAGTGCTTTAAGCCAGGCGCCATTTAAAATAAGTAATTAATTGAAGGATTACCTTCTCCAGTTAAAATTGTGTCCACTTTAATATGAATAATTCAACGCGCTGTTTGATTATAAAATACTAAAATTATTCACAATTAAGTAAATTATAAATTTTAATTATTTAACATTAAGTTTAGTTTCTCTTTAATTATTTTTTATTTTGTGGAATTAATTTCATAATATTAATATTTATATCAGGAGGGATTATGTGAGGTTAACTGCCTTTTCTATTTTTGAATGAAGACAAGTCTATGTCGTCTATGTTCCGCTCGCTCTACCAACAAGGAATAAGGAAAATTGAAATCAAAATAGATTCTGATTTGATAATTATATTTATTTCTTATTATCCTTATCTTTTGTTTGCTTTAACAATAGCTCTCTCTTTTAAAGAAACGAAATTAAAGCAAACCACTAAACAAAATACATTCGTACAATTTAAAGCTTGTTCCTAATAAATTAAAGGAATTAAATATATGGTTGCTGATTTACATAGGAATACGATTGAGAAGTATAAGTATGAGGCTACACACATGAAATATATTATAAGAAAACACACAACTTTAGTTTTCGTGTAAACAAAAAAGGGGTACAATCAGACAGTAATTATTGTGAACTTGACACTCATGCACCAGCCTATCTCTTCTGTATAATAAATAACACGCGGCACTTGATATTAATTGACCAGAGGCCGTATTGTCTAACGCTTTTGGCGCTTGCCTTCGCTTTCACTATCTCTTTCTGTCAACGGTTTATACCGTTTGACAGAAAGAGATAGCGATTGCGAAGGCAAGCGTCAAAAACGTTAGACAATAAGCCTACAGGAGCTAAATTCAGGAACGGTCCAACACGGTTTGCGAGCGGTAATTCATTCGTTTGGGAGAGGATAGGAATGGGCTGAGCTAGAGTTGATCTTTATTTTCCTGTTAATAGGGTAGTGTCCTGGGTAAAAAAAACACTATTACAATTAGTCCGACATTTAAATTATCAAAAAATATTGAACACGTTTTTTTTTATTTTGTCAATTGAACAAAAAACGACAAAGATAAAGCGCGACAAAGTTCGGGATTGGGGGCTCGTGACGTCACGGTTCGATAAAAAGTGTAGCGAATCGTGACGTCACGCGGAACTTCAACATACAATATCTCCGTCATTTTTTGTTCAATTGACAAAAGAAAAAATACGTGTCCAATATTTTTTGATAATTTAAATGACGAACTAATTAGATTTTTTTAGGAAACTAGCCTATTCTCTTTGTAAATAAATAAATGAACAAATAAATAAGTAAATAAATAAGGCTCATCCCAATCTCAACCCAAACCTCTCGCAAACCAGTGATTTTTGGCGGTCCTGAATAGCATTCATCCCTATCCTCTTGCAAACGATTAAATTACCGCTCGCAAAAGTGTTGGGCCGTTCCTGAATTAAGCCCCTGGTCCCAAAAGAGGCAAAGGTTGTGTTATGTGTGAACTTGTGCACAGACATTAAACACCAAATCTCTAAAACAAGCATTTGTATTAATCATAATATGTAATATCTACCCTGACCGGGATCGAACCCGGGACTTCCAATTTTGTAGTCATGTTCTCTAACCAATGAGCTATCCGGTTGTCAAACATACATAATAAACATAGGCAAGAGTTAACTTAAAATATGAGTGTGGAATCATTTTAATACTTTTCGTTACAATTTCTCTATTAACCTAACTAACTAATTAAAAAAATACAATGCTAATAAAGTAACGCTACAATTTTTTGCTATATTTATTAAATTATAACTAAAATAATAAACTACATAAATACTTAGCAATACGAGTACTATGGCAACAACAATCAATGGCCAGCATTGCCTTTTCTGGTCACACCAACAATTTATTAAGCGATCACTAGTTTTTTACTCTCTCTTTTTTAATCTTAGCTTGACACCGTTAACGGATTCTGTGATTATTCTATGGGCAAACTGAGGCTCGTCTTCAGGGTTGCCAGGCAGAACCTCGTATCTTCGCAAGAAATTTGAAAGAGTAGCTTTCATCGCCACCCAAGCATACCGGAAACCTTGAAACAAAAGCATAGGTCATAAAAAAGGCTCTAAAGACAACATCAACAAATTTCATCGTTAAAAATATCTTGGAATAAAATATGGATTTTGAATGAAAAAAAATACTATTTCAACTCATGGACTTGTACTTAGTATTTTATCAACCACTATAACTTTAAGTGGGTATTTTATGATACCATAAACTTTAAAATAAATGTTGGTGGCATTAGCACCTGCAATAAAATTGCATCGTCTTGTAGACATAGGCGGTATTTCGCTAATTAATGTTAAAGAAAGAAAGATTTTTTTTATCCCCAGACACAATCTGAATTTGAAGTAAATAAGCAAAATTGGAAATAATGTGACACTGAAAGGATGCCTATGTATCTTCAGGTTACTATGCTATTTTCCAAGCAAATTTGTTACTATTAGTACTATAACACTCACCAATGCAATTCCTAGGTCCGGCACTGAACGGTACGAAAGCATATGGGTGCATGCTGTTGAAGAATCTTTCCGGATTGTACTTTTCAGGTTCGGGGAACGACTTAGGGTCAGCGTAGAGAGCTTCATAATAAACCACCACTTGAGTCCCAGCAGGAATGATTCTGCCATCTGTAATATTTAAAGGGCTATTAGACTACACATTCAATAACATACAAGTAGAAAATGACTACTGTTAAGACTTGCTCTAACAAAATATTAAAAGAGCGAACTGTCCTCTAGCAAGAATGTTGCATTGTTTGACGAAAACCTAAATAGATTTTAAAATTTCACAAACCTTTTAAGGTTAGTTCGTTTTGTAGTTGGCGTCCGATCTTTGTCACAGTGGGGATGACACGGATGCTTTCCTTGATGACAGCCTCGAGGTATTTCATTTCAATCAAATCGTGGTTGGTGGGGTTTCTCAGTTTGTCATTGTTGAATATAGACTCCTGTTCTTCGAGTACTCGCTTTTGGATTTCGGGATATTTGGCTAAGCAGTACAGAGTGTGCGTCATTGTCATCGTGGTAGTGTAGTGACCCTGTAAAAAATATAAAAATTTAGATCTAAAGACATGACTTTTAGGAAATTCAAATATTTAATTAATGTTACAAATAACTTACGGTAAAGCAAAGCAGAGTGATTTCTTCGTTGATTGTCTCATCAGGGGCGGGATCACCGTTGGGCAGGGTGCTCAGGAGAAGGGAATCCAACAGGCAAGCTTTCTCTGATATTTTTTCGTGGATTAAGGTCTTTGTGTCTACAGTAGAATCCCTGTTATTGCTCTTGATGTCATCAATGATTTTGTTCAGCTTCACTCGCCTTTCACGGATAAGCTATTAAACGATAAAAGTTTAATTTAACACATAGTTATTACCTACAGTAGGCAGTGCTTTATTGAAAACTAAGAAACTGTTTTTTGTATACAGAAATGACAAAAATCAATATGTACCTTGTCGCTGTAGTCACGGACGGTTTTAATGGTGTCCATCATTTCCCTGTAGATTGGAGTCAGTTTGAAGATGAAGCTAATATTCCTCCAGTAGGAGAAATAGTTTTCAGTGGCGATTTTGATAATTCTGTAAAAAAGCGGTAATTAGTTTCATTTTTGGTCATTAATTGCTTAAATAATCTAATGTCCAAAATCATAATAAGGATAAGTTAGACATAATGTTCGAAACCTAAAATGGTAAATTAAAAGTCTGTTTGCTTACCTTCCACTAGCATCCAAGTAAGGGTGATCTGGGTTGGCAAGCATGTTGTGATCGACTCCCATAAGGGTGTTGCAGAGGATGTCGAACATGAAAGGTCTTAGGTATCTGTACAAATCAACGGGAGCCTTATCCACGTATTGGTCCAGCACTTTGTTAAGAGCGCCCATGCGAGCGTTTACAGCTTCGACTCTTGCTTCCAAAGTCTTGAAGTGGAAACTGGGGGTCATCAGTTTGCGCGTGGACTTCCATCTTTCACCTAAAATACATTTTTGTATTTTAATTTAACTTAAACATGCATTTATTTAACAACCGAGCATTAACGGGGATGTGGTAACTTTTGCTTCTTTAGTATTTGGTTAACGTTTAATTCTAGGTCGTAAATTGTTTGTTAAGACCAGGCAACACAATACTGCTATAGTATGCATTAATGCCTTCCTGGCTTTAAGTGGGCTGCGCCTGAAAGAGCCAAAGCGGCTCGCCGCAACAAAACGAAGTTTTGTTTTGCAGACAGTGGCTAAAACTAAAATGTATAAGTACTATCTTAAAAATCACATCACTTATTGAACTGCATAATGTTTTACCTTCGGAAGTTGACACCGAGTTCCCGAAAAAGGGCATCATGGCAGCATTTCTCTCAGTTGGCTTAGCCAGTTCTGTTGGATGTCCCAGGATTGACTAAAAAGAAAAAAATGTTCGTAAGCTTCAATGTGAAAGAAAATATCTTGAGTGGGTTACAATCTGAACTGGAAAACAGTTTATAGCATGTAGACATATTTTATACAAGTCCATACAGTAAAGTTGCAAAGAAATATTTGAAAATATAATATGTTTTGTTTACGCTATCCAGTTACTATATAAAAATCTTTCTAAATCCCTAATGTCACCAAATTAATCCAAGCAAATATTGATAATAGATAACTACAACGAAAAACTTGCGTTTGAATTAGTAAATCGATAAGATACCATAATACATGCGAAGTCGCTTAAGGCGTACAGGCATAATAGTTCCTCTTAATTCTCTGTTTTGTGTGTATGCATATATTTTATAGTCTACTAGCTGTTGCCCGCGACTTCGTCCGCGAAGAATAGGGGTATTATAAAAATAGCCTACGACGTATTCTCAGACCTACTGAATATAGAAAAAAAAGTTTAATAAAAATCAGTCAAGCCGTTTCGGAGTAATTCGATATAACAAACACCGTGACACGAGATTTTTATATATTAGATATATATTGATATGTATTGCAATAAATGCAAATTGTATTAGTTTATTACAAAAATAAAATATACAAAATGTACCTATTAGTTTATTGCTATAAATGTAAATACTTATTAATGTTTATCTGTATAATGTATGCGCATTTTTAATGTACTATTTATTTAGGTTAATTTTAGATTTAGGTTTTTTTACTCTACTCTTGTTCCCGCCGTCCTGTCAATCATTCAAAGTTTAACTGGAAAAGATCCCTTTAAAGGATAAGTTCACATTTTTACATCTGTTGATTTCATGTGATATTTTTTGTACAATAAGGAGTTATATGTGTATAAACGTACAATTCATGTATAGGTACGCGTATTAAGTAAGACGCAAGTATTCGTTCAATTTATCCTTGAAACCGGGAATTCCACGCTTAGGTTTGCTGTGCATAGATAACCAGCGTAGGTATTATTTTCCCTTCCAAATAAAACAATCTCGGTACTACAATTTTATGACAATTGCTGCTATCGCGTTAGTGCTTAATCCACTAGCTTACGAAGATTAATCTTATCAATAATTCTAAATTAACGGAACGATTGCATTCGGACTGTGACGATTCTCTGTTTTAATCTATTTCAGAGTTTTTGTAACAAATACAAGTTTAATATTTTTTAAATGCTACTTACGCCGACATCATCAGATTCGCACAGCATCACCCATTCTTCAGATCCGACCGTCAGACGATAATTTGTCATTCCATGTTTCCTCCACAAGTCCATCAGAATTTTGGAAACACCTGCAAGAATATATTTTTAATAACTTCGTATGTGCTGTATTTTATCGTCTATTATTTAACATTAGAGACTACGTTGAGATATGGAAGGTTTTCATAGAGGTAGTCCAGATAGTACCCAATTTTCTCTTTTAATTCAAACAATTAAGAAAGTTGTGTACTATTATTTATAATTTGATAATTAAAATCAAGAATTTATGTAAACTAAAAGAAAAATCCAATATCTATAGAGAAAATTAGAAGAAATATGTTTATGATGAATCTATAATAAAGAATGCGTCGCTCGCACTCTACGTCTGAATATTTAATAGAGATCTTTGCGCTCTGTGTCGACGGATATCAAGACTAGAAAACTAACTGTGAAGAATATTTTTCAAAGTTAAAATAAATCAGAAAAAAACTTGCAAAAAATACACTTTATCATGAAATTTACCAAAACCTTTACGAGATGGAACCTGCATACACCTGTGAAGAAAATCAATGGTGTGTGTGAAGTTCCTAATCCACACTGGTCCCGCGTGAGACCACAGCCGAAGCCCTCTCATTCTAAGAGAAGGCATGTGCCTTGCGTCTTTCGACTTGGACGTATTTAGGCAGAAATGATGATGATGACTTGAACATTTAGCTCTAGCTAATTGTAAATTACCAAAAAAGTTACTAACCGTCAGAATCAAAGCCAAGTGCCAAAGCGTTTCCGATGATAGGCAGTCCTTTGTCTCCATTGAACTTGCTGAGAAGAGCCCAAACTCTTGTGCTCTTCCGCATGTAGTCGTGCAAAAACACCAACGCCACCAGCACACACACTAGTGTAGCTATGAAGATCATTGTAGTACTGAAATCAATCATTTTGCCGTCAGTAAAATAACTTTACAACCCGTCTAGTGCAGCAGTCTGCAAGTATGCAAGTGGGTCCACCCAAAATTAAATTACGGGCGTCGGTTCGCGTACTTTTAAAACAAATTCTTATCAATTTAACTCAAGCATAGCAGAGACATTCCAAGTACAAATTCATTCACCAATCACGCGTTAATACTAGTGATAAGCGCGAATTTCTTTGCCGAGGAAATATATAATAACTAGCTTAGGCCCGCGGTTTTGCCACTGTGGCAGAATAAAACATAACTACTGTTCCCTAACCCGCAGTAATTAAGAGAAATTCCTTTTTAGTGCAACTCTGAGGTACTCAAATTATATATGTTCCCAATTTCCATTCTTTAGCTCTATCTAGTGGTATTGGTTGTGCATCTACTAAATAGTCAGTCAATCTTGGTACTCTTTCATAAACTAAGAATTATATTTAATTAATGTCTTATGTATGATTTTTTGTATCAATATTTTGTTTCATTTGAAGTCTACGTGAACTGAATGTTGTTTAAAGTTTCATTTTACTTATCAATAAATGCACGTCGGCATGTTGGCATGATGCGATTTCTTGATAACTTTGCTAGTCCAAGTTTGCAGTAACTGCATCCCCGTATGCAGTTTTGACTAGTTGATAAGTTTTGTTTAGTTTGAGACTTCGCGAATCTCTTGCGTGTGTTTACTTATCCTATTAGATAGTCACGGATTCTCCCTTGTTTATAAAAAGTTACAGACCTGATACAGTGAATGTATGCAAAGGCAAATGTCATAGTGATAGATACAGATAAATTAGTTACGTTAACATGAGCTTAACATACGTTTACAAGTGATAAAAAATGATAATGATAAAAAGTTTCAAACGAATACTCTAAATGAAACAGTATCAAGATCAGAGAAACTATTGTCTAGCTAAAGCTTAAGTTTATTCTTATCAATAAATAATTGCAACTAACTAACAGTTTATAATGATTCACGGTTAATAACATTAAACATTAAAGGGTTTTTCCGAACCGGTGGTAGATTCTTCGACGTTCATAGGAGCATCAATTGATACCTAAATTGAATAAAGAATTTTGACTTT
This sequence comes from Archips xylosteana, assembly GCA_947563465.1. Lineage (NCBI taxonomy): Eukaryota > Metazoa > Arthropoda > Insecta > Lepidoptera > Tortricidae > Archips > Archips xylosteana. The sequence continues at coordinate 13,305,934 of OX387349.1, forward strand.
GACATATTTCTTATCCGTCTACCAGTTATGCAATTGCCATCCGTTGAAAAATCTATAGCTTATTAAAGGTAATTGCGGTCTACATCCCGAAAAAAAAATCACAACTATGTATTTAGATAAGTCTAACAAATAAACATAAACTTATGAAACTTTTAAGTTTATCTTATCACGTATTAGCAAAAATCTCACGCATTGGAAATCTCGCGCAGAGTAGTGCCGCCGTACGTCAGCGGCATGCCCGCAATCGTATTACCTTAATCACAATATTGCTCCACGGAGGGCAGTTTGTATGTTGTCGTAATGGCGCTCCACTATGTTACCCCGCCCTACCATATACCACACCTGGCTATTTGTAAGCCACGCTTTAGGAACACGAAAGGATCTATTACCCAATAGGTATACGAAGAATTTGTTAGGTAAGGTATGTTTTTAGAGATTTTGCACTGTTTCTGCACCATGAAAAGTACACATATTTGGTAAATACTTTAAAGATTTCAAATCTAAGGTGACAAAAAGGGACACTGAGTTCGAATTTCGCAAAACTCAAGGTAGGTAGAGTTTTAAATTATTTTCTTTTGTGCGGTCTATTTATTAACGGCCAGTATCAATGCTTTTTAAAAAGTACGACGGTCGTTAATACATAGATCTCATTTGTTTTCAATGTAATCCTCATTATTAAAGCTGCATAAGCAGACATCATTCACGATGATGAAGTATTTGAAATAGTAATTCGGGCCATTTGCAATTAGCGGGAAATTTTGTTAAGCGCCGGGCAAGTTGCGGCACTGATCAGCCGCCGGCACGTCGGGACTTCCTAACACTCATTAATTTCTTTCAAGTCCCGGCCTCCAACTTCTCCGGCTCTTTCACACCAACAATTATTAAGGAATTACTTTTGGTTCATTATTCTGCGAAAATTACGAACACACTCGTTAGACGTATTTCCGATTGAACACATCGCAAGTTAATTGTAACTTCTTGTTTGAAACTAGAGCTATTAGATAATATTGTGGCTTGATTGCCTTGTAAACAAATGTTTAACGATACAGTGTGGTTCTCGTAACAAGAATCAAATTGTATACGCTGTGGAAATAACGACGGAGGTTTCGATTTATTTTTAGACTAGCTGAAAGCCTGTTAGCGAGGAATATATTGCGGCTAGAACTAGCAGGTCCAAGTTTGAAGGGAATCAGTGGTGGGTAACGTTGTTGGCTACATTATGCAATAAAGTTTTAATCGAATTAACTTTTCAATAAATCTAGCCTAGTTGCTACATTGTACAAGAGCTGCTAACCGCGGATAATGGAAACCAATAAGTGGATATTAAAACTCATGTTTTGTTTATCCAATGCCAGAACGAAATTCATAAAAAAATTGAAATAATATGAACATGACAAAACTTACTTAGTAAAATAAAATCCCGATAGAATGATATCTCGAAACAGAAAAAGTATTGCAAAAACACAATAAATTTACTTTTGTTTTGCGAAAACACACGCAGAATATTTAAAAAAATATTTTTTTTATTTCCCGCGCTGCAAGAGAGTCGTACGAGACGCAACTTGCTGAGAGGCGCGCAGGAAACAAATTAATTACACAAACAAAGTTCGCCCGTATATATTACGACGGGGATGACTCCGCGACTACTTAGAGCTTACGCTCATAACGGAATCTGAGTAATGAAGTTAGGTATAATTGAGACGTGGCTATGCCCCTCGGGTAACGAGTTCGCACCTCGCATACCGAACAGTCTCGCGCTCCCCTTTCATCCCACTTTGTCAGTGTTTACACAACAAGGCGTTTGCTTTAATTGTGAAACTAACGTCGCTTCGCTTTCACGCAATCTCTACGTTTCTAATTTCAATACAATTCAAGGAAAGCACTGGTGTATCCAATATCATTCGACCCAAGATCTACTGCTTACTGGCTAGTCTCTTTCATCATCATCATCATATTCGGCCTATATAATATGTCCCACGGCTCTCAGAATGAGAAGGGAGAATGAGAGGGCCGATTGGGAACATCATACACGGCATTATATTGTTTGACAGGTGTGAGCAGGATTTTTCACGATGTTTTCCTTCATTGTAAAGGTCGTACCTGGTACAGGTACTACCTGGGTACGATCGCTAGTCGATAGCCGTCATCGACATGTCAATTGATAAACCATTTGGCCACCCCTGAAATCAAAAACGTTGGAGGAAATGCTACGTTTAAATTTGTAACACAAAGGGAACACCTGCCGAACCTTGTCGAGGGACAACATGTGTCTATCTGTCCGTATTTCACAGGTATTTTACTTGGAAATTATAAGAGCTGTAGCTCTTTAATTTTAAGTTCTATATAATCTGTACTTATATATAAATGGCAACCGTTACTGACTTATCTATCAACGCACAGCTCAAACCACTAAATGGATTGTAGTGAAATTTGGCGCACAGATAGCTACTATGATGTAGGCATCCGCTTAAAAGGGATTTTTCGAAATTCCCAGAGGATAGGAAATAAATGGAATTTATATTTTCGCTTCAAAGTGGCCCTATCTCCGTAACTACAATTATTACAAACTTGAAATTTGGCATGCAAGTAAATAGGCGATTATAACATTAAAAACTAATTTTAAGATACCCGTGAAATCGGCGAGTACAGCAAGCAAATATTCAATTGCAAGCTTTGCTTGACTACGTATATAGGCTGTTGCATTTAGATCGATCGGTTAGTATCGGCAAGTCTTAAACTATAAAAATAACACATGAAAGATCTGTTCTAAGGAACCATGTCGTCGATTTAAGTAACACGAAAAACTGCATTCATAGTCTTCAAAAAGAACACTTAGTTAGTTCGGGAATCGAACCCGGTCATGCTGGAGAAAAATATTTATATTAAAGTCCCGGTACCCGTCTGTCTATAACCAAATCAAGAATGTTAAATTTGACCCATTTTTCGTGATCGGATTTACTTAAGGTATACCTTGTAACACGGCAGACCTCCGTGGTACGCAACTGGCCGCTTACAGAAAAACAAAATTCTAAATTCTGAACTATTGATTTTCTTTTGTTTTTTTTTCACGTCATTGGCTCTACAATTTGGCAAGGCTTATGCCGAAATTTGATTTCCTCAATATATAATTATAATTTATATTCGGTAATCATACTAATTTACCGAGTTGCTTGTATTTTAAAGGGCTGCCGCTATTGCAGGTACTGTAAATATTATTTGTTAAGTTCTTTCTCTGTATTTTCTTATACATAAATTGTGAAACCTAATCCAAGTCTCGTTTAGTTTTCTTTCACTGACCTAGGCACTAAAACGAGACTTGGATGGGTGCTTCAAGCAAGCAGTAAAGCAGGATATTTCTTCCAGCCCTTCCTTTTCCGCTTCTACCTACGAACGTTCTGCTCTACTGCCTCGGAGCAGACCGCCGGTGAAGCCTGAACTCCCTATTGGACGCTCCGAGGCTACTCGAATACCCTGCCCTGCCTTCCCACCTGTCCAGAAAACCTAGGCCAGTGTTTTTTTATTATTTTATTAAAGAGCAGTGCTGACTGGAACAATTTGTACATACATATTTTATACTGTATTATATTTTATTTACCTACTACATAGTCTCTTATTTCTCCGACCGGCTAGCCGGTTACAACCTACATGTGTAGATAGGATACAATACAATACAATACAATGACTCTTTATTGTACAACACAAAGAAAAATAATACAGAAAAACAAGTACATGGAAAATAATATACAAGGTAAGCAATAGGCGCCCTTATCGCTTCGAAGCGATCTCTTCCAGGCAACCATTTTACGAAGGAAAACAACAAGGAATGTATTGTTGATGTTAGATGTATCTATAAAAATGCAGTTAACAAAAGTACAGTCAGCAAAAACTTGTATTAAAAATGAAATAAAAAAACTTTTTAATTTTTTTTTAAAATTCTGAACGCAGTTTTCTTGTTACTAAAATCAGTGAAATGGTTCCTAAGAACAGATCTTTGTATATCTTAAGTTTCAGACTTACCCATACTGACTGATCTAAATGTATCACCCTGTATAGTCAAGCGAAGCTTGATATTGAATATTTGCTAATACCTACCATACGCGTGACCTGCCACGCTCTTGGCCGGTTTTTCTTTTTAGACATGAAAAAGAAACCGAATTTGCTTTTCTAATGGGAATAAAGTGAACGAAGAGAGCAAAGTTCTGTGTATGGTCCTCCAGCGGTAGGAAATTCGAAAATGCTCATAAAAAATTAGGTAGTGCATATTTTCATAAACAAAATAAAAAACCGTAAGGCTTTCGATCGGCTTTGCCATGTATGTAAGTCACCATAGACGAACGAAACTAGTTTTTATGAATGAACCCAAGACCTAAGGTAACCTAGAAAACATCTGTCGTAGGCTACGCTCGGGAATACCCCCACGTAACTCTTATGAGTAAACCGTCAATTGCGTAATTCTATCGATTAAAGTATCAAATTGGAAATAACCTCCGCGGGAAACACTTCAGTAGGTATATTAGACCCACTTCCTTCCTTAACGCGGCGTAAAAATATAATTTTTTATCTTCGTGTCAAGTTTACCTGCCTGTGTTGTTGATTTCATCATCATCATCATCATTTCAGCCATAGTACGTCACTATTGGAGATAGATAGGCCTCCCTCATTACGGTTGAAAGCAGCTCGGTTGATCTGTGTATCATCAAGCCAAATTTTATTATTTATTTTACGTTTAAAATGGAAAGTCCGATTATTCTTGTCTTTATTCATTGGGGAAACGTAATTAATCGTAACTAAAAGCATACATTCGTATCGAAAATTCAGTGCCTCCAGTGAAAAGGGGAATAAGACGAGTTATGCCCTTATGTTTTTATTACACCATTGGATTCAGCGTGTTCGGTTACGTATTGTGACAAAAGGACATATCTCTAGTTATCCCCTAACCCAGATTTTTCGATTACACTATGGGCATAACTCACCGTTTCTAAAGGCATATTGCTATTTATCGTGCAATTTTTTATCAGTCTAACGGTACAAGTGCTTTTAACTCAAAAAAAAACATCCAACCTAAAGACATGACTGCAGTTATTTTTTTACAAAAACACAAAACTCGTGTTGTTCCGTAATAATGTGGTCATAAAATAGAACTAAAAGCGACTGTTTCCTTATATCACGGTGTACATAAAGGCATAACTCGAACTATTTCCTTATTTCACTCGAACTAGTCCCTTATACTACAGAGTACATAAAGGCATAACTCGAATTGTTCCGTTGCTCCGCTAGCCGCGATAGGTCATATCTGCACCTAGACCACCTTGCTATGGGCTGATGCTCACAATAGGAAACAATGCGTTTTATTACTTTAAAGTTTTGTATGTTTATTTCGATTTTGGGGGTACATTATTCATTTTTAATCATATTTATTTATAATTATAGAGGTGAAATAATTCACTTTAATTGAGTGTCTCTTCAAAACGGAAAGTAAATTGATAAATAAGGACTTTAACTCGCCGTGTTTTGAATCCAGGAGTAAGAGCCAAAATGGTCCGACACTTATACCGAGAATATCCCAGACATCAGCCTGTACGAAATTAGGATGGGCCTGTAACAGCTCAAGAACAACAAATCGCCGGATGAGGATGGAATTACATCTGAGCTTTTGAAAGCGAGTGGATCACCGGTACTTAAAGTCCTTCAGAGGCTCTTTAATTCTATATTGGGCGAAGGTACCACACCGGAAGAATGGAACAAAAGCATGGTGGTGCTGTTCCTTAAGAAAGGTGATAACATCTTATTGAAGAACAACAGGCCTATCTCGCTTTAAAGCCATGTCTATAAGCTGTTCCCCATGGTCATTAAAAATCGTCGTGAGCTCAGGTTTGATGACTTCCAGCTTCCGGAATAAGCCGGATTCCGAAAAGGCTATAGTACCGTAGACCACATACATAATCCGCGGCAAGTCATACAGAATATCGAAGAGTATAACTTGCCGCTATGTCTAACGATTGTGAACTAACTAGGAGAAAGCCTTTGATTTGATTGAATCATTGGTGGTGCTCGAGTCTCTCCAGAGATGCCGTATTGACTACCGGTACATCGAAGTGTTGAAGTGTTTGTATAAGAAATGCCACTATGTTGGTCCGAGTACAAAAATAGACTTCGTAGACGATTCCTTTAAAAAGAAGCGTGAGACAGGGAGTTGTTTATCTCCGAAACTGTTTACTGCCGCTCTGGAAGACGCCTTCAAGCTCCTGGAATGGAGATGCGGTGCTTCACTACAGGCCTGATGAGTAGGCTCAGTGTTGCTCAACGAGCTATAGAAAGGACTATGCTCGGGGTTTCTCTACGGGATCAAATCATGAATGAAGTGAGAGAACAATAACCGACATAACCAAACGGACTAGCTTAAAAAATGACTAATTTAGCACGCAGAACAGAATGATGGCCGTAGAGGCCGAAAAGTTCTCGAACGGAGACCATGGACTGGCAAGCGCAGCGTGGGACGCCCTCCAAGATAAACGGACGATTTGGTAAAGGCCACAGGTTCAAGGTGGTTGCAAGCCGCATCCAACCGTAATAAATGGGTATCAATGAGCGAGGCCTATGTTCAGCAGTGATCGTCCTGCGGCTGAAATGATGATGATGATGAAATATTTAAGTACTGCCCTACTCGTTTTGATATCAATTATTACAGTGGACTAGAAAGTTGTGTCTATTATAATTGATAGACCATAATATGACTGCCTTCCAATTAGTAGGTAATATTTTATATTTTGTTTTTATTATAATAGTTGTGAATGTTTATGATTCGGCTTTACTGATAAATTTATAACATAAGTACCTACTAGGTACCTACCTAGTATATCCATTCACTTAGATAATGTCGCTTTACCCGCATGCACTTGTGGTTATTGTAAATAAATACCAGTTTAAGTCGATGTAAATTGCCAAATTCACTTGCGAGTACGCGTACGTTTACGCGGCGGCATCTGGAAGCAGGCAAGAAGTAGGCAGGAACTGAAAGGGCTGACTGAAACCCTGACGTAGATGATTTTAATTACGACGGCGAGTAAAAACCACTCATTTTTGATGAAATGTCTTATTTTTAATACAATTTGGTTTTACTTTATAGCATAGTTGTACCCATATACATTATCGATTTTCTTGAATAAGTCGCATTATTCCTTTATTTGTGAAAAACATGGGTAGAATAAGTATTGTTATAACCATAAAACAGCCGTACTTAAGGGAATAAGTCATCTTATGTCGTAAGGTGACTCAAAATTGACTAACACAATTCATGTTATACCTTTATACTTTCGTGACTAAGGGCATAACTCGAAAAAAACTTAAAAAAAATATGTATAGAATAAATAAATGTTAAAGCAATACCCATTAAACGAAAGATAAAACCTGTACCTATAGCCTGAAACCATAAAATAATCTAATATTATACGCTAAAGACCCAAAAACAACGAAATAATGGTTTTTTGCCTCTCCTGAAAAGTAGCGATTTTGAGTTATTCCCTTTTTCACTGGAGGCACTGAATTATTCTACAATGTAAAGTATTAAATGTGAGGCTTTAAAATAACACACAAAAAGTAGGCACATTATGTGAGGGCACCGACTTCTACGTAAGTGCCAAATTTTTGACGTAAAGTGCTTAAAGAGTATGGCAACAATTTTGTACGGAAATGTTTAGTTTCTCTTTCATACGTTGTTTTCTATGCTATTTTGTGGAATCCTACATTTATATTTACCCCTCGGCCCAATTTTTTAACAACAGGCATTTAAGTTTTAGGATACAGAGAATAAAACTGGTACCTAATTAAATTAGCCAGTTAGGGCTCCCACACAATACTGCGTACGTCGCATCGCAGTATTGTGTGGGAGCCCTTAGATAAAAAATTTCGGCTTTCATATTCTCACTAAGCAATTCTTAGTTTTAGCTCATCACAACAATGAAAAACAAATTAGGTACTGGAAAACGGGGCACCTTTGTTAAAATTGGGCTACGATAATAATTTTTTGAATTGCTATAAAGTAAAAATTCGTGTGAATAGTTAATTGCCCGCGGCTTTCCCCTAATAGAGCTAGGTCATCTGCGTACCCTATCACCCTATGCCTTCCACCCAGCTCCAAACCTACGTCCAATGACAACACTTTCCTCACGACATGCTCTAGAGCCAAGTTGAAAAGCAAAGGCGACAAGGCAGCACCCTGCTTAAGGCCGGTCATCACCGCAAATTCCTCGGACAGCTCTCCCCCCACTCTGACTCTCATCCTACTCTCCTTTGCTACCGCCGTCACCATGACAACCAGCTTTCGAGGAATATTAAAATTCATTAAAATGGAATACAAGGCTTCCCGGTCGATGCTGTCGTAGGCCTTCGCAAAGATTGAGGAGCTAGTGGCTGAGCCTAATATTATCGGCGAATTTAAATCTCACAGGCTTCGGTGGCTCGGCCACTTGCTGAGAATGGGGGAGGATCGAGGGGTCAAGAGGGCGTATTTGGGACGCCCAACTGGACGTCGTCCAGTTGGTCGGCCGAAGTATCGTTGGGCTGATGCTGTGGAGGCGGATCTGCGACAGCTTCAATCCGGTAATTGGCGTGAAACTGCGCAGGATCGAGCTGGGTGGCGTGCTCTCATTTCGGAAGCCAAGACTCATTTTGGGTCACTGAGCCAAACTAGTTAGTTAGTTAGTTAATTGGAGCTAACTTTGACATGTGGACGAAAATATTATCAATGAACTCGTCGATTGGATTGCTACAAACGAGAAAATAAATTAGATAATGATTTTGTTGTCAAATTAATTCTTAAAGTCGCCTTGTTTTACGGTATTTAATTCTTGTTTCTTTTCAACTTACTAACATAATTATGTATACATGAGTCATTTAGTTGCTCGAAAATAAATGATTATTATTATTATTATTATTAACTCTTAGTGGTACTTCTGTAGAACAGGTAGGTACCAACAAACTACATACTGCATGCAATTTCGTAAAAAGATATGGTTAATTTTTACCTAAAGTTTCAATGAAGAAAAATTCTAAATTTATCGTTTGTTTGTTTGGCTAATTAGCATCAGTCAAATATTTAAAACTTGATTCAGAAACATTCGTTTAATCTTGATGTACCTACTTATATACTTAATCATAGAATGTTCAGACATTTCTTTTAATCTTCATTTATTCAAGTCTGGGGTTGGATTTAAAAACGTTTCAATTTCGTTTTAAGCCTAATTATCTCGAATAATATTATTTCTTAAGTAACTAATTTAATTAGATTTACTATTTTTTACGGTATTACTCGCATTTTTTTTCTTAACACACAGACATAGGATAGCGGCCATCTTTGCTGTCATAGGTATTGTTCGGTGATATGCGGGTATGATCACCGGGAGTTCCCATACTTTGCACGTCATTCAGCTCACGATAAGGCCGAATGTGACAATCCATCGCCCGACCGCAAATGCAACCTTTCAACGTCTCATCCGACCACGGCCAAGATTAGAGACCAAACACGTCATATTTTTCGTTTAATCTGTAATCAATATTAATTCATGGGATAAATGATTCTACTAATATTATAAATGTGACTCTTTTACACTAAAACGGCTGGACTACTATGAATGCAATTACAATACGTTTACTTTTAGTTTACCACTGACAGATGGCTTGCCTTCATTTCATTTCCAACTTTAACACCATACAAATAAAGTAGCTATTACAAAATCTGCAAACGTGGGTTGTTGTTGTATTCTAAAATTGGCTTTATTTGTAGGTCGTTAAAGTTGAATATGAAATGAAGGCAAACCATCTGTCATTGGTAAACTTTATGTAATTTTACTGTAGGTATGTAGATTTACCAACGGCTACCCAGGCGGGGGAGTGGTTTCATACTTATATGATTAGTGTTCTAAATGCCCGCACGAAGCGCTTCGCTTCATTATTCCTCGTTTATGTAAGAAATAGATGCACACGCATTTCTTACATAAACGTGACTATCGTAAGGTCGCGGGTGAGCAAAATTCAAATTCAAATTCAAAAATATTTATTTCGGATAAATGACACATTTTGGCACATCATCCATAGGCAAAGTAATTGTTTCAGTTCATTAAAAACTATCTTATGTTATTTCTAAGGTCTCAAAATATCTCCATACCAAATTTAATGTAAATCCGTAAAGCCGTTATTGCGTGATTGCATAACAAAAATCCAAACATTCAAACATCTTCACAAACTTTCACATTTATAATATTAGTAGGATTATATTATTTTAAATATTGCTCCTATTATAAATATTATAGGTCTTAAAGGTAGTGCCGCGCGTTTTTATGACAGTAAGTAACATAAGTTGCATCAAAATTCAGTTGTGGTGTGTGTCATTCAGTAACATGAAAATATTTTTGTCAGTTACTCAACGTCAAATTATTTCCTCGTGCTTGTTTCTCCAGGTTGGTTACAAACTAGATATGAATGTGACTAGGGAAATAACAAGTAGTTTTGTCAAACCTCAAATGTATGAGTTTGCAGTGCAACTAACAGGTAATAATAATAATCGTCCTGGCCGATTTCAGCTACGGCGACTGCTTCATCTCCGCTCGTGTGCCCTCATATTTTATGGCTCGCATAGCCAACTTTTTTCAAAAACGACCGTGCACACAACGGGCACGTGAGGACACCATTCTCAAAATTATATGCAATTGCTGCTGGTGATCGAGCTTTTAACTCGTAGCGTTTGGTGTCAAGCTCAAATCGACGCTGAGCTTCAAACTTGTCAATTCCGTGCCTCACGACAGACCTCCACTCGCCACGACGTGTAGCAAGCTTCTCCCACTGAGATGGCTTCACGCCACATTTTTTCATGTGAAGTTTCAGCACATCTTTATACCTAAGGAGTTAACCGCCAAGCTTACGCTTGCCTTCCTTAAGTTCTGAATAAAAGATGCGCATAGCCACTCGCTCCTCCGCCATCCGTGAGACGTGCCCGCACCACTGAAGTTGACGCTGCATGAGATAAGACTCGATGCCGCCCACATTGGCTCGTCACAGCACTTCAGTGTTCCTCACGCGGTCGGACCATTAGATCTTTAGGATTTTACATGACATGACGGCCTAGTGGTTAGAGACCCTGACTATGAAGCTTGAGGTCCCGGGTTCGATTCCCGTGTCGGGGCAGATATTTGTATGAAAAATACGAATGTTTGTTCTTGGGTCTTGGGTGCTTAATATGTATTTAAGTATGTATCTATCTAATAAGTATGTTTATCCGTTGCCTAGTACCCATAACACAGGCTTTGCCTTGCTTACTTTGGGACTAGGTCAATTGGTATGAATTGTCCCGTGATATTTATTTATTTATTATTTATTTTCGGAGACATTTTAGGTGGAACCGATCCAGCGAGCGAATGTGACGACGGTACATAGTCCACGTTTCCGCGGAGTACAGGATATTATTTAGGCAGCACGACCGCCATGGACACAGAGACTTTTGTTGCCATCATCACAACATCATCTGCCATGTCATGCGAACGAAAAATTTTTTACATCCAGCTTACCAAAAGCCGCTACTCAGCAGCAATCTTGCTATTAATTTCAGCAACTTTGCTGATAAAGTGCTGCTCCCCAAATAGCGAAACTTGTCAACCTGCTTAAAATATTCTAAAAAGTGGGACAAACCCGAACCTGATAATTTCTTCCATTGACTGTTATATCGTACCTACTTATGAAAATGTAAACCAATGTAGGTACAGCTTGGCGATTATAAGGAAAGGTGTTGCTTTGTTGGATAGCTGGTGTGCCTCCTCTCAGAATGAAAGGGCTTGGGCCGTAGTTCCCACGCAGGCCCAGTGCGGATTGGGAACTTCACACACACCATTGAATTTCTTTTCAGGTGTGTTTGCTGTTTGTTTGTTTGTTTGATGTTTTCCTTCACCATAAAGCTCATGGTATAATCAAATATAATTTTGCACATAAATTCCGATGCGAGCCCGGATTCGCACCCACGACCCTCTGCATGAGAGGCAATAAATCAAACCACTAGGCCACCACGGCTTATATACGGCTACCTATAATAGTTGTATTATAAGTATTATATAAAGTTCACTTGTCCTTGAAATCCACATCACTATTACAATATAAATAAAAAGATACAATTTTTTAATAATCGTTATTTATTTTTAATTGGTGTACCTATAGTGTGTAGTTAAATAAGTGACGAGGCTCTGTTGTAATTAGTCTCTCTGGTCGTTGGGGAAAACCGCATCTTCGCTGCAAGTCCAAGCCGGTTTTGGGTTCAGTTCATACACCTCGGTTTTTCCGTACTTGTGAAAGCTTGTCATTACAGCTTTTATTTTAATATAACTGCAATGTTTGGGCTATTTGAGTAACAACATAAGTAGTATTTCAACAGAATTTTTATGGTATAAATAAATAAAATGGTCGTGGGTCGATTGACACCAATTGATCTAGTCCCAAAGTAAGCAAAGCTTGTACTACGGGTACCAGGCAATGTATAAACATACTTATATATAAACAAGCTGCTGCCCGCGACTCCGTCTGCGAAGAATTCGTTTATCACTATCCCGCGGGAACTATGCAATTTTCCGGGATAAAAAGTATCTTATATGTTAATCCGGATTATAAACATCTGTGTGCCAAATTTTGATCAGAATCTGTCAAACCGTTTTAGCGTGAAAGAGTAACAAAAATCCATCCATCCATCCATCCATCCATACTTACAAACTTTCGCGTTTATAATATTAGTAGGATAAATCTATACTTAAATTCATATTATTAAACGTCCAAGACTCGACCACAGATAATCGTATTTTTACAAGCTTTTATTTAGCTCACCCCGTTTGTTTTATTCTTGGGTCAAATCTTAGAAGTCGATTTGACCCACTTCCAGTGGTTGGATTCACCTGAAATTTGGTATACTTACTTATGTAGGTTGGATGACAATGCAAGTACAGTCAACAAAATGTACAGTCAGCGAAAAAGCTTCCTTTAAAAATGAAATTTTTAACAAAACTTATTCATACTGAGGTAATATGTCGTTTCGAAGCGATAAGGCCGCCCATTGCTTACCTTACATATTATTATTTTTCTATGTGCTTGTATTTCTGTATTGTTTTCTTTGTGGTGTACAATAAAGAGTCTTTGTATTGTATTGTATTGTCTGTCCTAGTCGGGAATCAATCGAACCCGCGACCTCAAGCTTCTTAGTCGGGCTCTCCAACCACTTTGCTATCCGGTCGTCAACTCTCCTAGACATCCTAACTCCTAACAAAACAAACTTGAAATCTTGTATAGTTACAGTATCGCAGAAAGAGAGAGAGAGAGAGAGAGCGAGCGACGTGAGTTCGAATGCAACACGGTGTAGTTGATGTGTAAGTACATTTTTGCTTTGTGATTTACTAACTTCGTGTAATGAAATTACAATACAATAGATACAATACAATGACTCTTTTATTGAACACCACATAGTTAGCAATACAGAAGACCGGTACATAGAGAAAAATTTGCAAGGTGGACTTGTATTGTCAGAGTGATATCTTCCTAGCAAACTTTTACAACAGAAAGAAGTATGAAATAGATTTCAGCAGGTGGTGCACTTTATAGCAAATGAGTGCAATAACAAAAATACTTAAAATAACCATGTATACTAATACACACATACACGCATGTATATTTACAACAGATATAGATAGACTAGTTGTTGCCCGCGACTCCGTCTGCGAAGAATTCGTAATTTATCACTATCTAGCTGGAACCATACATTTTTCTAGAATCAAAACTGTTCTACGTCCTTCCTTGGGTCTTACATTATCGATACGGTATCAAATTTCATGTAAGTTCTTAAATTGGTTCAGCATTTTAAGCGTGAAGAGAAGAGAAGAGTAAAGAAAGATACACAGAAACCTATATGTAGGTATGTAAATTTTTTTATTATAAACAATCATGGACATGATGACACAGCATCTAAAGGCTTAATCTTAAGTCTATAGAAAAATTAAGGTGATCCTGTGAGAATGGAGTTGTTATAACCCAAACTACACCACACCATTGATACCTCCTGAGAAGCAAAAACATTGGGTAACTTTCATGCAACTGTGTATGAAATGTGACGAAAAACATAGAGCCAAACAGTTTACTGTTTTAAACTTTCGTGATTTTCACTCATAATCGTGGTCACGAGTGAACTAAACGAAGTTGACACCCTACACTTCAGTTAACTAGTGACCATGGCTGCTGCAATGTGGCCGAAACGTCGAGGTAAATATTATTTTGCGTGATAAAATAATATATATATTATTTTGTATTGTAATTATGAGCTAAACAGTTGAATTCAAACCCACTTTTGGTTCCACTGTGGAGCTGTGTGACTCACAGGAGTGAGTCTTGATATTTTTGGAACGTAAACGTACCTATTACCAGAATATCAGACAATTCCATTAAATAAAAATCGTGTACATATTAAAACCAGAGTTAGGTGTCTTGCGTCTTCAGGGGATGGGGAGATTCTTTGATTTAATTGACTTGACGATGTGAGGAGCAAATTAATTTTATTACTTTACTTTACAATAAGTAATCGTGATATCGATACTCGAACAACCAGTACTTAAGCGATACGGACCTTGCGTACGGCGGTTGATGTGAACTCTACTGGAGGTTACTGTGAACTGCCTTCTTGCTCGGGAGTTGTTCATTTTAAATGCCGATGCGGTGGGGATTCTGGGAGCGTCGCTTGGTATCATCATGTAGGCACGCGGAAGGTTCTGGAATCCTTGCCAGGGATAAGCATGATGTGTTTCGTGGGAATGCATCAGCACCGCTTGATAAGGTGTTTGAGTTATTGCAGTGCTTATCGGTGCATCATGGTAGGTTTTGTCCGTTATCGTAAGGGTTGGCTGGCATGGATAAAATGCTTGAGTTATTGCTATGGTGCTGCGTCATGCTTCTGCGGTAGGTTGGGTGATGTAATTTCTTACCTCCTCCCCCCTTAAGAGAGAACTTTGGTGTAGAGGTTTGCCATTCTTAGCTCGCAGCCAGGTTTCAAGTAAAGCTTGAATGGTCCGTAGATTACTTCGTAGTATGTTTCTTCGCATTTGATGGTTGCTCTTGAGTATAGTAGGAACATACCGTCGTTGATATCTATTTTTGCTTCTTGTTCTTGTATTGTGCTGGTGATGCAGGTATGGTTGGTTTTTAGGGTTCCGTACCCAAAGGGTAAAAACGGGACACTATTACCCATACAACAAACAACAAACGTGCTTTATTTGCTCGTTTTTGCTCGACATTAGTACTTAACGGCAACAGTAAGACGCTTGAAATATTCACACAATATTTAGTTCTATATTCACTTTAAACATAAATAGTTAAATTAAATAAAACAAATATTTAAGGGGGGCTCCCATACAAGAAACGTGATTTACGCGAGTCCGACTGACACTTGGCCGGTTTTTTTTAGATGTAGTGCTTGGTGTATGTCGTATAAAAAAAAATAATAAATAAAAATGTTTTATTCAGTAACACAAACAGTTTAACAAAATACAGGTTGGTGCCTCTTTTTATGTATCAAGATACCTGTGCCAAGAGACACCGATCCTTAACTAAATGTAACTATAATAGCACAAGGTGAGTTTGAATTAAAATTAGGATCCAAATGAGTACAAATATCATACACCATTACCATTGACTAAACTTAGCATTAGAACTAGTAATAAATATTAGACGAGCCATACAGAAAAATGTGCACTCATGTATGAGTGTGTGTAAGTGAATGCGTTTGTATGTGTGTGTGTGTATGTGTGTGTGTGTGTGTGTATGCGTGCGTATGTATGTGTGTGTGCATGTGTGTGTGTTAAGTTTGCTTGCGTTAAAACCTAATGATGACGGATCGTATGGGATGTTGTTAGCGTCTTTCCACCAAAGAAGCTTGCAGATGAAAGTTTTGTCGGTTTTCTTGCATTGTTAAGCAGTGGGGTAGCCGTACCAAGTGTCTTTGATAAGGATAATAGGGTGTTTGATTTCTAGTTTTCTAGTATTTGACCATTTGGATTAGGGAAAGGGATGTTATTATATGTGTTACCTCTTTTGGTTTTAAATCCAGCTATCTTTGCAACAAAATGAATGACGTTTTGTACAGTATATACCATAATATGATCATGCGCTTCCTCAAAAATATCTTTATATGCTATGCCAGATTTGGCTAAGGTTATTCCTAACTCTAATATATTGATTATGTCTTCTATCAAAACAAAGCTTGTTAATATATCTAAGTTTACCTTATTGCTAGTTGTTATATCATATAAAGTATTTGTCTTTCTTAATGCTTCTAAGTCTTATTTCTACTTTGCTTATTGTTTGATTCAGGTTATCTAGCAAGATACTGAAGATACTAGATCTTGAAGTTCTTGCTTTTGTCGATTTGTTTGAGGTCATTTGCATCTGGGTTTCCCGTGATGAATTTTACTACAGTTACTAGGTAAGCCATCTAAAAGTCCACGTTTGCCTCAACCTTTATTTTGGTTCATTAAGCTGCTCAGTCTTCCTACTAAGTGCGTTATCAGTAGTTATCCTTGTAGACATTTCTTTTGTAAGTGTATTTAAGATTTCCGTCAATTTGCATAATCTAGTGATATAGCGGAAGCTTTCTCTTTTTAATATGGTTCCAATTTTCTCAAAATATACGCCATTCGGGTTCTTTAATCTTGTTATTTTTTATTTTTCGCTGCCTTGGACGCATAGGACCCTGTAACACAAACAAGCCTTAGATTATTTGCAGCTCTACGTTTTACTCGGCTAGCGAGATATACTTTCTTTTATAGGCTTTAATGTCGCGGGTATGTGTTTTTAGACGAGTGTAAAATACAAAAAAAAAATGTGCAAAATAAATTATGTTCGTAGCAGGTAGTTTTTCGTGAGTGTTTATTTGTGGTGCTGGTAAATCAGTATTTTTATTATATTCATCAGTTCGTTTTATTTGGGCTTCTCGTTTTGTTTTACATAATAACTCCTCTACATAAAAGAAAGCATGAATGAATTCCCGGTTTAATGTATTATTGTATAAACTTTCTCAGTGTTGTGAGGATCGTATCAATCTATCCGTCGCGATATCTAGGTTCTTGCATATATAGCTGGTCGATACAAACGTTTTCTAAGATGGCGGTCACCTGTGGCGAGTCTGCTTTATTCTTAGCTGAGTACAATAATTATTTTAAACGATTGGCGAATGCTAGTGGATTTTCATTAGGGAAACGTCTGATGCGCGTGATCTCTGCGATAATTTGTTCGACAGCGCGATTATCACCAAATTTTATTCTTAGGGCTTGGACTATTTCTTCTATAATATTAAATATTATACATTAGAGCTACTGCCTTGATAGCTTCACCACGTAGCTTACTTTTCAAAATTATGGGGAAATAGAGCCCTAGCATCTGCATCGGCCGCCCTAGCTAACATTGTTACTTGGTCTAGGAAGAAGTTGAGGGAGTCTCTGTCTCCTTCATACTTTGGTAAATATTTTTCATTTGTTGCGTGATTAAGAACCATTGTAGAAATAAATCGACGAAAACACACAAACAAAGGAAGAAAAAGTTTGGGGTTACACACACAATAAGAGAGTTATGAGTGAAGGAAAGTTTACTCACAAGGTAGCCAGTATAATTGTTGCCTTCATGTGATCAGATGTGGGTCTTCAGCCTCTTCAAGTGGAAAATTTTCAGGACTCGGTGCAATTTCGTGCTCGTGATGCCTGGGAGACTGCTGTAGCGCTGTCAACAGTTATGTGTCTTGCGTCTTCAGGGGATGGAGAGCTTCTTTGATTTAATTGACTTGACGATGTGAGGAGCAAATTATTTTTATTACTTTGCAATAAGTGATGTCTTAACTATCGATACACGAACAACCAGTACTTAAGCGATTCGGAGCTTGTGTATGGTTGATGTGAACTCTACCGGAGGTTGCTGTCAACTGCCTTCTTGCTCGGGGGTTGTCCTTTTAAATGTCGCGATAAGGGTAAGGATCCTTGCCAGATAAGCAAATTAAGTAGGTAATAAATTATCAAAACAATAAGAAACAGATATATTGTTACAACAATATTTAATTTTCTTATTCTAAAAATAGGACGTCCCATTGCTGAACACAGGCCAACTCTTTTTTTCTACAAGTTTTTGTATCTTTTTAAAATTCTTGTCAAAATGGGTCAAAACGGTCTTAATTATCTTGGCCTCTCCGTTTTGATCTCCCCCTGCTCCGGTGCCTGCAACCCTTACCTTACCATTAATATGGTACCATTTTGGAGCAAATTATAATATGCTAAACAATATTGAGATCCCATAGTTTGCATCAAAGGAAAAGGCCTCAAAGTAGGTATAAGTTTTATGTGAAATTGTTAAAAGACAAAAATTTAATTTCCATGTCAACGTAGCTAATAGGTAACCTAAGTACAAATTTGCACATAGTCAATTATAAATTTACATACAATTTTCCATTATCCTTATAGATAAAAATGTACAAAAAACAATAAGCTTGTAACTTAAGACTAGCTTAAGTGGCAGTGGGCAGGGCACATCGCTCGTAGAACTGACGGCCGATGACGCAGTGTAGGTAGGCCTCCAACAAGATGGAGCGACGACCTGGTGAAGGTGCCGGGAACGCATTGGATGCGGATGGCGCAGGGCCGATCTGTTTGGCGAGCCTATGTTGGACGTCTTTCGGCTGAAATGATGATGATGATGACTAGCTTAAGTGTAGTCGAAAAGTCCCCCACGAGTTATCCCCGGCGCAAAGGTACCCATCACACTTGCCGCGTTACCACGTTGAATGGCGATGGACAACCTTTGCATCAGGTACGAACCCGCACGAGCATAGGTAACTTCAATAATGAGTTTTACAGTTACCAGTTTTTTATACCGAACCCTTAACAGCGAGACTGGAGTCACGCTTCAAGTATTAAAATATGCAAGAGTCAGAAAATAAATATTATATCATCCGTTATCGAACTCTTAAAGTCATCCAACGATGACAAGGAAAACTACATTCAACAATAATTGCGTCATTTACACAGGGCAATTATAATTTCCGATGAGGCAGGACAATAGTAAAAATATTACCTACCGTTCATTCATGATCATGATTGTCAAAAGTTGCTAACCGATACAAAATAAGTAGCAGTAGGTAATAAATAGGTTGAATAAGGAAAAGTTTAAGTTATTCTTCGAACATCGACATCAACATTTTATTATTCTAACTATTGTAAATATAATGATGATTGTAACCCAGCGGTAAACATCAATGTTTGAGATCTCCGTGTCAGTAGTAATTAATTACGTAGTTGAGAGATTGCGTTTTTAGGATTTCGTAGTCCTACAAGATAACCCTTATCGTTTCACCATGTTTGCGCCTCTTGTCTATCTGTCCGTCCTCGGCTTAGCTTAGGTATTCCAACCACAACCAACAAGCGGACAAAGCAGTAAAATGAAATCTTAATATTTTTTTTGTGTACATACCTCCCCAGGGCGTTTATTAGAGCGTCTCAACCGCCTCATTTATCTGGTCACATATTTTAAGACATGGCTATAGATTTTGATGGGGCTTTTGGTTATTATTAGAGGTCCTGTACATCTATATCTATATATATAAAAGAAGAAACTGACTGACTGACTGACTGACTGACTGACTGACATATCAACGCACAGCCCAAACCGCTGGGCCTAGAGATTCCAAATTTGGCACGTAGGTTCCTTATAAGGACTAGGGGTGCACTAAGAAAGGATTTTTCAAAATTCACTCCCTAAGGGGGTGAAACGGGGGTCCAAAGTTTGTATGGGGAAACAAGATTAGTTTGACTATTTTATTCGAAACTTCACAGAAGTACTCCTAACAATAAATTATTAAACACGTGTTTCAGGTTTTTTGGGAATTCAACCCCTAAAAGGGGGAAATGGGGTGACAAAGTCTGAAAATCAACATAGGTATTGTTTCTGTGGTTTATCGGGTCGCTGGTTACGAAAACAACAACAGTTTTAAAATCCGATGTGGCGGACGTAAAATACCATCTCCCTGGATAGGGTGCGATGGGGTTGAAATGTCTAAATGACTGTTGATATATCAATGCACAGCCCAAACCACTGGACCTAGAGACTTGAAATTTTGCACATAGATACCTTATACAATGTAGGCATCCACTAAGGAAGGATTTTTGGGAATTCCCACGGGAACGGGAAAAAACGGGATTTATATATTCGATTCCGAGTGACCTTATCTCAGTAACTATAATAACTAGACTCTTCAAATTTGATACACAAGTAGGTATTGCATTATTTAAAATATTAATTTCAGGATTTTTCAAAATTCCCACGGGATAATAAGGAAAAAACGGGATTTATATATTAACTTCAACGGGATCCTATGAACAATAATTACTAGACTCTTCAAACTTGGCATAGAAGTAGGTAATTATAATAGTAAAAAACAGTTTTAAGGATTTTTGGAAATTCTCACGGGATAAGGAAAAAACGGGATTTTTCATTTTACTGGTCGTAGAAAGCTGAAATTCGGCATGTAGGTTACTTGGGAAGTGTAAAGGAGCATTGAAAGAGAACTTTCCAAAATTCCCACGGGAACGGGAAAAAACGGGATTTTTCGTTTTACTGGTCGTAGAAAGCTGAAATTCGGCATGTAGGTTGCTTGGGGAGTGTAGATGAGCATTGAGAGAGTACTTTCAAAAATTCCCACGGGAACGGGAAAAAACGGGATTTTTCGTTTTACTGGTCGTAGAAAGCTAAAATTTCAAAATTCATAAGTTTATACTGTAAGTAGGCCGCAAAGGGCTCTTTAACCGACTTCAAAAAAAGGAGGAGGTTATGCATTCCACTTTATGTATTTTTTATGTAGGTATGTTCACCGATTTCTCGGTCAATTGTGGACCGATTTTAAAAATTATTTTTTTATTCGAAAGAATATACTCCTGAGATTGTCCCATTGTCACCAAATCAGGATCTGATGACGGGATCTCAGGGAAATCGAGGGCAACCCTCAAATTTTGTAGGCACGCATTACGTTTTTCATATATTTTCTCAAGCTATTTAAGTGTTTGCGTCTGGTGTAGACATCATTTCATGTTGATGAGCTGATGATGGAAGGTAAAACTCCTTAACGGTTAGGAGTTGAGGATATTTTTTCAAATATTATAGGTACGTATAGACTAATAGTTGTATTCTTTCAGGTTATCCAGGTGAGCTGATGATGGAAGGTTAAACTCCTTAACGGTTAGGAGTTATAGGAAGTTTCTTTAAATATCATATGCACGTATAGACCTTTAGTTGTATTCTTTCTGGTTATTCAGATGAGCTGATGATGGAAGGTATAACTCCTTAACGGTTAGGTCACACAACACCTTAACAAGATACTATAATATGTATAATATCAATGCTAAGTAGGTACACAGCGCTTCCAGTCACTCAAGTTTCCGTAGAAGGTAAGAAAACATTGAATTAAGTATACTTAATGCAGGACAGGGGATAGTAATAATAGGTTTTATATTATTTACAATCCTGGTTATTTTTTATATCAAGGAACTAAGGAGAGCCATAATTGATGAAAAAGCAAATTGGATAAAAAAAATAAGCTGCCCAAATTACTAATTCCACGCGGACGGAGTCGCGGGCAAAAGCTAGTCTATCATATAACTGGAAATTGTATCAGAATCTTCTGCCCTTTCTTAAAACAATGTGACAAAATAAGTAAATGAGGCGGTTGAAACGCTCGAATAAACGCCCCCTTACACTTAAGCAAGCCGTGGTGGCCCCGTAGCTTGACCTATGGCCTTTCAAGCAGAGAGTGTGGGTTCAAATCCCGGCTCGCACCTCTTTGAGTTTTTCGAAATTTATGTGCGAAATTACATTTGAAATTTACCATGAGCTTTACGGTGAAGAAAAACATCGTGAGGAAACCTGCA
The DNA here is from genome assembly GCA_947563465.1 of Archips xylosteana. NCBI lineage: Eukaryota > Metazoa > Arthropoda > Insecta > Lepidoptera > Tortricidae > Archips > Archips xylosteana. The sequence goes on from OX387349.1 coordinate 13,327,899, forward strand.
TACACCTGCGAAGATATTCAATGGTGTGTGTGAAGTTCCCAATCCGCACTGGGCTCGCGTGGGAACTACGGCCCAAGCCCTCTCATTCTGAGAGGAGGCCTGTGCCCTGGTGGATGGATGACACTTAAAGCGTGGACGATTTTTTTCTCGTCTAAGCCCCCCCTAGGGTGGAATATCGTTGGATAGATCATATAAAAACATTATAGCTTTGCTGTGATCATTTTTATATTTAGGGATCCTGTTTGCAAAATATTTAACTTCAAAGTGCTAATTTTTAATACAGTCTAGCGTCTCCCTCCTTTGCAAAGTTGTATAATAGTAGTACGAATTTAAAAGGAGAACTGTCACAGTTTAGTAAGGGTTACAGGTTAGTGAGAAATAGTTGATCAAAACTTAATATTAAATATTTGTCTTAGTACGGAACCCTACACTGCGCGTGGCCCGACCCGCACTTGGTTGTTTTATAAATGTTTGTTTTGATGTTATCAAGCTATTTATAGGTCACGTGACCTGTAGGATTTTTTATTTTTTTATTTATTCCACTTTACTTGTCACCTTAGATCCAAGTACAACATTACGCGTGTGCAATGTCTAGTGACCTTTTAATTAAAAGGCAAAATAGGTCCTTGCAAACCATATCTATACCTATAAAACAGTACCGTGACTGACTGACTGACTGACAGACAACGCACAGCCTAAACTACCGGTGCTAGAGACTTGAAATTTGGCATACATGTACCTTGAGTATTGTAGAGGTGCACTAGGGAAGGATTTTTCGAAATTCAAACGGGATAGGGAAAGGATAGACTTTCCTTGATTTTTTTGTTTGTAGCGGAATCTCTGAAACTTTTAAGCCGATTTTAAAAATTTTTTCACCATTAGAAAGTTAGATTATCCTTCATTGACATAAGTTACTTTTTAACCGGGAAAATGCGAAATTCCCACGAGATAGAAATAAATTAATTCAATTTCGAGGCTGATTTTTAAAATTCTTACATATTATGTGATATGACTATCCCTGATTGACATAGGCTACTTTTTTTTTCGGGAAAATACATAATTCCCACGGGATAGAAAAAAACTGAACTCAACTTCGGAGCTGATTTTAAAAATTCTTTCACGAATAGAAAGCTATACTATTCATGAATGGTATAAATAAACTACTCTTCTTTGTGCAAAATTCCCGCGGGATAGAAATAAGTGAATTCAACTTCGGGGTTGATTTTAAAATTTTCTTGCACCAATAGTAAGTTACAGTATCTCTGACTGACATAGGGTACTTTTTTACGGGAGAATACAAAGTTCCCGCGGGATAGAAATAAGTAAATTCAACTTTGGCACTGGTTTTAAGAATTCTTTCATATGATATGATATAACTATTCCCGATTGACACAGGCTATTTTTTCACCGGGAAAATGTAAAATTCCCATGGGATAGAAAAAACTGAATTCAATTTCAGGGCTGATTTAAATTTTTTTTTTCACTAATGGTAAGCTACGGTATCCCTGATTGACATAGGCTACTTTTCTACGGGACAATGCAAAATTCCCACGGGATAGAAATAAGTGAATTGAACTTAGGGCCTGATTAAAAAAAACACTAATAAAAAGCTACATTGGCTTTTATTTTCAAAATAGGTCAAAACAGTTATTTCTATCCCGCGGGAACTTTACACTTTTTTAGGATAAAATAAGCCTGTTTCAATCAGGCACAAGCCTCCTCCCAGAACGGGAGGACTTGGGCAGTAGTTCCCACGCGGACCCAGTGCGAACTTCACACACACCATTGAAATTCTTCACAGGTGTGTGGTGTGCAGCTTTCCTCGCGATCAAGCAAAAATGAGCAAAAAATCACGTTTCTTGTATGGAAGCCCCCTTAAATATTTATTTTATTCTGTTTTTTAGTATTTGTTGTTAATAGCGGCAACCGAAATACATTTTTTTTTTATGAAGTAGGGGGCAAACGAGCAGACGGATCGCCTGATGATAAACGATTACCGTCGCCCATGGACACCTGCGACACCAGAAGAGTCACAAGTGCGTTGCCGGCCTTTTAGATAGGAGTACGCTCTTTTTTTGAAAGCTTGAAGGTCATATCGGTCCGGGAACACCGCAGCAGGTACTTCATTCCAGAGCTTAGCCGTGCGAGGCAGGAAATTTCTGGAAAAACGCACAGTAGAAGACAGCCAACTATCCAGATGGTGAGGATGGAAGTGTTGTCGCGTAGGGCGATGGCGGAAGGATGCGGCAGGGATCAACCCGAACAACTCCTCGGAGCACTCTCCGTTGTACATGCGATAGAAGATGCACAGTGAAGCTACATCTCTACGCAGCGCCAAGGAGTCAAGTCGATCAGAAATTCGTTGGCAGCCGACTATTCGAGTCGCTCTCCGTTGTATGCGATCCAGAGGGAGAAGCTGGTACTTGGGAGCCCCCGCCCACAGATGAGAGCAGTATTCCATATGTGGGCGAACCTGCGCCTTATAAAGCTGGAGGCGGTGGGCTGGAGTGAAATACCGTCTCGATCTGTTGAGCACGCCGAGCTTCTTCGAGACTAATTTAGCCTTACTCTCCAAATGGTCGCGGAACTGGACTTCACTCGAGATGTCATACATCATCTGTATACCAAATTTCATCAAAAGCGGTTCAGCGGTTTAAGCGTGGAGAGGTATTTTAAGTTTGAATAAGTCTGTGAGACGGGAGTTAGGCGGTTAAGGATAAATATTAAAATCAGACACAATAACAATTCATTCATTAATAAAGCATGTGTCACTAAAACCACAATTCTAACAAAGTTTCTACATTCCATTCATCAATTTTATTGAATTTCATTCCATACGCTGAACTACAAGTTTTCGTAAAAGGAATTAAGTAATAAATTATCAAAACAATAAAAAATAGATATATTGTTGGCATTTATAGTTGTAGAAACTAAATGTAGTTTCCTAACACCACGCGACGGACACGACGTACAAATACGCGTTCTTGAATCTACATAAGCACGACGACGCACTGTGGGCTGAAAATGGGCTTTCATAGACATAGGAATCGAAGTTAACATTTTTAAGTTTATATACTTGAAATGGCTATCAGTTGTCATTATTACGCTAGGTTATGATCCTGTCGTGATTTGGCACGAAAACTGATGAGTTATATTTTTTTTTCGAAAAAAATGTATGGAGCTGGTACGAAAAGACGGGATATCTCGGGAACCGCAAAAAAAACACAAATATCCTTCCAGCCGGTTATACTACTAATTATTCCTGATTTTTTGGCATACTACATATTTAAGTCGTAGGTGCGGTTTTTTTTTTAAAAAATTGACGAAATTTTTAATTTATTTTCCCGTCCCAGACGTCTTACTTTAAAGATAAAAGACAGAAATATGTATGTTTTGAATGTATTTTGCTCAAATTGATATCTAATTGAGTATAATTACGAGATGACATCAACTAGTAATGATAATGATCATAGCAATAATTAGTAATAAGTTGTAATATGCCTTAGCAAGATCTAGTAATGAGTTTTAATAAGCAAATAGCATAATAGAAGGGGTCACTGGCGATTAAAGCATTATGATTAGTACACAGAACAAAAGCATCAAACGTCTTTATGACAAAGTCACTACAAATATGACTAGTTTCTGTACCAACTTGGATTTATTTGTTATTTTACAAACCAAGAGCCCTTCTTTTAATAATGGAGTACCTATCGGAAGTCTCTCGGAAAAAGCTTCAGAAGCCCGAAATAAAGATTTTAGGAGGTTCAGGGAACATAACTCCAGGAAGAAAAGCAGACAAGCATCCAACGAGGATATTCTCAACATGCTTATTATATCCTCCGATCCTCTAATTACTGCAATGAGACCGACCCTGGATGCAAAGAAGAAGCAGGCTTTTTTTACAGAAACGATAGACCTACTTAGGTTAGAGGAGCCCCAAATTGAGGTTTTAGGTGCATTTGACGTAGAACCTGACTCCGAATTAGATTCAAAAGACAGTGATAGAGAGGAATAAACTGTTTATTATTTGATTTTCTTTATACTTGTTATGGTTCTGTAGGTATATTTGATTATTTTAATGTATGTAATATAACTAAGTTCATCATCATCATCATCAGCCTATAACAGTCCACTGCTGGACATAGGCCTCCCCCAATGAGCGCCATTGCGCCCTGTCCTCGGCTAGACGCATCCAGCTTCCACCAGCAGCCTTTCGCAGATCGTCACTCCACCTGGCCGGAGGGCGTCCCACACTACGTTTGCCAAGACGCGGTCTCCACTCAAGAACTCGTTTACTCCAACGGTTGTCGGTTCCTCGACAGATATGACCAGCCCACTGCCACTTCAACTTGCTAATTCTCTGAGCTATGTCGATGACCTTAGTTCTGTGTCGGATATCCTCGTTGCGGATTCTATCTTTCAGAGAAACTCCGAGCATAGCTCGTTCCATAGCTCGCTGAGCGACCTTGAACTGGTGAATTAGCCGTACTGTGAGTGTCCACGTTTCAGCTCCGTATGTCATGACGGGTAGGACGCACTGGTTGAAAACTTTCGTTTTCAGACATTGAGGTATGGATGACGAGAAAACTTGACGCAATTTTC